>MU827310.1:1420264-1454338 GCA_029204205.1 Desmophyllum pertusum
TAAACAGCTGAACTTATTTTTAATTAATCAAGACAAGCAAGCTAGTACGTATTGTACGTTTGAGATGGTTATGATTACTTAACCTGTAAATGCTATTTAAATTTCAAGATAACCAGAAATATATAAAAAGACATGAACATGCATACATTAAACTAAAGAGCACCTTTGGCTATCTCATGGCCATATCTCCAGACTGTTGAATCTTTTCACAGTTCTTTTGATATACTGAACAGGTTTTGCTGAAAAACACTTGAATTGACTAGGAATGAAAAATTCAGCCAAATTTCAAAAGCACTAAACATTTATTATGAATGTTTTCAGATGATAGTCCGGTTCTATTTTTTTTTAGAAATTTCCTTTCAAGCTGCAGACGAGCTGAGGTGCCGGAACTGCAATTCCCACAATGGTAAAAGTTAAGTTTCTTTTCATAAATGTCTCAGATATCCTTTTATTTAATGGAAAGAAGATACTGACATGGTGTTCATGTGGGCTCTGATTGGCTTCAAAACTTATTTACCAAACTTCTATAGAAACATAGCAAATTGGCGTCATGCTTTTTATTTCATAAAAACAATATAAAACATTTTCCCTGATGGTGTTTCTGGTAGAGCTAATTGGTCACACTACTAGTGAAAGTTTGGGAGAACGCACAATTTTTGTGTTAACCGCATAAATCTATGGAAACATGGGAAAACATTTTCTATTTGGTATAGTGGGTGAAAATTAATAATTTTTTGGTTGATGGGTCGATCACCCACACCCACACAACAAAATAACGGTCATGTCTTCAGCTGCAATATTACTTTCTCCAATGTTTATTATTGAAAATGTACACCTGAGTCAACATCTTAGTAAGGTTGGTTATAAAGTGAGTCCGCGTGGTCGGTCGGACATATTTAATTTATTTCTCAAATCACATTTCATGCATGAATGAAATGAAAGAATTGTGAACTTACTGGAAGAGACAAAATATTTCCTCAACGATAAAAAATTCTTTGTTATGTCCTCAAAGGCTAGAATATAGCCTGGTTTAAAATAAAAACCAAATTTGCAATAAGTGGCCAAACAGCTCACTTGTTCAAGATCCTCTCTCTGCCTTCCCAGATCTTCTTTCCTCGCCCTTCCTCGCGCTTCCTCGCATCCTGAGTAATCCTCGTAAATAAACTGTAATAAAGATGGTTAATTAAGTTTCAGATGGGACTGTATTTTCATGGTATTAACAGTGAGTTTATATAAGCCAAAATAGGAATTGGATACATAAAGGAAATTTAGAAAGTAGGAAACAGTAACTAAAGTACTGTAGTTATTTGGTGGGTAGTTCCCAATTAAAACAATACCTCCATACTTCTTGGCGGGTGAGACAAGAGCCCCAAGAAAACTGGCTGCTCTCGCAGGCTAGTGAGGTGGGTGGCTCGATCTACCAGACAAAACAGAGTACAGAAACAGCTGTGGAGAATAGCCAATGAGCCAGTCCTTTAAAGCCCTTTGCAAACTGGGACTTTCGATCTTGATCAAAGAATTGAACTTTGCTCAAGATTTTTGTGTGCCTGGCCTGACAAACTTTTCAATCAAGTACAACAAACACAATAATTATCAGGCGCATTCTTTACCTCGTCTTGATAATCTAGTGTCACTGTCCGTATCAACAAATAAGTTCATATCAAGCATGTCACGCAGTTCCTTGAAATAGATTGTTTAAGATGCCCTCAAAACAATATCACATCAGCTGGGTATATTGTGATAGACTCTTTTTGCCTACAATTAAAAAAAAATAAAAAAATGACAAAAATAATAAATTAAAAAAATAACAGCATACAAATCAACACAACATTACAGCACAAGCTAGTTAGTGGCTCATCTGAGATGAAGTGATTAGGATCCGCTAACCCCCCCCCCCCCTGGATGGGATGCTAGTAACATGGCCCCTCCAACAATTCACCGGTACCCATTTACATGTACACTTGCATGGGTGGAGAGAGGTAGGAACTGTGAGAGTAAAGAGTCTTGGCCCAAGAACACAACACAATGACCCCAGCCAGCGCTCGCACCTGGACCGCTTGATCCAGAATCAAATGCACTTTAACCATAAGGCCACAGAGTCTCCATAAAATGTAACACGGACAACAAAATACAATGTCCAGTACATTAATTTGGCTTGACATCAGCTACATGTAAAGAGACAAAAGATGGCAGCAGAGAAACACTAAAGTCAACCGACATGTGACTCACCTTGTAGCATTGACAGGGTCGTATATTGGTATCTCCACAGTTTTTTTTCCACCAGCTTTTTGCCTTCCTCAGAGTATCAAGTGTCATTTCATAATCAAAAGCATCTGTTAAAAATATAATATGTACAATAAGATATATAACAAAGCCTCAAATTTTTGCACAAGCCACCAGCTGACTGCTAAGCTTTGAAAAAGGTGTACCACAGGCATTTGTCACATTTTGTTGAAACAGTCCCGGCCCCCATCGTGTCTCCCACTCAGTCCCTCTCTCAATGTTGACTAAAATATGTCTAATGTGGCATTGCTTTCTTGCTACAACATTGAAAAGGGAGCAAGAGGGAAATTGGTAAACTGTTTGTAACATCTAGCTTGTGAAGTGATAATGTCATAAAAAGAAACCAACCAACCAAATAATTGCATAATAAAATAACTTTAAAGGGAGGGTTTCATGGCTCGACGCATGTCTATATATCAAAATACTTTGTTCACCTGTGCAACGCTTTATGGCACAAGTCTATTTAATTGCATTGTTTATGAACCAATCGGAAGTGAGGAATTAACTCGGGTGCAAAATTTGCTTGCATAATAATATTGTCACATGCAAATACTCTAAAATCATCAACTGTGGAATAAACAACACTAAATTCCACGGTCGACTGCGTCGGTGTAATCCACTGAAATCTTCTGTGAATTTTGGTCATCCGTCGTTCTGCTACGACTAATTAGTGATTACTGAAGTACATGTGAGTGGGGTTTTTAAAGCGATAAAATTGATAAGAAAGCGAAAAAGTATATTTTGATTTATGGACATGTGCCGAACCGTGAAACCCTCCCTTTAAAGGTGACTTTGGTTAAGAAAATGTTTTGCAAGAATTAGCAACAAGTTCATTCACCTGGATGATCAAAGTCAAAATTCCCTACTTTAGCATCTCCTGCTTCTTCTTCACAAAGTTCTCTATAAAAACTCTCCTGGCTGATAATTACGACTCTTCTTGACTCCACCCCATCCTGGCCCAGTTGTTCCATTATTTTAGCGCAAACTGTCGACTACAAACAAGGTGTTATTACAACCTAATTGCTAATTTATGTTGCACGGAAATTCAGGACATATTCTAAGCGGTGTCATGCAACTCGTCTAGACAGTCGTTCATCAAAAACGAGACCGTCAACAGGAAAGGGCAGATGTCGGGAGACCAGCAAACTCCAGTCGATCTCTAAAGCTCATACTCCAACAATAATTAATTATAATCCCCATCACAGCTTCGCGAGGACTTATGCGAGTCGCGTATTACTAGTTAAAATCTAATTGCTGACTCATGTTGCACTAGTTTAGCGAGGCCAGCCAGCTGTTCCAGGCTCTTGGATTGTAGTGGAATGAACTAGAAAAAATAAAGACGGGAATTGAAGGGACAATGTAGCGGCTCTCATAAGTCATTACCCCAGTGGACTAGTCTTATTAGTATTTGGACTTTCAGAAGTGTAGTTTTCTTTACTACAGAGTAGTATACACACGATTAAAATGGGGAAAAGAAACCTGGAAACAACTAAAAGTCAAACAATACTGTACATGTAAACTCAAAGAACTTATCCTTCACCGAAGAAAACTTGTCCTGGTGGATAAATAAATGCTTGAAGTATCTCTCACAATTTATACGTTAGATATTCAAGTACGAAGTCTCAGTTTTTAGCGTTGACTGCAGGAGCAGATTTATTTCCTGCCCGGACAAGCTACTTGCGCAGTAATGAGCGTTTGAGGACTCTTTTTCCTTCACCACCGTTTGTAAAAGGAATTAATAAGCAACTTTTACCTTTCCCAGAAGCTGACCCACCAGCTACTCCAATAAGGAACGGTCTCGGAGGCGCGCTTTTTATCAACTCTCTCCTAAACCGGCACAAACTCAGAAACGGCCGCGCATCTTTAAATGAAAGTGTGACCAACTGACTGTGTCAGGGAGGGGAGGGAGGGGACTTTTGGCTTGTAAACGATTGCGTTATAATACATGGCGTCACAATACGCATTGTTCGTTTCCTTTGTTTGAGAGAATTGTTTTTGTAGCCTTTTGTAATATTACGCCCAGACATGATTAACATGTAACCAGATTCTCAAAATATTGTTGTGGGATTTGTGGCTTCAAAGCAGAAGAGTTTTCAACATGGCTGCCCGAAGTGTTTTCTTACGGACAATCTTGAACAACCGATTGATACAAAGTTTGAACTTACTTCGTTGTTTATCGCTGTCTTGTACCGCCAAAGGTTCAAAATCTGACGGATTGACGGAGCAGAAAAGCTACGATGTCGCTATCGTTTGGTGGAGGTGTCATGGGCTCTTCTTCGCGTACTTTCTTGCGAATAGAATGCCTCCTGGAACGGGAAAAATTTGCGTGATTGAAGCGTGATCCTACGGTAAGTAAACGTTGATCAAATTAATATTAAAGTGACATGTTTCGTAACAAATGGATCTTGGCTCCCGCGCAGCGGCTCTTCCGGTAGATGGTAAATAAGTTAAAATCGCACTTTATAAAAGCCCTGGGCTTATACGTGCACATGCAGCTAAAAGAAAAACAGGCCATAAGGATGATGGGTGAAACAGTCAAGACCCCATATGCTCTTTTCTTAATTTTCTATTTGAAATCTTTGTACAATGTTCTGTTTTACAAGGAAAAGGATTGGGCGAGATTTATATCATAGGCCTAGGCCTATAATTAAGTGGGGGGGGGGGGGGGGAGTGGCTTAGTTTAGATGGCAGAATGGCAGGGGGAATGCCAGTGTGTGTAGTGTGTGAGCCCACGTTTGCCTCGTCCCACACCGTTAGTTGGGAGGAGGATGCAAACCTGACTCTCAAAACGGCTGGAAAATAGAGCCTAGGGGGGGAGGGGGGGGGGGGGGGGAACCCTTGTGAATATGTACTCACTACTATCTTAACTTTTTGGTGGCCCTCCCCTTTCTGCCAACAAACCAATTTCATGACCCCTCACTGTAAAGCAACAGGAAAATCAGCCCCCCCCCCAAAAAAAACGAAAAGGGCTTTTTGTACTATAAAGATGGGTTAAAACGATTTCCTTGACTACCATTTCCTTTTTTCTTACAGTACTCAAAGGCATCAACGACATTGTCAGTCTCCTCAATAAGACAACAATTCTCTATGGCCGAAAATATTCAAATGTCACAACAGAGCTTTCAGTTTCTCTCCAAAATTGGCCAACATTTAGCAGTTGATGGGTGTGACCCCCCTGATATCCAACTTCACAGACGAGGTTATCTGTTTCTAGCTAGCCAAGGGAGGAGACGAGACACTGAAGAAAAACCATGCACTTCAAAGGTGAATTTTCATTTCAGAGTATACTGCCAATCACGGTCCGGTGCTTGACTCAATACGTGGGAGAGGGAAGGGGGCTGGGTCTGACTTCCTGTTCTCGCCCCTTCCTTAGTGGCTCCCACCTCTGTTTGCTTTTTCTATTATGAAAAATAATGCAATGTTGCAAAAAAAAATTATCTCTCCCTAGGTCCTGCCACCTTGAGAAATGCGCTTAATTGCCCTATCTTTTCCCGCCTTATGTAGACTTCGCACACCCTTTACTCCCAGCAGAGTCCCACCCCCTGTCCCCAAATGGCCAATACTAAATATATTGCTTATAACTCTCCTGGCAGCTATCTTTTTTTCCAGCACTGAAATCAGTTGTAGTTTGTTGGTGTCATTTATTAAAAAAATAATTCTTTATTCCAGGAAGCTAGGCTGCCATGTTATTCTTCTTTCACCAAGTGAGCTTAGCGAGCGATATCCTTGGCTCAACACAGATGGTGTAACACTAGCTTCTATTGGTGGTATTACTGTAGGATTTAGTTTTTTTTTTTGCAAAAAATAAAAGTCAGTTCTAAATAATTATTGTTAGAAAACATCTTTTACCATACCAATGTTCCTAGCCTGCAAATACAGCCGCCTTCCATCACACGCTGCTTGCAGCGCTGCAAGCAAGTGGAAGAACCAGGGAGGGATCCGGATCCGGGGAGCCCTGGTCCCCACTTTTTCAATTAGCTACTTTTCATTCTAGGGTGGATCCAGGAAATTCAGAAACAGGGGGATGTAGGGGAGAGTGCAGAGTGACAACCCACTGTAGGGGAGAGAGGAGACATACCCCCTGGAAATGTAAAAATGCATGTAAAATGGAAATGTAAAAATCTAGGTTCTCCGACATGCTTATTTCCTGATTTGAAAACCCAGATTGCAAAATACCATTCAACAAACATTGCTTATAAAAAAATTCCCAGATGAAAGGGGGGAACACACCCCCTCAGCCCCACCCATATGATACCTTATATGTAAGTCTTCCTGGATCTGCCACTGCATACCAAAAGTCAGGGGAAACCTCTGCTTGATGCAAGAGACTAAGGGGGTGTGGGATGAATTTGATGGTATACACTGAGGGGAAAGAATTCTACTTCAAAAGGGATATAGACTACATTGCAGTTGTATTTCTGTACATTTCGTCCTGGAATTAGCTCCCGAATACATGCAGTACATTGCAGACCTTCAGATACAGCTTCAATTCTTATACTGTAAACATAAAAAGCTTTGATATAACTGAATTGATAATTTAATATCTTCGTAATTAATTAGAAAATTATAAAGGGTGAACTTTTACTGGTGACCACACCCAATTACCCCTGGTAGCTCAAAATTGTTATGTGGCTTCAATATTCCAGGCACAAGGAAATGAAAGGTTTGGTTTGATCCTTGGTCGCTTATGAATGCTTTCAAGAGTAAGGCTGTTTCTCTGGGTGTGGATTACATCACTGGAGAGGCCATGGACTTTGTCACAGATCAGAGTGGGCAAAATAAGCAGCATAAAGGTCTGAACCATCAGAAAAACGGTCAAACAGTTTTACGGTAATTTTTAGAAATCGCAACAAAAAAATTACCAAGACCTTTTACAACAAATTTATACGGGATAACTCGGAATAATTTGCGGAACCATAAACTTCCAAAACGTTTGAAAAAGCATGCGCTTTAGGTTAACAAAAAATTCCTAAGCTTTATCTCTAGGTCTGTTTGCTTCGAGTTGTTTTTACAACAATTAACTGGATTTCCCTCCATTCCAGGGGTTTTCCTGTAAAATTATGGCCAACATATATGTCGCTCTAAACCGTTGAATTCAAGCATTTTTAGCCAAAATGACTGTCAGCTGTCCCATGCTAATGCGTGCAATGACGTTGCAGATAGCGCCGAGACACGTTGAAATTGTTGCGTCCTGCTGCAGAAGTAGAAACCGATTCTAGTTCTGCAATATTTCGCGGCGTGGTTGCGCGTAACAAAGTGAGGGGTGAGCACTTGGTACGGGAATTCAGTCGTTGTCCAATTGTTGCATCGTGTGTTCGAAACAAAGTCCGCGGGGAAATTGTGAGAGAAATAACTGTAGATAATAAAAATGCATGATAGAGTCAGAAGACAGAAGACGCAACCAATGCAAATCCACTAGCCTGTGAGCAGGCTTTTCCGTCTGAGTGCGCCCGAAAAGCCTGTTCGCAGGCTACAAATCCACTACAAACCCTATCTTGATTTTACACACTGTAAATAGCTCAGAAATTTTGCGGGAATTATTTGGCTTACGTTTTGGGACCCACGCTGGAGAGGCGAAAACCGCGGGAATGAATGGACGAGGAGAACAATGAAGAAGTGACAGGAAAACGGTGCCAAGTTGCTGTGGTCTGTTTGCAATAAATTATCTTCGTGTTCCTATACCAGTATCTATATCTGTAAGGTAGAGCCGCACTCGAGTCAAACTAGGGCCCCGCACACTGCTGGAGCATATCCCAGTTTCTGTAGCATGAAGCCGGCTAGGAAGTATTGCTATCACCCCTGGATGGGATGCTAGTCCATCGCAGGTAACCCCCCCCCAGCATTTTGTCGCCAGTACCCATTTATATTCCATTTACACAACACAATGGCAACGGCCCCAGCGCTCGAACCCGGACCGCTCGATCCCACCGTCCAACGCGCTAATCATTAGACCACCGACTAGGCCACCGGCGTTTCTACAATCGCTGTTTGTTCTCCCCTAGTAAATTCCCCTAATGCCTTTGTGTCTCTTTAGGTGGTCAAACAGCTCCTCTCCAAATAATCTGCAAACCATTCACTGTGGAGTCATGGTGAACGCTGCAGGTCCGACGGCCAGGGCATCTCGCAAGAGAAGCTTGTCATAAATTTGCCAGTCGAGCCAAGAAAGCGCTGCGTGTTTGTGCTTGATTGCCCTGGAGCACCAGGGAGAGATGAGATGCCGTTTCGTTGTCGATTCCACTGGTTACATATATTCGTCCAGAAAAGCGGTTGTTTTCTTACTGGGTTGTCTCCACCAGAGGCGAGTATGATTAGTATAAAATAATTAAATTTCTATCCTTTCCAAGTGGAATTGGAGTGGGGTGGGGGGGGGGGGGGGGGGGGGCATACGGCCATGCTGCCTTCCTAGTTATAACTTGCAATCTTCCGAAGTATTGTATGGAATGTTTACACACAATTTTAACTTTATACATGAATTTTCCATTTAGGAAGATGACCACGAGTCTTCAGACTTTGAAGGTAGACTATGATTTTTTTAACGAGAGAATGTGGGTAAATTTAGCTCACAGAATACCTGCTTTTGAATGTCTCAAGGTAAGTTCTTTAGCCGATGGAATTCTCGAAGAAGAATGTTTGTATTTTAATATCTCTTTCTCTTTGATTTGAACAAATTGACGTTTTTGATGTGTATTCCTCTTGAAGATGGGCCAATCACAACAGTTGTACACCATATCACAAGTAACGCAATGAGCCAATCAGAACTCAAAGCAGAAATTTGCAACCGGCGCCCAGCGCGGGAAAACATGCAACCGGTGTTAAGCGCGGGAAAACTTGGCAACCGGCGCCCAGCGCGGGGAAAACGCGCGTAAGCCATGTCGCGATTGGTTTTAGTGTTGCACGTGATTGGTTATAAATGCCAGCAATGTTTACTGTGATTGACTAGAGCACGTTGTGCCAAAGCAAACACATAAGTTCGACAGTCGAGAGTCACTTGAATTATTTGATACGCGCTGTTATTTAAAATTGTATACGGTCTATACGGTGGGCGTTTTGTAAATGGTTTGTTCACGCTTGTGTTTCTTTCATTCGTGTGTTAGGTTCAAAGCGCTTGGGCCGGTCACTATGATTTACAACACACTGGATCAAAATGCAATTTATAGGACGTCATCCCCAAATAAGGAATCTTATTTTCGTGAATGGCTTCAGCGGGTCACGGTATTCAGACAGTCCCCCGCTGCCGGGCGAGCCCGTCAGTGAATTAATTTGGACAGCGGATTTCAGACAATTGATCTCACAGCACTTGGCTACGAACGTGTCTTGAGGAACGAGCCAGTCAGAGAGATAAACATTGTTTAGCTAGGTAGTTTAGGTTTTTATAAAGTGAGTGAAGTTTGTGCCGAATTAATTCCAGGCCCTAGTTTTGTATGAATAGTCCCCTATGCATGCATGACTAGCTAGTTTCTGTGTGACCACCAAGCTTCGCTTTGAAGCCTAAACTTGTAAATTTTATAATCGCGAAACGAATTCCCAAAGCAGCAAAGATGAAAAGAATACCGACATGCAAACAGTATGCACGTGCCAGAAATTGAAAATAATTTTCCGTATAAACGAGGCTTGGGTGAATTTTTGAGCAACTTAATTACGTAATCATGCATAAGACCTATTGCTTCCAGCACTTTGGGGAAACAAATACCTTGTTGTAGGAATTAACAATTTATTGATTGAGCCCGCGGGTTTCCCTAGATATTGCTAGGTGATGTGACGAACTCTCATGGAGGGACAACATGACGTCACTAGTTTAGGGAGTGCTCGCAACTGCCCCACTATTTTATAAAAAAGACAAATTTTATTGTCGGAAACTTTTCTGGTATTTTACGAGAGTTTTTACAAAATGACACTTGTTCCTCTAAGTGATAGAAGCGTCACTCCAGCACTGGATTAGAAGCTTGTTCTAGCAGCCGCATGCAGCACTTGAATATCAAATTAATGAATTATTAATTATTTATTTCACTTAACTTTGTCCAGTTCTCTGTTTTTTTACTGTACTTCCGAGTCAGCCAAAAGCAGAGAAGAGGAGTCGAAGGACTAAACTTGGTGAACAATGACAATATCATATATATAATAATATTATACATACGTAAATTACTAAATACATGAAAACAGATGAATCTTCAGTCATGTTTACCATTGTTACTCTACATCTAATGCGATAAAATAAGAAAATGTGCTGGAAGTTGAAAACTTAGCCCGAGGAAACCAGACGGCACTCGTTAATTGCGCGCTTATTTGCATTCGATCAAGGCTGATGGACGTAACACCTCAGAGATCCATGTAATGTCTCTGATTGGTTGTTACTCGATTATGACTTTTCGCGCGCAAGTGACAACAGCCAATCAGAGACACTGCAGCAATCTCTGTAGTACCATGTCATCAGTATCATGTATGCTTTTCACTGGTTACATTCGTTCGCACCACGACGGGTACCCCTGCGGTTTTTTTCCAGGCTTTTCTAGCCCGATTTCAGGTCTCGGTCAACTCGACGATGCGGCGGCCTGGCGGCCGATCCCGAACGCGCGCGAAAAACCCTCTGGTAAAACATCCGGTATTTTCGTATATGACGTTTCAATCAGTCAACCCTTGACGCAAGCTACTCCATCCCGGCTCAGAGAGAATGTTGTAGGGGATTCGAGCAGCTACAGGGCACTAATTATAACACAGGGAGCAGGAGGAGCTAAATTTGACTTGTGCCAGTTTCGATCCAAATGCTTTATACGTACGTGGACCTTTGGCGAGTTTCGATCTGTTTGCTTTCATACGCGGTGTATTGCGTTTACTGGCGTTATTCGATCTTTTTGTTTTTCGTTTTTTTTTTTTTCGTCCCAGCGGGAATTCCCTTAGGGTCCACATGCACACAAGATCGTTTACGCTGTAAGAAGAGAGACAAGATTTCTTCTCGGCACTTTCGTGCCTCGCTCGGAAAGCTTTCGCTTTCCGGTCGTTGTCCTTCGGGCAACGACCGGAAAAGCGACCGATTATCCCGCCTGGGAACGAAAAAAACGAAAACAAAAAGATCGGAATAACGCAGTAACGCAATACACCGCATATAAAGCAAACAGATCGAAACTCGCAAAAAGGTCACGTATAAAGCATTTAGATCGAAGCTCGCACAAGTCAAATTTAGGCTCCTCTGTTTCCCTGTGATTATAACGGCAACACTTAGTTTCAGTCACACCATTTTTGTGAATTGCTTATAACACATATGTCAAGTGATCTTCTTAATCACAAGCCATGTGTTCTACAGATCTGAGCTTACGAAGCTGTTGGAAGCAGGGCCCAAAGCAAGTTGACGTATACCCGTTCTTCAAGCTCTAGCTTATGTCTTATTGAATTCCATACTCTATTATTCTCGCCTAAAATTAAATACACATTTTCAGCTGGTTTTCAATGTTGAAACAAAAAAGTGTTCCTAAACGCGGCAAAAGTGATAGCCTACTGAGTAATAAACGTAAACTTGAAAATCAGAATAAATGATTGTACTTGATTTTTGTCTCTACATGAAACCTATGCGTTAACAAACAATCATTGCTCGTTATGTAATTGAGATTTCACCCCTCCTCCCCTATTGCCAAGATGATAAAACAGTACAACTTATGACTAGGAAAGAGATTTTTTAGAGGTAGCTAATGGTTAGTTAGGTAGAACCTCACCACAAGTTATTCGAAAAAATGTAAAAAATGATAACCAGTGCTTAAAAATGTGCTATTGAAATTGAAATCGACCGTTTCGGGAATATTAAACAACTGTTAACCCCTTCATTCAGGTGAAAAAACGTTTAAACAAAACAAACATTTTAAATTATATTTTTTCGAATATGTACCCTCCAGGAGCATATCTACCTTATAGTGTTACACAGCAAACACACTATTTTAATACTATTCACCACAGTTATTACGATTTTGTTATTCACCTGTATTTTCATGTGTACAATGTCAAGCTGACTTGAGTTTGAAACAAGCCTCCCTTCTCTAATAACTAGCCCGCCCACAAAAGGCCTTGCAAAGAAATACACCCCCTCCCCCCCCCCCCCCGGATAAGTTTGCATCTATGAGAGAATCACGCGATTATCACCAAAGAAAGCGTGACCTTGTAGACTTCCGGTCACATGATTCTTGTGGGACAGACTGGTTTCAGTTTCAGAACAAAGTGAAAGCATAGAGTCGTGTATTTCTCTGAAATTGTGAATGCCTGTTTGATACCTGAGTTTCTGGTGGAAAGCTGAAATCGGAGAAAGCGACGGAACAACCCAGACAGACCTTTGCAAACAAAGCCAAACGATCGATCGAAGGTACGTTTTGGTCGTGAGGTTTGTCACGTAACTTCACGTCCTGAAATCAGGCCATTTTAAGTGTTTTTTAGAATCTAGAATGGACAAGGGAAGAAAGTGTTTTGTTGTCAGTGAACTGACACTACGTCTAGTACAGAGTGTCGCCAACGCGCGATCAGAAAAATCGAAGCCACGGTCCAGCTTGTTGCCTGCGAGAGCAGCCGGTTTCTCGGGCTCTTTCTTTCACCCACCGAAAACCTCCGTTGATTTTCGGCGGGGAAATTCGAGCCGGAAATAGGTGCGTTCGCAGGCTAGCTGTCTTGTTGAGGCCTGTTGAGAAACGAATATTTTGCGCTATAAATCTTTAATATACCACTAACGTATTCATTTCTCATTGCTGACATTCCGAGCTTTTCCGGGAGTCCGAGGACAGTGCTAAACCACGAAACACCGAAACACCGAAACACCGAAACAGCTATTTTTTTCTTATTTTTTTTTTTTAGCGAAACACCGAAACAGCTATTTATTTTTTAATGGTTATATTTTGCTGATATAATTTCCGATGGCAAGCTAAAGCTATGTACAGTTAAGCCTCAGCAAGTTTATATTTGGGAGAAGCGTTGCGCGACGGACTGTGCTAAACCACGAAACAGCGAAACGAAACAGCGAAACAGCGAAACACCGAAACGAAACACCGAAACAGCGAAACAGCTATTTTATTCCTTCTTTTTGTTTTAACGAAACACCGAAACAGCTATTTTTTTGTAACGGTTATTTACTGAACAAAGGCTCAAGAGATGTAGTGGGTCTGTAGTGTATGTGCGATTGGCGTGACCTTACATGCAGTACGCCATGTGTATGACCACTTATCGGCTTTAGATTTACTCAGTACTTTATACCTTCTTGGAGAATAGAGAATATCTCGCGTTTTTCTTTACGTTTATATAATCGGAGAGCTAGCTAAATGGTTTTGTCAAATTTAATTGGAAAACAGCCCGAGCCGTTCTACTGGACTTTTTGTAAAGCTTGCAATTAACTTCAGAAACGTTCGATTAATTGTCGTCGTTTTGTTTGGACGTTTAGATAACGGCTTAATATGGCACTAATGCAGTTTATATACTGCAACATTTTAAGCCAGTAATGTTATTCGGTATTATCATACTTATATACCGAATGTAGGAAAATAAATAAGCCATTAACTAACGGCTTAAAATGTTACAGTAAGTATATGAGCAAATATAAATAAGCCGTTAACTAGCGGCTTAAAATGTCACAGTAAGTAAATAGGAAAATCAAAATAAGCCGTTAACTAACGGCCTAAAATGTTACAGTAAGTAAATAGGAAAATCAAAATAAGCCGTTAACTAACGGCCTAAAATGTTACAGTAGGTATATGAGAAAATATAAATAAGGCCGTTAACTAACGGCTTAAAATGTCACAGTAAGTAAATAGGAAAATCAAAATAAGCCGTTATCTAACGGCCTAAAATGTCACAGTATGTATATAGGGAAATATAAATAAGCCATTAACTAACGGCCTAAAATGTCACAGTAAGTAAATAGGAAAAGTCAAAATAAGCCGTTACCTAACGGCCTAAAATGTCACAGTATGTATATAGGGAAATATAAATAAGCCGTTAACTAACGGCCTAAAATGTTACAGTAGGTATATGAGAAAATATAAATAAGCCGTTAACTAACGGCTTAAAATGTCACAGTAAGTAAATAGGAAAAATCAAAATAAGCCGTTATCTAACGGCCTAAAATGTCACAGTATGTATATAGGGAAATATAAATAAGCCGTTAACTAACGGCCTAAAATGTTACAGTAGGTATATGAGAAAATATAAATAAGCCGTTAACTAACGGCTTAAAATGTCACAGTAAGTAAATAGGAAAATCAAAATAAGCCGTTATCTAACGGCCTAAAAATGTCACAGTATGTATATAGGGAAATATAAATAAGCCATTAACTAACGGCCTAAAATGTCACAGTAAGTAAATAGGAAAAATCAAAATAAGCCGTTACCTAACGGCCTAAAATGTCACAGTATGTATATAGGAAAATCAAAATAAGCCGTTAACTAACGGCCTAAAATGTTACAGTAAGTAAATAGGAAAATCAAAATAAGCCGTTAACTAACGGCTTAAAATGTCACAGTAGGAATATAGGAAAATATAAATAAGCCGTTAAATTTCTGATCCCCGAAATTTTAAGGGTCATATATTTTGTCCTGAAATATGGTTTTCACTGGTTTTTGAATTTAAGGGATTGATATAAACTGCTGATGTACAAACTTAGCACCTGCATATTGAGTAATAATAGTTCATTGTATTGAGCTGAGACGGCTGGCATTATCCAGGTATTCTGTAATATTTCAATTATCGCAGTTTGAAATTGTTGTAACACACATGCAGTAATCTCACTGTACTATCACCTCTCACTGTCAACGTTGTCTCCAACTGAGGCGCTAATCATGACATAAGGAGCTTGATCAAAACCTGTAAAAATACGGTTTTTTATGTTTTAGGGTGTATTAAATAGTTTTTTTTCCAATCGTTTAACTGATTATTTAATAATATTTCGTCATACTGTATACATCAGGTTGTGTTCAGATGTAACAGATATAATTAAAGAATCATGTCAATTTTTGTGTCGTCTTGTTATACCCCCATGGGTGCTGTTTCTCTGCTGCAGGACCTGTGTAAACTTATGTTTGTAAAAAAACATTTACGAACATTTAAATTTTCCTTTGCTGTTGGGATTTTAATAGTTCCTTTTTTCAAACTTAAAACTAATGGCAGGCCATCGCGATCAAAAGTAGATATCAGGCCTTGATTATCAGCTCCTAGCAGGCGTAGAACGGGGAACGGAGGAATGAGAGGAGTTCGAGTGCAGCGAAGCGTGAGTCGAGGAGAGAGTGCGAATCGCGCGCCGATCGTTGCTTCGCGCTCGAACTCCCCTCATCCCTCCCCTTTCAACGCCTGCCACGCAGTGATATCCGATGTGATCTCATTACGTCATGAATATCGACCATGATGGCCCGCCATAGGTGCCATATAAGTCCGTTATCTAAACGTCCTTCTATAAACCATTTCGCAAATGTCTCGTTATCATTGTTGTTTTAAATTGTCTGACTGTCAAAATTACATTCAATGGCTATCTATATAACTACGATAAGATCTCGCTTTTGTACATTCAGATTTCGCAAATCGCTAAAACCATTTCGGCAAATGTCTCTTTATCATTGTTGTTTTAAATGTCTGATGCGAAAGGGTTTAAAAAAACCTTTAGAATGCTTGAATTTTGTAGAACAACTCACATTGAAAATATATTTGGTATTATTCTCGCGACTTTTCCAATCAACGAAAAGAAGAGAGCCGGGGCGTGTTCTAACCCTAGCTGGGTTAGGGAAGTTGGGAAGTTGTTCGGCCTGACTGAATTTGTATAACTGAAACAGTTTCGCCGCATCCGTTGTCAAATTGCCTTAAGTATATGTGCATTGTTACAACATCGTAAGTGAACTTTTAGTCTCGTGACCATATGACGAGTTATGATCCATATATAAGGACTGGCTTTGAGATTCTCTTCAGTCTTCCCATCAGTGCCTGCGTGCGCTGCGCGAAAAGCGCGTAACGTGAGCGGCTCTCTCGCGTGCGCCCCTTCTAATTGCTGGCCACAGTGACATTTTAGGTCCTATTTAGCTACTGTAGATAACGGCTTATTTTCCTATTTATCTACTGTATCGTTTTAAGCCGTTAGTTAACGGCTTATTTTGATTTTCCTATTTACTTACTGTGACATTTTAAGCCATTAGATAACGGCTTATTTTGATTTTCCTATTTACTTACTGTGACATTTTAAGCCGTTAGATAACGGCTTATTTTGATTTTCCTATTTACTTACTGTGACATTTTAGGCCGTTAGTTAACGGCTTATTTTGATTTTCCTATTTACTTACTGTGACATTTTAGGCCGTTAGATAACGGCTTATTTTGATTTTCCTATTTACTTACTGTGACATTTTAAGCCGTTAGTTAACGGCTTATTTTGATTTTCACATTTACTTACTGTGACATTTTAGGCCGTTAGTTAACGGCTTATTTTGATTTTCCTATTTACTTACTGTGACATTTTAGGCCGTTAGATAACGGCTTATTTTGATTTTCCTATTTACTTACTGTGACATTTTAGGCCGTTAGATAACGGCTTATTTTGATTTCCTATTTACTTACTGTGACATTTTAGGCCGTTAGATAACGGCTTATTTTGATTTTCCTATTTACTTACTGTGACATTTTAGGCCGTTAGATAACGGCTTATTTTGATTTTCCTATTTACTTAACTGTGACATTTTAGGCCGTTAGATAACGGCTTATTTTGATTTTCCTATTTACTTACTGTGACATTTTAAGCCGTTAGATAACGGCTTATTTTGATTTTCCTATTTACTTACTGTGACATTTTAGGCCGTTAGTTAACGGCTTATTTTGATTTTCCTATTTACTTACTGTGACATTTTAGGCCGTTAGTTAACGGCTTATTTTGATTTTCCTATTTACATTACTGTGACATTTTAGGCCGTTAGATAACGGCTTATTTTGATTTTCCTATTTACTTACTGTGACATTTTAGGCCGTTAGATAACGGCTTATTTTGATTTTCCTATTTACTTACTGTGACATTTTAGGCCGTTAGATAACGGCTTATTTTGATTTTCCTATTTACTTACTGTGACATTTTAGGCCGTTAGATAACGGCTTATTTTGATTTTCCTATTTACTTACTGTGACATTTTAGGCCGTTAGATAACGGCTTATTTTGATTTTCCTATTTACTTACTGTGACATTTTAAGCCGTTAGATAACGGCTTATTTTGATTTTCCTATTTACTTACTGTGACATTTTAGGCCGTTAGTTAACGGCTTATTTTGATTTTCCTATTTACTTACTGTGACATTTTAGGCCGTTAGATAACGGCTTATTTTGATTTTCCTATTTACTTACTGTGACATTTTAAGCCGTTAGTTAACGGCTTATTTTGATTTTCACATTTACTTACTGTGACATTTTAGGCCGTTAGTTAACGGCTTATTTTGATTTTCCTATTTACTTACTGTGACATTTTAGGCCGTTAGATAACGGCTTATTTTGATTTTCCTATTTACTTACTGTGACATTTTAGGCCGTTAGATAACGGCTTATTTTGATTTTCCTATTTACTTACTGTGACATTTTAGGCCGTTAGATAACGGCTTATTTTGATTTTCCTATTTACTTACTGTGACATTTTAGGCCGTTAGATAACGGCTTATTTTGATTTTCCTATTTACTTACTGTGACATTTTAGGCCGTTAGATAACGGCTTATTTTGATTTTCCTATTTACTTACTGTGACATTTTAGGCCGTTAGATAACGGCTTATTTTGATTTTCCTATTTACTTACTGTGACATTTTAGGCCGTTAGTTAACGGCTTATTTTGATTTTCCTATTTACTTACTGTGACATTTTAGGCCGTTAGTTAACGGCTTATTTTGATTTTCCTATTTACTTACTGTGACATTTTAGGCCGTTAGATAACGGCTTATTTTGATTTTCCTATTTACTTACTGTGACATTTTAGGCCGTTAGATAACGGCTTATTTTGATTTTCCTATTTACTTACTGTGACATTTTAGGCCGTTAGTTAACGGCTTATTTTGATTTTCCTATTTACTTACTGTGACATTTTAGGCCGTTAGTTAACGGCTTATTTTGATTTTCACATTTACTTACTGTGACATTTTAGGCCGTTAGTTACTGGCCGATTTGTTCGTCGGTGAAGTAGTAAATTAAGCCGGTGGTTAGTGGCCGATTTGATCGTCGGTAAAGTAATATATTATATATTTACATACTGGATTAGTGGCTTAAAATGTTACAGTATATAGACTAAATTAATAACATATTATGTTAATATATATACTCCCGTTTTGTTTTGGGCTCCTTGCAATGTAAATTCGCGCTGGTAAATTTCACTGCTTCTTTTGTGGCTATATCTTAAATATATCTTTAAAATCGTGATAAAAATGCTTGTTACTGTGGTGGGTGTCAAAACATAGTATAATTTTGCAGCTTCAGAAATCCGTAATATAATTTTTCAAAGCCGGTCGTTTTCTTAGAAAAGTCAACCGAAATTCCCGGAATATTCGCCGCGCACCAGACATCACAGCTTGCCCTATTCGTACCCAAGTGGATCGTTCTTTCCTGCGAGGATCGTTATAATTTACTGACTGAGAAGCTTCGGAAAGCTTTAAACTGGGCGTCTGCTGCGTCCGTATGCCGAATGCAAATTCTGCCGGTATTTAATTACCGGTAGAGTCAACAAATCCAACTTGAACTTGCGAGGAAGACATTCGTTCTTCGCTCATCACTAGTATAAGGGGTGGATCTACAAGCGACCTTAAAGTTTTTTGGGTAGTAGCCTTTATTTTATTTGGAGTATTTATCTAAGATCGCGAGCTCATGTTTATAGCCAATGTTTCACTATACTAGTCGCCGTGACATACAGTCGCCGTTTATTTGTGTCGTCGCGCAACGCTTCTCCCAAATATAAACTTGCTGGGGCTTAACTGCACATAACTTTAGCTTGCCATCGTAAATTATATCAGCAAAATATAACCATTAAAAAATAAATAGCCGTTTCGGTGTTTCGCTAAAAAAAAAATAAGAAAAATATAGCTGTTTCGGTGTTTCGGTGTTTCGTGGTTTAGCACTGTCCGGGAGTCCGACATCAATCATCAGTGCTTGTTATGATACATGAATACAAAGCGTTATGATTTATTATTCAAAATTAACTGAGTTCGAGATAATCGGCATCGCCATCATTTTGTCTTCATACATGAAACTAAAGTTATTTTGCAGTTGGTGCAGCTCAGTTTTTAACTAACAAGAATTTTCGAAGAAAATATAACCGGGCTTTTTTATCAAGCAAGCAAGCCGTTTTACCTGCTTTCTTGCTTGAAATCTATCAGATTAGTCACGGCCAGGGGGGCAGGCAGCGCCCTTTGATCTTGCCGCTTTTCCGCAATACATGATCGCACAAGTAAAGAAATCTGTCAATCATTCGAGAAACGTACCTCTACGGGAGTTTGCTGTGGAATTTTCATCCATGGTGTCCCACAATGACCAAAGTTCAGTTAAACAGCGACCGAATCGTTCCCATAGATGTTTGGACGTGGAATCGCCAAAATATTTCCGAACGAACACAAACGCACGTCATGTCAGCCATCGTCCGCCATGTTTATTTTAAACAAACCAGTACTTAGTCTCGCTCGGCCAAATTTCTAAAATGTGCAATCATATATACTAGGTCCCAGGCCTCGCTGCTAGCCCCCCCTGGTCACGGCAGTCACGCTGAAGTCTGATGTTTGCGTATAGTGCCTACTGTCAATTTTCTTGCCTCTGAGCAGTCTTTGAAGATCATTCCTCAATATAAAGCCAAAGTTGAATAAGAGGAAAAAACACGACAACATTAAGGTACGAATCGGTGTTGAACCATCAATCGCAGACGTTCCGCGTTGCACCATCATCATTCGCAGCTATTCTAGTCACAGCTCGACAAATTGCGTGAGTCAAAATGTGATATTGTAACGTAATGGTTATTATTTATAAATCTTCTGCATACAAGGAAGTGAATTGCTTCACCAACACGAAAAAGTAATGTATTTCACACTAAATAAACAGCAGAGTATTCATGTTCAAATCAAAAGTAATAGCTTGATATGAAATTTGACCTAACGGCGACCCTGGTTTATCACAGACGTTGCGAAATCTCTTCAAGTCACAGTTAGACGTGACTCATGTGACCCCATGACGTAATCGTCCTTATTTATAAATCTGCATTTCTCAGCAAGTTTCTGTTTTTCTCAGAAAATATACGGAAAAGATATGTATTTCACACAAAATGACAATTATTTAACAGGACAATATTCATAAAATATCATTTAGGCAAAGGATGACCCTGGCGAAATCTAACGTAGCTTGATAAAAAAATTGATCTAATGGCGCTTCCAGTGTATGTGATGTACGTACGCACCTCACAGACAATCTCTTCAAGTCACGATTCGACGTGACCCTATGACGTAATCGTCCAAATATAAATCTGCACGTCTCAGCAAGTTTCTGTTTACATAAATCTGCGAGTCTGGGCAAGTTTCTGTTTTCCTTTACGGAAAAGAAATGTATTTCACACAAAACAAACAGGACAATATTATGACCCTGGCGAAATGTAACGTAGCCTTGATAAAAAATTTGATCTAATGGCGCTTCTAGTGTATGTGATGTACGTACGCACCTCACAGACAATCTCTTCAAGTCACGATTCGACGTGACCCTATGACGTAATCGTCCAAATATAAATCTGCACGTCTCCGCAAGTTTCTGTTTACATAAATCTGCGAGTCTGGGCAAGTTTCTGTTTTCCTTTACGGAAAAGAAATGTATTTCACACAAAACAAACAGGACAATATTATGACCCTGGCGAAATGTAACGTAGCCTTGATAAAAAATTTGATCTAATGGCGCTTCTAGTGTATGTGATGTACGTACGCACCTCACAGACAATCTCTTCAAGTCACGATTCGACGTGACCCTATGACGTAATCGTCCAAATATAAATCTGCACGTCTCCGCAAGTTTCTGTTTACATAAATCTGCGAGTCTGGGCAAGTTTCTGTTTTCCTTTACGGAAAAGAAATGTATTTCACACAAAACAAACAGGACAATATTATGACCCTGGCGAAATGTAACGTAGCCTTGATAAAAAATTTGATCTAATGGCGCTCCTAGTGTGTCCACCTAGTAGTAAGTACAATGATTTAATATTTTGACGAGTCAAACTCACCGACGTTGCGAAATCTGTACGCCGCTCCGATGTGTTTACGCGGTCCTAAATTAATTCCTCGCGAAGCGAGGCCGAAGGCCTCGCGTAGCGGGGTTTATAATTCTGTCCCCAAAGAGCTCATGCGAGAGCAATTCTCGTGTGGCCTTTACGATCATATTTATTTATTTATTTGTTTGTTTGTTTGTTTGTTTGTTTGTGGAAATCGTGGTTGACAGCAATGACGTCACACGGCGCGCTCGTGGCCTAATGGCTTAAGGCGCTAACTTTTGAATCTGATCTTCGGGATTGAGGGCGAAAGTTCAAATCCTACTATGGTCCTTCTTTTTTTTTTTTTTCGGTTCGAATCCAGGCCGTTCTTTTTTTTAACCTCCTTTTCTTTACTTAATAACATTGACTTCGACAATAACATTTTACACGTAAATGTAGAAACAGGAACGGCTGCTGAAGAATAACAATTTTTACTCCAAGTTTGTTTATCGAACGAATTTATATACGGGTCATTTGTGAAAAAAAACCGGCTTTATTAAATCCGTTATCAACAACAGGAAAAGGAAAGACGACTCAGGAATGTCTCAAAGTACGATCAACATATGGCTTAGTTTTCATTGTAGACGTGAAGACTTGTGTCTGAAAATAATTCGCCGATCCGATATTGCGAAGAAGATTTTACCTACAAAAGCGAGGTGGTTTCAGATCATTCGGACGGAAAAGTGGGGAAAACAGTACAAGAGCGCTACAATTTATTACAGATGTCGGGAGACGAGCGAACTCCAATCGAAACCAAAATCCGGTGGCATAGCAAAAACACGGCGTTCGTCCGGCGATTCTCAGAAACCTTGCAGCGATTCTTGGAAACCTTGCAGATCAAATCGCAGCGTGCCCGTTACTAGGCAACAAAAGCTTCGCGAGGACCTGCGAGTCACGTATTACTAGTATTTATTTGTACCAGTCCAACTTTCACATAGGCTCGATTTCCGCCGCTCTCTCGAGTCTGGGCTTCGTTCTTCCCCGAGAAAATCTTTCACAAGGCGAATACATTCATATATATTCATACTCACCCCTAGCTCTCCTCCTAGCACTTTGGCGGAGTAAAGGTATAAGGTGAATCACGACAAAAAAAAAACAGAAGCTATTTTACTAACCGGGCTGGGCCCCAGGCCCACGCCCGGTTAAAAAGTTCGGTCCGAAATTGTGCCATATGCCGTATGTATACGTCACGGTGTTACGTCGGTGTTCTTGCATAAATTTAGAGAAAAATAAATCATGATAAATTTAGTACGGTGCATAGCGGGGTTTATAATTCTGTCCCCAAAGAGCTCACGCGAGAGCAATTCTCGTGTGGTCTTTACGATCATATTTATTTATTTATTTATTTGTTTGTTTGTGGAAATCGTGGTTGACAGTAATGACGTCACACGGCGCGCTCGTGGCCTAATGGCTTAAGGCGCTAACTTTTAAATCTGATCTTCGGGATTGAGGGCGAGAGTTCAAATCCTACTATGGTCCTTCTTTTTTTTTTCGGTTCGAATCCCGGCCGTTCTTTTTTTTAACCTCCTTTTCTTTGCTTAATAACATTGACTTCGACGTAATCTTTGTACACGTAAATGTAGAAACAGGAACGGCTGCTGAAGAATAACAATTTTTACTCCAAGTTTGTTTATCGAACGAATTTATATACGGGTCATTTGTGAAAAAAAAACCCCGACTTTATTAAATCCGTTATCAACAACAGGAAAAGGAAAGACGACTCAGGAATGTCTCAAAGTACGATCAACATATGGCTTAGTTTTCATTGTAGACGTGAAAACTTGTGTCTGAAAATGATTCGCCGATCCGATATTGCGAAGAAGATTTTACCTACAAAAGCGAGGTGGTTTCAGATCATTCGGACGGAAAAGTGGGGAAAACAGCACAAGAGCGCTACAATTTATTACAGATGTCGGGAGACGAGCGAACTCCAATCGAAACCAAAACCCGGTGGCATAGCAAAAACACGGCGTTCGTCCGGCGATTCTCAGAAACCTTGCAGCGATTCTTGGAAACCTTGCAGATCAAATCGCAGCGTGCCCGTTACTAGGCAACAAAAGCTTCGCGAGGACCTGCGAGTCACGTATTACTAGTACTGTTGCAAATTGAGAATTTGAACGTCCTTTTGAAAAAACATCAAATTTGCAGACGTTTGTATGTTTGAGTGGCACCTCGTTTGAAGTGATTTCGAATCTTTTCCTTCCAAACATGATATCTGTTGTTTTTTCGGGTGAATTTCAAAATTCGAGCCGTGAAAAACGACATCAACAAAGATCGCCCCCCAGCAGTATGTTGACCTAGTTTTGTATTTCATATATCTTTACTATGAGGTAGTCTTGTTGCACCTACATTTTTAATCCCAGACATTTTTTTCGAAACGCAAAATTCCTTCCCACAGTAAGCCCCCCATCTAACCATACCCACCCTCCCCCCCCCCCCCCCCCCCCCCCCAAAGGCCTTAATATAAACCGTGATGAAGGTTTGGATACCTGGTCCTATTGAATTTATAGCATAGGTTTTTTACGATTTTATTTCTTCGGTGAACTCTCCTCCGTAGATTACACTCGAGAGTGTGTTTCATCCGATTTCCAAACACCTCGAATTTCGTCATACTAGTACACTGCTACGCATAGGCGTCGTATTTTCAAATCTCTTCTCGGTGTTTGGAAATCGTATGAAACACGATCTATTGTGTTTAATTTATTATATGAAGTAATAAAACACTGAATTTAATGGTTCCGTTTTGCCAGAAACAGCAACAACTTGCCATGGACAACATACCGCCCGAACAAGCTGTAATTATTGGCCTCGTGGTTGCACGGTTCCTCATCATGACTCATCGCTGTGCCAAAGTCGTTGATCTTTATTCTGAGTGCCTGATACTTTCGAACCATTTGACTGCAATTAGCGAGATAGGATTTTTTTTAAGCCAATGGAACAGGCAATACGCCAAAACCTTACAATGTTTGGCCATTCCCTCATCGAACACGGCTTAGAGTGTTATAACTTTGGTCAGCTTCATAAATCAATCCAATATCTTGAAAAAGCGCTTTTCGTCCACAAACAAACTGGGTGCAGATCTGGAGAGGCATGGTCTCACTGTCGCCTTGGCAGATCGCTCTTCATTGTTTGCCAATATGATAAAGCTGTTGAACATTACCAGAAGGCTCTTGATATCCGCGGAATAACAGGACATGAGAGACAACGGCTTGAAGGAAGAGTCTATAACAACCTCGGTGAGGTGCATCAACTTCGTGGAAATCACGACGAGGCTTGTCGTTATTACAAGAAAGCTCTTGGAATAAGTGAAGAAATAAAAAATGAGATAGAGCAAGCAGTATCCTACAACAACCTCGGTGTAATCAACCATAATTGTCTCGGCAAACTTGATGAAGCACTCGCTTACCACATGAAAGCACTAGAGATTCGTAAAAGATTGCGGTACAGAAACGCAGAAGGAACGTCTTATAACAACATCGGTGGAGTGTATGAGGCGCGTGGCCAATACGAAAAGGCACTGGAGTATTACAAGAAAAGTCTCGCAGTTAGTAAAGAAATCAAGGACAGACGATTAGAGGGAAATAATTTTTACTTTATTGGCAAGGTTTATCGTGTTCTCGGACAAAATAAAAAAGCTTTGGAACATCAAGAAAGAGCACTTGAAATTAAGTCAGAGATTGGAGAATTCAAAGCTGGAGTTGTCGCAGAGTTGGGTATTCTGCATATGGCTCACGGTGATTATGAGAAAGCATTGGGACATCTTAACGAAGCCATTAAATGAGCGAAGAAATAGGGGTAATCGATTGCAAGGGAACATGCTATAATAATTTGAGTGTAATCTACTTTTCTCTTGGTGAATATGAAAAGGCCAAGGAGTATTTAGAAAAGTGTATTGGTATTCTCCAGACAATTGGAGACAAAATAGGACAAGCCATGACATACTGTAATATCGGTGAGGTGTATAAGGCTGTTGGCGATTACCAGAAATCGTGCGAGTATTTAGAGAAATCTCTACAAATGAATAAGAAACCGGAGACAGACGAGGAGAGGCAGCTTCCATGTTGAGCTTGGGGAGCCTGTATCGTGCTATTGGCAAACACGACAAAGCCATTGAATATGCTGAAAAAGCACTCGAAATCGCGAAAGAAACTGGTGAAAAAGATAAAGAAATGTCGTCTTACACTCTCCTCGGTTGTGTTTCAGTTTGCTCAAGGTCACAACGAGAAAGCAATTGAATATCAAGTAGGGTGCTTGAGATGATGAAAGAAATAGGAATACGGGACCAGGGAGAATTCGCCGTCCTTCATAACTTAGGCATAGCTCATGCTTCTGAGGGAGACTTAACGAAGGCGTGTGATTTTTTTACTTGAAGGCATAAAAAATCACCAGAGTACACGCGATTCCCTTAAGGATGAAACTCACAAGCTCTCGTTAGATGGTCAGGATTTTTCTTGTTACAAAACACTCTCATGGCTTCTCCTTCGCCAAGGAAAATTCAACGATGCTCTCTTCACCTTAGAGCTTGGACGAGGTCGCGCCCTTGTTGACTTAATTTCACAGAAATATGGCATCCAAGGGACTCCTGAAACAAGTGAAGTGACTTCAAGTAACTTGCAGAGCTTTTTTCAAAAACAGAAAAGGAACTTTCTTTCATAGCCATGCTGCAGAATATTATCGCTCTATGGTTCGTGGACAAAAGCGGCAACATTAAGTTCAAGGTTGGCTTGGAAATAGAACTACCCCAAGAGAAGAAAAGTTATGTTGCAGAGGACTTTGGAGTTGATTTTTCTAGATCGGTTCTCGAAGACCAGGAGGTACAGTGCGAGAATCGATCATTGTCAGCCCTGTACGAGGATGGCCTATCAGCTGCAACGGAACAAAACAAGAGGTCAAAGAAGCAAGGTGTTAGAAAAGGAGAAGGCAACCAGTCATATGTTGAGGTTCAGGTCAAGTCGTACAAGGTGTTCATCGCTCCTATTGCTGATCTCATAGATAGCCCGGAGATCATCATAGTCCCAGAGGGTTCATTTTTACAGGTACCGTTTGCGTCGTTAAAGACGAAAATGGAAAGTACCTGTTTGAAACAGTGAGGATCCGCCTTATTCCATCTCTAACAACACTCAAGATCATCCTAGACTCACCTGCGGACCATCACTGCCAGACTGGTGCACTGATTGTAGGAGATCCGAAAGTTGGTCCCGTGGAGTTCAAGGGAAACGTTGTGGAGTTCCCTTCATTACCCAAAGCTAGAGAAGAGGCACAGATGGTATCAAGGCTGTTAGGGGTATCATGTCTTGTTGGAGAGCAAGCCACAAAGGAAGAAGTGCTTCGCAGGATCCAAGAAGTGAGTTTGGTGCACATTGCTGCTCATGGCGATGCAGAGAGAGGAGAAATAGCTCTTGCCCCCAACAGCTCTGTCGTTGGAGTTCCCAAGAAAGACGACTTCATGCTGTCAATGAAAGACATAGCTGACGTTGGTATCAAAGCCAAGCTGGTGGTACTCAGTTGTTGTCACAGCGCTAGTGGAAAGATCCTGACAGCTGAGGGAGTTGTTGGAATCGCTCGTTCCTTCCTGGATCCGGTGCACGTTCAGTTCTGATGTCTTTGTGGGCTGTTGACGATGAAGCAACTAAAGCTTTCATGAACATATTCTACAAGGGCTTGATCCGTGAGAAACTGAGTGCAAGTGAAGCTCTTCACCAGGCCATGAAGAAGATGAAAGAGTCACCGCTGTATAATGATGTGAAGCACTGGGCTCCATTCGTTTCTACTTGGAGACGACGTGACTCTTAATTTTTAAAAGTGACGTAAGTACAACTCAGATATAACAGGTTGTTTTGGTTGTTTTACTTTTGAGTTTTACTTTTAACCCTTCTCGACAATCAGATGGACCTTCCTAAAGTGGCCAGCATTACTACTCTCTTCTGCTCTAAAGGTGTATTTTCTGGATCGGTTATCTTGTTTTCATTCCTCTTGAAAAGAAACTTTTCCAAATTTCTATTTTGTTGTGATGTTAGTGGACCCTCGTGACCCGTGTCAGGGAAAAATAGTCAGTAAGAATTATGTAATGAGACTTAATTCAGATTATTATATTTCTGTTTGCTTTACATTTTTAGTCAGTTCACCCAGAGGCGTGGTGCTGATTTTGTTGAATCTTCGCAACCAATAGACATGAGATGTAATCCCGACCCATGTATCTACAGTTTTGGAGCAAAGGATATTCAGGAGACGATGATACTGATCAAGGTTGTCATTTTCACGTAGTAATATTGTTCAGTTTTGATACATAATGTATTGAGTGAGACTAGCCGACATTTTTTTCACAAGCGTCCGGAGCATCTTCATTCGTTTTTAAACATCTTCAGAGTTCGGTCGAAACTATTATTCTACATATCGTTTCTAAATCATAGTTTCCGTTGCCACTAAATCTCAAGTCAAACATGAGGAAGCCATGTATATAAATAATTATCTTTAGACATGTTTACCTGTTGTAACTCTATATATCCAATGCGATAAATAAGAAAATGTTCTGAAAGATGAAAACTTAGCCAGAGGAAACAGACTTCTCTCACTGCGCGCTTATTTGCATCTCCCGCTTGAGGGGCGTCCGAGATTCGATCGAGAAACATTCCATACTGATGACGTACACGGTAGCACGTCAGAGATCCGTGTAGTGTCTCTGATTGGTTGTTACCCGTTATGACTTTTCGCGCGCAAGTGACAACAGTCAATCAGAGACACTGCAGCAATCTCTGTAGTACTATGTCATCAGTATGAAATGAGCGCAATGAGAGAATTTCTCTTTTCTTAAGCTATTGAACAGCGAGAGAGAATTGAAGGAAAGAACCAATAGTCCGTAACTTATACAGTATAGTCAAGAGAAAATAATATGTTCTCTTAGTAATAATGTTTTTAGGTTTATTTGGTTAAAGTATTCCAGCCCCAAGGGCTATATATATATATAAAGTGATTAGTTTCTAATGAAACTGTGGTGCTGCGTCGGCGGGCAAGTGAAACACTATGTTGATTATCAACTCAGAGTTGATAAAGGTAAATTAACCGCCGTAGCGAATTTCTAAAAGCTGACGTTTCGAGCGTTAGCCCGTCGTCTTCGTCGTTAATTTACCTTTATCAACTCTGAGTTGATAATCAACATACTATATATATATATAGGTAGAAAGCACAAATATATGTTTTTAAAAAATATTAGTGAACTGTTCACTGGGTTTCATTCGTTCGTGCTACTCCAGGAACCCTAAGTTCCAGGCTTTTCTTGCGCGGTTTCAGGTCCCGGTAAACTTGACGTCGCGCGGCCTCCGGCTGATCGATCCCGACGCGCGCAATAAAACCTCTGGAACCCAGGGTACCCCTAACCCACATCCGGGGTATTTCGTATACTACTTTATGCTACTTTAATAGGATTTTTATCAAGGTCAGGCGGGTTCCTAACTCTACTCCATCCTCCGGCTCAGAGAGAATGTTGTGAGGAGCAACTACAGGCTATAACGCTTAGTTCAGCCACATCCATTTTTGCGAATTGCATATAACACATATGTCAAGTGATCTTCTTAAATTGCCTATAACCCCCAAAACTTTTTTTTCCAAAAACTCTATACATTTTTCTGAGCAGAACGCCGAAAAGAAAAATCTTTTTGGTTGAAACCGCGATTTTGTATGAATTTTTTAAGTCTGGAAAAATCGTATTATTTAAAAACATGACCGAGTAGCAGAACCATCGTGAAAGTACTGGATCTAGCACAATTCGTGACGTCATTCCAGGCCATCATCGATCGATCGCGAGCCTTGAGTTGTGTCTTCGTTCTGAGCTAGAAATGCGTGCAAAATTGAGCCGAGCCGTTCTTTGCCGTTGCCGTTGCCGTTGCTCTTAGCAATTCAGAGATCAATATTTCATGATCAAGTTTTCTGGGTTGATCGATCGGCGAGTCTGCAGCGAAGATTGAGTGAAGATGAAATTAGAGTTTCTGTCTTTGTACAAATTATAAGGACTTCAATTTGCTTCGTTTGGGTTCCAGAATTTTCGTAGAATTCAAGGTAATAAGTTATTCTTGCTGTTAAGATGCATTAAGCGATTCTAGTACAGTGAGCACGGTTGATTTCATTCAGACTAATTTGCTCAGTCTGTTTATACAGTGTTTATACTACGCGAACAATCGACACATTTCACGGCACTTCGAATTTGTTTATTCTTTACTGATCTGGCGACATCAAAGGAAGACAGATTCTCACCGAAAAAATTTGGCATCTTCGGGCTTTAGCATTATTTAATGAAACTGCTAAGCTAAATCATTTAAAAGCAAAGTAAGATATTCCCATTCGAATCGTAACTTCGAACAGAAGCTTGAGAAGATTACTGTCTGAATAGCGCACTGCTTCTGTACGAGTATCCACTGCAAATAATCCATACACGAGTCCAGACTTTCGTTCTAGAACTTCCATGCAAATACTTAAGCCAATTCAGTATATTCCATCGTTGTTTAAACCTGCGAAGCGATTCTGTTCATTTCATTCAGCTGTGTGTGTCATGTGAATGTCATAATTTCCCTGTTGAGCGTCACGGGCGTGGACTGGTGTTTATTTGGGCTCGCGGACGGTCTTTGAGTTTAGAATACTCAAGCAATTTACATGATAATCTTTCCCTACCTCATTCATAATATTATATTCTTAACACAAGTTGTAAGAAATTATTTTTCAAGTATTCAAGCTACTTTTATAGTCTCGTGTTTGTTGTAGTGTCTTTGGACGGGAGGTTGCGTGACATTTCTGTGAGTTCGGCTCGATATAAAGCGTATAAACATGAGCGAATTTATAGTCTGAATCAATTCCACAGCTCTCGTAAAAAATAGCGTAATGCATTAAACAAACGTATAATATTCAGGTTACCCAGAAAAAAGTTATTACATTGACATTCTACGAAAATTCTGTAATACCCATCAAGATCAATTCCTCTGCTTTCCAGTTCAAAACTGGCGCCAATGGCCTGGAATGACGTCACTAGTCCCAGTTTCCCTTGGACTCAGCCGTGGGGAAAACAACCCTAACTTTGACGGCCCATAGAAAATTGCCGTTTTAACCAAAACAAAATTTGCTTAGTATAATATAAAACATTCATTTGGAGCAAAAATATTTTTTGGGGTTATAGGCACTTTAATCACCAGTACAAGCTAAGCATGGTGTCTCGAAAACGAAGACCGAAGACCGAAGACCCCTCGAAAACGAAGACCCCCTCGAAACCGAAGACCTCGAAAACGAAGACCCCCCTCGAAAACGAAGACCCCTCGAAACGCAGACCCCTCGAAGACCCCTTGAAACCGAAGACCTCGAAAACGAAGACCCATTCAAAAACGAACGAAAATAAAAATTGAAATCTCCAAATTCGCTAAAATCAATGGGCTCCTGCTAAAATATAAATTTTAAGACTGATCAAAGCCTCTCTATTTTTCCCAGAACGGTGAACGCAGAAAAATGGCCTTGAGCGAACCCCACCCCCTCGCGCTCACTTTTAGAAAGCATCGAGAACAATTTCGCGTAAAATATCACCACATATTGCGGTATGGTAGGTCTCGATCGAATAAAATATCAGGCTTCTATAAAGACCTATTGAAGACCTAAGACCTCGAAAACTAAGTCCCCCCTCCCAATCTGCCACCCACTGAACGCGCGGCACTAAAAGCATTACAACGTGACAATGAAAAAAATATTGAAGAAGGCAGACAAGAGACAACCACTGTAGTAGTGAACAAACAAACAAACCAAAATAAACGAAGGGCAAATCCAGTTGGATGTCATAGAACACTACAGACCCCTTGAGGAACCCATGGTAGAGAACACAAATAGACGAGTTCTACAACTAATCAACGAACTCTATAGCTACCAGAGAAACTACATCGATGAAATGACCAAAAAATGGCTTTCTCAAACACCAAATACGACTCACATTCCAACTTCACTCTGACAAAAATACACAAACCGACCCCAGTCAGTAGACCAACATATCAGGGTGGCGGTCGCTTTCGGCTTTTGTTTTGTTGGCGGCCATTTTACTGATACGCAATCTGATACGCGGTCGGCTGGTGCGCGGTTTCAATCGGTTCCAGACCTCGCACCAGCCGACCGTGTATTTAAAATGGCCGCCAACAAAACACAAGACACGATCGGTAAGTTAATCTTTTATTCATTTTACAATCTGATGCGAGGGCCCCCTGTAGTTGAGATGATCCCTCTATGAGCCCCCCAATTGCAATGGGCTCCTGGCCCCCCTCTATATCCCCTTCCCCTCTTGCCAAGATGTTTTAAAATCAATACAGTATGACCAGGAAAAGGTAGCTAAATGTTTTTAGAATTACCTGCCTCACCATATTTGTTTATGATTTTGTTATCATTTTTATGAGCACAAGCTAACTTGAGTTGAAACTAGCCTCCCTTCTTTTTAAATAAGTCCCCCCTCCATAAAAGGCGTTGCAAAGAAAACACCCCCGGGGCATCATTGTGAGGTTTGCGGATTTGCATCTACGAGAGAGTCACGCGATTATCACCAATAGAGCGTGACCTAAACTTCCGGTCACATGATTTTTGTGGGACAGACTGGTTTCAGAACAAAGTGAATTGAAAGTAGTCGTGTATTTTTGTTTTTCTCTGACATTTTGAATGCCTGTGTGTTTGATACCTGGGCTTCTGGTGGAGCGCTGAAATCATAGACAGCGACCAGGGACAGCGACGGAATAACCCAAACGGAACGACCTTTGCAGGGCTCGAAAAAAATTGGAATTCCAGCTTGCCCTTTGGACAAGCAACTCTCAAATTTTGCTTGCCCGGGGCACCTCCCCACTTGCCCAGGTTCTCAAACTCATTAATTATTCATGTAACAAAGAAAACGAAAATACACTGGGTTGGGCCTTCAGATTGGCTCTCTGTTCTACCTACGTGTACTGTAATGTGTTTTTGGTTTAATTTACTTCCAAAGTTACAAACTGGTTTGCAGGGTTGCCCCTAAGAAAAATGTCTGTGCTTGTTCCTTTCACCAGAGACACAATCTATCGGCATACATGACGTATTCAATGGTTTGCACGGCTTGCAATGCATTATGGGGCGATTTTAAAACATGGCCGCTTGTGGAGCCGAAATAATCTTTGTTGACGTGTTTTGGCCTATATTTCTCTTAATGAAAGCAAAACAAGACCAGATAAATTGTTTTTTAACTTTAATTTATTCTGTGACTGATTTTATGGCAAAGTTAGAACTGAAAAAGCAGGTTTCCCAGCGAACGGTAAGTTTATCGCGCACACAGTTGTTTGTAGGCGTCTCCTATTTCAGCCTATTTCCTTGTAATTTTCGTCAAGCTTCATCTAAAACCCTTGATTACCCCGACCAAATGTGCTTAAAATTTACTGTTTTGTTTCACAAATCGTCATTTTAACAGTAGTTGTGTTCTCGGTAAGCATTTACCGCACTTCCTGGCAGAAGGCTTGCCTGGGCCCTTGCCCGTCGGGCAAGTGAGCAGAGAAAGTTACTTGCCCGACAGGAAATCTACTTGCCCCGGACGACCGGACGGGGGTTTTGTCGAGCCCTGCCTTTGTAAACAAATCGAAGGTATGAATTTTATAATAGCATGTTTACGTTTTGGAATGAGCATAAGCTTATTGGTTTGTCACGTCTTGAAAATGCTTTTCAAACGCAGAATCTCGAATGGGCTAGGGAAGAAAAGGTTTTCTGAGGTTTTGTTGTCAGTGACATAAACGTCCTGAACTGACACTTTCCTTGCTTCACGCGGAACCTATTCCGCGTGAATCAAGGAACTGGAGACGTCTGCACACCAGGTCTACGTTTGGTGCGGGAGGACAGCAATAGTCTTTAATATTTACAGTAATAATAACCTTTAGAGAAACAGAATATTTAGGCGCTATAAGAAACTAAAGCATTTGAATTTTAATAGCACTATAAAAATGGTATTCATTTCTTAGCTTGTTTATACCAGTAAGCTTACTGGTAATAGAAATTGTGAAGCATTTCTATCTTCAATATTTCTGGCGATTGTTGGGCGACGCACGACATGACTCTGGTATCCGGCCTTTCATACACATAGGAACTAAGTTATCAAGTTTGGCAGTTGGTTGCAGGCTCAGTTTTTAAGCTGAGAATGTGCCGTTCTGCAAAGCTTAGTAGCAGGCATTTGATTTTTGCCATTTGGCGACTCATAAAAATGTTGTTTATGTCGGTGTTGTCGTGGCATAAATTTAGGCGATAAATTAAATTTGAGTCGGCGATCGTCTGCAAAACTTGATACTTGTAACATAAATTGATGATCGTCTATACCGGGGGGGGGGGGGGGGGGGGGTGGGGGGGGGGGGGGGGGGGGGGGGGGAGGGGGGGGGGGGGGGGGGGGGGGGGGGGGGGGGGGGGGGTGGGGGGGGGGGGGGGTGGGGGGGGGGGGGGGGGGGGGGGTGGAGGGGGGTGGGGGGGGGGGGGGGGGGGGGGGGGGGGGGGGGGGGGGAGCGTAGGGAACGAGAGGCTCTAGTTGTCTGTGAAAGTATGTGGGCGTGTG
>MU827310.1:1454838-1739838 GCA_029204205.1 Desmophyllum pertusum
TTTGGGGGCTGTTGAAAAGGGTCTTGTGTTAAATACGGTTATTCCAAAATTTGAAAAAAATAAAAACTTGGGTCAACTGATGCGATTTTGGACTTAATTTTCGATTAAAACGCGCGATAGTTAAGCGGCCAAATTCCTATCACCAAATACGATTTATATCTCTGTTGTAAACCTATTATCTTCAGGCAAACTCATAGCATGGCCGCCACACAGAGCTCCCGAATATTACGTCCAGTCTGGTTCAGTGATCGCATGTAAATTGAGTATTATAACTTATTGTCCACATATTTTTCGCCCCGAACCAGAAGTTGCCGCGAAATCGTAAAGCCAGCGCTGCAAGTTTCCCCTCGACCTCTTCTCGGCGTCACCCCTATCTCTTCTCTTTTGCGCAGTCAAGAAAGCGAAGGCTCTGGGTTCGAGACTGAGCGTTACCAGAAGTAAAAAAGGGAAGGGCAGGGGCGGGGGGAGGGAGGGAGGGAGTGAGGGAGGTAGGGGTGGACTGAACGTTCCGCTTCGTTCATTGTACTCCCGGTTTTTGCTCTCCTGTGTGTTTTTGCAAATTATTACACAATGTTGCGAGAATATTTTTTCTTATTTCCCCCGCTTTCGCCACCTCAGGAATTACCGATTCGTCCCTCTCTTCTTTTCGCCTCCCGTAGACTTCCCCCCCCGCCCCCCCCCCCCGCGCCGCATTTCAGTTTTTCAAATTATCTTTTTGGGAAAATGAAGATAAACATAGTAGTCCTTTAATTTCGGCTTGGAAACCAATTTATTCAAAAATTGTCCTTTGAAGGTTTACAGTAACCTTAATGAACCCTTACACATCAGAAGGAAAGTAGGTATCATATAGTTAGTACTCTTGGTATTTTTTGGGGATGGAAGTTTATTTACCTTTTTTTAGACTATAACTTTGAGTTACATTGGCGATTTCAGCGGGCGATAAGTCGTTTTGCAATCATCCGCCGAATATCACCCAGTGATTCCCATATCTTGTAGCTGGTCTTGTGATTAAGCTTATCAATGGAGAGATGACAACAATCGTCTTTAACCCATTTTATCTGGAAATCCTTGGCACGATATCAGGCTTTTACGAACCCTGTCGCACACTGCCAAAACGTCTTTACATCTCAAAGTTAGAGCTTTTAAACAGCCAAAATTCCTCTTGGCTCCAGTTTCAGATTATTTGGAACTGACAACGCACGTTCAATTCAGATAAAGCTCTCCTCCAAAGCATCCCTCATCGCCGCCATTTTGATTATGTTTCAGAAACTTCGCTTTTGGCTGATCCCAAAGTATGCGACTTTATTGTTCAAATAACCCCAATCCGAATTTTGCGGCAAAGAATGAACCAATCGGGCTCTTATACCAAGCGTTCCCCCACCTCCCCCTTCCCTTCCCGCCGATTGCGCTCGCACTATCTCCTCGTGCTTCCCCCGCGCCGCCCACGCCCAAAACTCGCTCCCCTCCCCTTTTCTATGCCTGCCACTCATGCTACTGACTTTCACGGTAAACTCCTCGATGCCTTAAGTTTCTAAAACTAAAAGTTCGCAAAGTGCTATATTTAATGACTAAAAAATCAAGAGACTATGATCTATGCGTACATTTGATGGAATAGACCTGATTGGCCACCATCCCCTTCCACCATCAGCGTTTTGCAAGCCTTAGAGATTTTCCCAGACTTGTTGTGACTTCCTGTGGCGCTGTAGCGAACGAGCTGCCAACACCACGCACCATCGCCTGACTGCAAACATGCATAGTCCCTCTCTTATTGCAGCACGTCGCCTTTACAATTTGGGTTCAATCGAGAACCATATGATCCATATCAAGAATAGGAATCCTTTCCTTCCAATGTTGGCTGCACCACTTGGAAGTATCTTTATATAGCATCCAACGTCATCATACCTGAGCAAGACAAGTGGACACCCAGCAAAATTAATGGCGCCAAAATTTTAAAAAAGAAGGATGTATAAAAACATATATTAAGGATAAACTCCATGACGCAAGTATTTGATTTATTTTTGTCACGTCAACGGGTAGTTCCAAGTGCTAAGAGTTTTTCTCTCAACCATTTCACGGCTGACACTAGCACACTGACAAAAGTTAAATACATTGTTAACAATTTCCCAGCTTTTAAATCATAGTTGTTCAAAAATAACAAAAACACTGGTCATTACATTCAATGCAAATAGAAAACCAAGGAAATGTTCAATCTGCAATTGTTTATCTCTGAAAAGAACGAAATATTAATTCAAAAGAGAGGTAAATTAAGCTTATCCGAAATTATTTGACATTAAACTTTAAGTTTGGTTAATATATGATGGAGTACCCGTGCGAAACAGAGATTCCCTTCTCCTTCTCGCGTTTGCAACGAAGGGAACCCTCTGCTACGCAACCACTCGATTTCCTTTATCATGCAATGCGGAACTACGATCTATGGTACATGTACTCGAGCTGTGTTTGGACAAGATCAGCACGCGCTAATTGTACGCGTGAATTCCTGCCTATGTCCCAACCAGTAACTTGGCTAATTTTACCCCAGAAATTTCTGAGGGGGCCCCAATGGTTAATTCTTAGTAAAATATATTTTTTTCATAGAATGATTTATTGTTTCTGCCTGATTAAGCGACGTTTGAATTTAAGTTTTTGAAAGGAGAATTTTTGTACTCTGATGCATACATGGACAAGTGGCCTGTACATGTACTGTGAACAAGCACGTGCACTTTAGTTTTTAAACTCTGTTAAAAACCAGTACTTTATTTTTTAATTTATTTGTCCCTGGCTTGGATGGGCAGCTGAGTCGGTTCTACATGTATGCAGAGGTTCCTTCTCGTCGCATGCAGAAAGAGGAAGGGAATTCTCTGCCTCTGCAGGGGTAATTTGATGGAGGCGATATGTAATCCCTGTACTAGTATATATCACGGACAAAATAAACTGACAATTTCTCTCTGCCCTGCTGTAAGTAATGTGATTGTGTGCTTACCTTGATGTAATAAACTTGATGGCCAATGATCCACCTTCCGCCATGCCGACTTGCAAGCAGAACGAATTGCCTATATTTTGTTGAACGTCTTGGCGAGCCAAAGCACGGGATGCGCACCAGCACCCATTTGACTGCGAAAAAGGGAAATCCTCGCTTTCTTAGCTGCTTGATAGCATTTTTCGATGGAAAGTTGCGGTACACATGGAGTGGTAGTTGCATCCAAGATGGATTCTTGTCCTTCTATGTTGGTATGGCGCGGCTTTCGCGATCTTTGAAACATCCTATTGTTTCAGTAGCCTGGATATGCCTGTGAATAGCTTGGCAATGTTCAGCTTAATAATTTCCCTTTGTTTCTTCGGCTTTAAATTATACCTGGTGATCTTGAACATCGTGTCCCAGGCTATAACTAATGACATGGGGAAAAACAGTTACACTTGTTTGTAGCTACCATCCAAGATGGAAATCTTGTCCTTCCTAAGTTAGTAGGGCTTTTTTAGTTCAAGAAGTGCAGCTAAGAGTTTTTCAGAGATATTTCCACCGCAAACTATGCAATTGAATCAAATTGTAACAACAGATTTTAAATCATAGTTGTTCAAAACACATTTGGTCCAGGGGAATGCTTCATGTAAAATAGAAAACCAAGGAAATGTGCAATTCTGTAATTTATAATGTTTTTTCTCTGAAAAGAATGAATTGCATTCAGAAGAGGTAAATTAAGCTCATCTTAAAGTTAATAACTGAACATTAAACTTTAAAGTTATAGATGGATGGAATACCAAAAATCTACAGACCCTCAGGTTTCGCAAGGCCTTATTGTCACGATTTTAGAGATAATATGGGCTCAACTTTAGACTATGAGGCAGTCCCCCCATCAATTTTCTCGGGATAGTCGAGTGGAAATCTCCACAAGTTGTTTGGCTGACGAATCGGTTTCGCTGATTGCTTAGTGAAAGATTTAAAAGACCAGCCTCGATCTCTCCTTAACATAAGTTCTGACATCGAAAACACTTGGTCAATAAGGTAATATGATAATGAGGTTTTTTTGCCATAGAATAACGATAACATCTTGACCAGCAAAGAGTGGCTCCAGGTTTAGATAAAGGTTTGGCTAAAAATAAATCCCAGATATAGAACCCCTTGACTTGCGCGTGTTTCACTATATTGGTGACAATCTCTGAGAAAATAACTCAATAAGAATTCTGCATTGTGAGAGCAACGCATAATTCAAACGCTCCTGGCTTTGTCTGTAGTCCCTCAGTTTTCGCAACATGCCGCGCGTTGTGTGCTTTTTGCCGCACGCTCGCATGCGCTCCACACTCGACTATCCCTGAAAAAATGACGGACTGCTCACAGTCCTGCTCACACTTACTACATACATTACATTTTATTGGACACTCCCCATAGGCTTTTCAGGCCAATTTTACAAATAATGTAGTTTAAGAATATATACATGTTTACAAGGTTTGACAGTACTAATTTAAAACTAATAATGCTAAAACTAAACTTAATGCTACGACTAAACTAATAATGCCTAAATTAATATAAGAAATCTATTTGATCTCATCTTTCTGGCCAACGTTCCAGTAATGATCTCTTGAGAGAGTTTTTGAAAACTTTGACGGACTTTTTGTCTTTGAACTCGGCTGGAAGAGCGTTCCATAACTTTGTACCTCTGTATGAAAAACACTGTTGTGCAGTAGCAGTTCTGCAATTAGGGATCTGAAGATCGTTACAATTACGTGTATTTCTTCCATGGACGTCAGAACGATTTATAAACATAGATGACAAATAGTTAGGTGCTAATGAATTCATGCACTTAAACATCAGTGTGGCGTCCCGTAAATACAAAGTATCCGAAATAGGTAATAGTTCAAGTTGTTTTAATGTAGGTGTTATATGATCGTACTTCTTTTTTCGGGACAAAATACGGGCTGCAAAGTTCTGCACTAGTTGTAATTTGGAAATGTTGCTCTTGCTGGTGCCAGACCATATACTGGAACCGTAGAACAGTTTGCTGAAGACAAGTGAGTTTATGACGATGGACAGGGTGGAGTGGTCTAACAGGTGGCGAATCCTGTTGATCATACATAGTTTACTCATTAAAGATGATACTAAGGAGTTTATGTGATCATTAAATGAGAGGTTGCCATCCAATATGATTCCGAGGTCTTTAATGGAGTCAACAACACTCAGGTCTTTTCCAAGGAAATTAATTGATGGAATAGTAGATCTTGTTAGTAATTGCCGCGAACCGAACACACAGAATTGAGTTTTGTCCGGATTTATCAACAGGCAATTGGAACTACACCAGGCAGCTACGCGTAATAGATCGTGCTTTAGGTCTTTTAGGCCTTTATCAGTATCCTTATTTGAAAATGAGATGTATAGTTTGGAGTCATCAACATAGGATTCAACTTTACAGATCTCGCAGGTGGATGGTAAGTCATTGATGTAAATGTTGAATAGTAATGGCCCCAATATCGAACCTTGGGGTACTCCATGCTTTATCACTAAGGGGGCTGGATAACACTTAGGCTTGCCTTTATTTTCACAGGATTTTTTTCATCACGAAAACCAGACAAATTGACATGCTTGCGAGAACAAGATATTTGCTTGATTGTACTAAAAGCTGCCAACAGGAATAATTTGTAATATGTGTAAATCATATGTGCTCCCAGATCAGTAGTCTCCCACGCAGCCGTTATTTGTGTCGTCACGCAACGCTTCTCCCCACTAACGGCTACTCAAACCTGGACGACATTCCTTTCCTTTTGTTTTGACCGCAGTAATTTTGGACACCTATCGGCAAAAACGTGACTGTTGCCGTTTGCCGAAAACCTGCTAGATCGATCCAATTCTTGAACTAGGATGTCTGTTGTAATTATAATGAAGTTTTTTCGACATTATTTTTTCATATCATACATTTTTTTTCAGTAAACCGTGTTTTATTTTGATGTCTGGTCACAGGCCGCCCAAGCTAAAGATAAGAGAAACAGTGTCACGGTATAAGCGGCATTGTGTTACAACGGCTCGATTTATAAGGGTTTGTATGGGAACGCAACGGTTATGTTTTAGAAGATATAAAATCGAATGTTTTGTGAATAAAAACGACTTACCCTGTTGCTGTGTTGTATTCTTTGTAGTTTGCCAGCTTCTCAGGCCGGTTTGAGGCGATTTAGGCGAGTTTTAGTTTTCGAGGTTTTCCGTTAATATAATTATTAAAGGCAGGAAAGAACATTTCAAATCCAATCACTCGAAGATCGATAAATTCTGTTAAAATACTCGAATCGCCTCAAAACTTCCACCAGTGTAATCTCCGATAACGAATGTTCCCTATGGTTGTTTTTTCGGCTTCCAAATGCTGTTCTAACTGCGGATAAACTTTCGTCAGTTCGACACTCGCGTTTCCAGATACCCGTTGGACGTTTGAACCACACACAAAATGGCGTCACGTCGACAAAATCATCCTACGCCAGGGAGGGGCATGGACCTATTGTCATCCATGCAAAATGACACTGCGGGGCCCGGAGAGGTCGATTGTCACACGAAATCGGAAACCAGCACGTGAAAATTTCCCGCCTAAACGTCGACCGCTAACCGTCACATTCCAGCGAGGAATCGATCGATCCGTCCGTCTGAAAGCAGATATTTTATCGGACTAAATCAATGTTTTCGAAAATAGCAAGCAGAAAAGAAAAATATCTAAATCTTGGAGATACTCAACAGCGTAGAAATTGCTTTTTAATCCGTTCGGCCTGAAGAACAAGGCATTTACTTTTAGATTCGAATTACAATTTGAAAGTCAGTGTGACAATCGACCTCTCCGGGCCCCGCAGTGTCATTTTGCATGGATGACAATAGGTCCCTGGCGTAGGATGATTTTGTCGACGTGACGCCATTTTGTGTGTGGTTCAAACGTCCAACGGGTATCTGGAAACGCGAGTGTCGAACTGACGAAAGTTTATCCGCAGTTAGAACGGCATTTGGAAGCCGAAAAAACAACCATAGGGAACATTCGTTATCGGAGATTACACTGGTGGAAGTTTTGAGGCGATTCGAGTATTTTAACAGAATTTATCGATCTTCGAGTGATTGGATTTGAAATGTTCTTTCCTGCCTTTAATAATTATATTAACGGAAAACCTCGAAAACTAAAACTCGCCTAAATCGCCTCAAACCGGCCTGAGAAGCTGGCAAACTACAAAGAATACAACACAGCAACAGGGTTAAGTCGTTTTTATTCACAAAACATTCGATTTTATATCTTCTAAAACATAACCGTTGCGTTCCCATACAAACCCTTATAAATCGAGCCGTTGTAACACAATGCCGCTTATACCGTGACACTGTTTCTCTTATCTTTAGCTTGGGCGGCCTGTGGTCTGGTGTGCGTCAAATTCAAAAGGCGTCATACCGGCGTGCGTTTGACGTTTCCGACGCTAAGGTCATGATAAGACACAATCTATGATTGGTGTATTTTGGCGCGAGCAAGTTCCGAAAATGGCACTGCAACTGTGATTGGCTTAAATCTGCAAAGGAATGTGGTCCAGGTTTGAGCAGCCGTTAGTGGGGAGAAGCATTGCGTGACGACACAAATAACGGCTGCGTAGGAGACTAGAAGGTGGGGGAATTAGATGGGCTTCTTTCTGGCCTGGGCCACCCAGGCCCCTCCCCTAGATCCCCACTGCAGATATTGAGACAATCGAAAGTGATGGATGATGATTGGTATTGATCAATCAGTTTACATGTAAAGAAATTGATTACTTGTGACTACATGTATTGAATGGTCATCGATTGACCAATACCAATCCATATCAATTAAGCTTAACTAATAAGCTTAAGAATTAAGCTTATAAAGCCTTATCGATTGATTGATTTCCGATTATCGATTTTCATCTGTCACGATACGGCTGTATATAAAAAAACTTACGTGTACGTTTTCCTCTAAAGCGATGAAAACAAGACAAACAATAAGTTAATGTATAACTTAAAACCGGGCAGCGGCAAAGTTAATAATTGATTTCCTAGTTGAAAAGCTTTAATAGTCACGCCAGTCACGCTAAAGTCTGCAGTTTGCGTGAAACTGGAAGCCGATTCCCCGCTGGGATCGAATAACGCGCTAAGATTACGGCATAAACAACATTGGACGCACAGGTCAATAGCTTCTCCTGCTCCATTGTTAGATAGTGTGAAAAGTCTGTTTAAAATGTATGTACAGCAAGAGCCATTTCGGGCTTTAAACTCACATACACGTCTTTGAAATAAAAGTTATTCTTCCTTGGTTAAGGTTCTTGCTAGTGGAAATATTATAGATAGATACGTTTCTAAAGTATTTTATTGCTAAGCTCAGGATTTTTTAAAAATTCTCCTCACTTGCTCAAGCTTTCTTGCTTCACGCCAGTCACGCTACAAAAGTCATCTAAACATCTGGACAACAGACCTTTGTCCGAGGTTTTGCGTGATATTCAAAACTATCTTTGATATCTATTGTAGTTTCTGATCTTTTTTCGCAACATGGACATTCGAAAAGTCTGTTCAAAATTTATGTGGTTAAAAATCACATACGGGTCTTTGAAATGGAAACTCTACTAAGTAGGGGGAAAGAGAGGGGGGGCTTAATAAAGTAGGTTATAAGTAGTTATGTAACTGAAAAACCCTTGTAGGGAGTTGCAATAAAGTTTACATTTACATTTACATTTACATTTACTTTCTTGGTCAGGCTATTAGCTTTAAATATGGAAATATCATAAGATAGGTTTTAAAGTATTTCATTGCTAACCTCGGGATTCAATGCAAATTGTCAAAGGAATGAACCGAAGCACTTGACGTCAGTTACACAATCGGCATAACGGCTAAATCAACTCTTCAAGCGATGGCCAGGATGGCTCGTGCCCCGGGTCAGCGCACGAAACGATAGCGGTTCAACTATAACACTGTCCAACGTCTTCTCGTAGGGGTAAAATTAAAATCGGCTGCTTAAATTTTATCTGCTTTCTTGCTTGGCGAAAAACCTCAAGAAAGTACAGTAGTCACGCCAGTCACGCTAAAGTCTGCAGTTTGCGCAATGGAATAGAAGATCGGCGCAAACAATCCTCTCGTCTGTGATTACAACGTACAACCTGAAAATGACCTGCACATTGCGTGAATGACGAAATGGCCGTCTTTATCTTATTTCTGCTTAAACCTCTGTTGACAATTTCTGTGTAGCAAGTTTGAACTCATGAACGCATTTTTGAAATGGAATACTCTCTTCAAGTAAAACTCAATACGCCTTTTAAACTTTAGTCAGGCAGAAGTTCATTACCCATTGGCCGAGTGGGGACCTGGGTGAGCTCGACACCAAAAAAACAAGAACCCCTGAAGGATTACAAGCGGCCGATTTCCCGGGGGGGGGGGGGGGGGCACTCCCTTATTTTCGCTATATAGGAACGTGCAGCTGGACAGGGTATGGTTTTTGAGCATTTTGGTCTGGAACAGGGTATACCAAAGGCATTTTTGGGTATCAGGGTATCAGTTTCCCAGGAGTTGGCACGAAGATCGGTAATTGATACTCTGGCATAGGCCGGGTAGATGAAGTAGTCAGACGAAAGCAAACGCGTAGGAGTGTTAAAAAGCTTTACAACTACAACTCGCAGTGCTGCTTAGTAGTTTAGCCTTTTGGTTAGAAAGAAAATCGTTAAGAATCGTCCGGAATAGGGTATCTTTTTTCAACATTTAGTTTACATGGAGGGAGGGTGACCCGGGTACCCAAGTCACCCTCCCTCCATGTAAACAGGCCCTTAGTCTGGAACAGGTTCGCAAAATTAGGGTTATATATAGCCCAGTGGCACACCCCACCCAAATTTTTTGGGAGAACCCCCCCGGGCCAATTTCACCTTGAGGGGAGAAAGAACAATGCACTCCCTCCACCCCCTCGGTCAGTTTACTCTGAGGTTCTCCCGCCAAATCTAAGAGTCAACTTCGAACCTGCGTGACGAAAAACGTGACTGGGTGATGCAATATTTTGGCTAGCGTAAGTTTGAGCTTAGGTCAAGTTTACTGTGTAGAAAATTTTAGCTAATGTCAATTGCATCATAATCAACAAGGCACAGGTGTGTTTTCGCTCAACGTGAAATAAATTGTGAATGACATATATGCTGTGAAATTGTGTAAGAAAAACTGTTATGTTTTTGGGACCGAGTTTTTATCGTTCGTTTAATGAGGTGCATGTATTAAACAGAACAGAAATTATCTAGTGGCTATTTATTTGCATGTCTCCTGGCTACGTTTACAATGTAATGGAAAAACCCCTCACAATGCAATGCAATGTCAACTGAGGAAAGTGCAGTGAAAAAAACAAGTAGTCACGCCAGTTCTCGCTAAAGTCCCGCCGTTTGCGTGAAACCGGAAGCCGATTCCCCGCTGGGATCGAATAACGCGCAAAGGTCACACCGCCTAATTTAGGCACATTTTGCAACAACACTGCTGTTCACTGCTGTGGGACATTTGTCTTTGCTTTTTTTCAATGCGATTCCTGTAATAAACTCAATACATGTACGCACTTACACGACACTACAGAAAGCCTGTGGAAGAGAAATTCTCCACTGGCTAATTTTAGACTGAGATGCGATAACATCATGTCAACCGTGTAGAGGGCTAGGGCTAGCGACATGAAAAAAAACCGTCCATTTCTTGAAGCGGCTCGATGCCCATATATGGGCATCGGCCGCTTATAAATTGAACAAAAAATGATTGATTAGTTAAAATACAACTCAAATACGTGGCCAGTGATAAAACAGTTGTTTTTATCAATGATTATTTTGATAGCTCACTTCCGATTCAAACAACAAAAGGGAACTTTGTGACAAGCTCAAGAAAGATCACAGACAGATAATCCTGTGTTTAAGTAGTCCATGTTTCAAGATGACTTGGTCCACTACTACTGATTAAAGAGTAATCTTGATTTCTATGATTCAACAAAGTTTATTGTCGTGTGTGATGCTTTTTTGAATTCGTTTTCCATCCATATGTAAAGACTGAGATCAGGAAGCTACCGTATTAAACATTTTCAATATTTTCCACAGGCAGTAGAGGATCAAAATTGGACTTTTTCGAGTTTCGATTTATATGCTTTATACGATGACCTTTGTGAGTCGATCTATTCGGCTTTATACGCGGTTATTGCGTTACTACATTATTCGATCATTAAGTACCCGCTGGGACGACAAAGAGAAACAATAACAAGATCGAATAACGCAGTAACGCAATTCGACTCCTCTGCTCCCTGTGTCATTTCAAGGTCATCAAGTTTCATTTCTGCTGAAGTAAGAAAGACGACTTTTTGTTTGTTATCCAACACATTCTGAAACTCTGCATCAGCACATACATGATCAGCTTCAGCAGATTAGTATTAAAAAGAATCACTGTTCTTATGCACACATTTTTGATTTCTCCACCGCAAGCATTTGAATTATTCATCTCTTGTAGGAAAAGACGATTAATAAGCTTATTCCTGACTTCATAGGTTAACTTTAAGATGCTCAGCTTCACAGATTAGTATTAAAAAATAATCACTTTTCTTATGCACACATTTTTTATTTCTAGACAGAAAGTATTTGAATTATTCATTTCTTGTAGGAAAAGTGTGAATGTTAAAACCTTTCACGACAAACGATTAATAAGCTTATTCCAGACTTCATAGGTTAACTTTAAGATTACTGTGTAGAAACTGAAATATATATCTAAATGCCATCAACTAATGACAAATAGTCATTTGAAAACATACCTTAATTATCTTAATACCACTAATCCAAGGACACTAATCACGTTTACAAAAACATATACCACGGGGTATCGTAACTGCGATCAGGAAGAGAAATCCCAATGCGGATTGCTTCATGCTCATAGCACAATACCTCTATTGCATCATCTTTACATGACCAGAGATTGCGTCATGTCAACCGTGGGATCGAATAACGAGAAAAGGTCACACAACAAAATTTAGCACATTTTGCAACAACACTGCTGTTCACTGCTGTGGGACATTTGTCTTTGCTTTTCCAATGCGATTACTGTAATAAACTAAATACATCTACGCACTTACACGACACTACAGAAAGAATGTGGAAGAGAAATTCTCTACTGGCTAATTTTAGACCGAGATGCGATAACATCATGTCAACCGTGAAGAGGACTAAGGCTAGCGACATGAAAAAAAAGTCCATTTCTTGAAGCGGCCGCTGCGCATGGGCGCTTAATAACTCTCATATCAAACTTAGTCATTAGTCACGTGACCACGTCCGAAAATGCGTTTGTTTACTGTGAGAAAGAGGCCGCTATCATTAGACTTCTGATCATCAGACTTCTGGCATTTGAATTTACGGGGCTATACACGAGAGCAAAAATATGAGGAAATTTGGTTCTTCGATATCTCATAAAGCGTAATGTGTATAGCAACCAAAATCAACATGTGGATAGATGTTTATGTGGAGAACACGTTTTTGAACACGTTTCTTACATGACGTCATCAGTCACGTGACCGGATCGCTTTGAATATTTCAATCGGCCTTTCAATCAGCCTCAAGTCGGCCTCAAGTCGGCCTCAAATCGGCTTTAAATCGGTTTCAAATCGGCCTCAAATCGGCCTCAAATCGGCCTTTAAATCGGCCTTTAAATCGGCCTCAAATCGGCCCTTTAAATCGGCCTCAATCGGCCTTAAAATCGGCCTTTAAATTGGCCTCAAATCGGCCTCAAATCGGCTTTAAATCGGCCTCAAATCGGCCTTTCAATCGGACTTTTAATCAGCCTCAAGTCGGCCTCAGTCGGCTCAAGTCGGCCTCGAATCGGCCTTTATATCGGCCTCAAATCGGCCTTTAAATCGGCCTCAAATCGGCCTTTAAATCGGCCTCATATCGGCCTTTAAATCGACCTCAAATCGGCCTCGAGTCGGCCTCAAGTCGGCCTCAAATCGGCCTTTAAATCGGGCCTTTAAATCGGCCTTTAAATCAGCCTTTAAATCGGCCTTTAAATCGGCCTTTAAATCGCCCTTTAAATCGGCCTCAAATCGGCCTTTAAATCGGCCTCAAATCGGCCTTTAAATCGGCCTCATATCGGCCTTTAAATCGACCTCAAATCGGCCTCGAGTCGGCCTCAAGTCGGCCTCAAATCGGCCTTTAAATCGGCCTTAAATCGGCCTTTAAATCGGCCTTTTAAATCGGCCTTTAAATCGGCCTCAAATCGACCTCAAATCGGACTTCAAATCGGCCATTAAATCGGCCTCAAATCGGCCTTTATATCGGCCTCAAATCGGCCTTAAGATCGGCCTCAAATCGGCCTCAAATCGGCTTTAAATCGGCCTGAAATCGGCCTGAAATCGGTCTGAAATCGGCCTTTAAATCGGCCTCAAATCGGCCTCAAATCGGCTTTAATCGGCCTCAAATCGGCCTTTCAATCGGCCTTTCAATCAGCCTCAAGTCGGCCTCAAGTCGGCCTCAAATCGGCTTTAAATCGGCCTCAAATCGGCTCTCAAATCGGACTTCAAATCGGCCTCAAATCGGCCACGAATCGGCCTCAAATCGGCCTTCAAAGGTGGCTGGTAACGGTTTACAGCCCTTGCGCTTTGATTGATCGATACTACCATCTTATATCAGTTGATGTTAACATAAAGGTGTTAAACGATTGCCTAATCATCGGTGAACAAGTTATGATAATATTTGTGACATAATAGGTTACCATAGCAACAGTATTACCTGTCAAAAACACCCTCAAATCGGCCTTTAAATTCGGCCATAAATCGGCCTTTAAATCGGCCTTTAAATCGGCCTTTAAATCGGCCTCAAATCGGCCTCAAATCGGCCTTTAAATCGGCCTTTCTCGGCCTCAAGTCGGCCTCAAATCGGCCTTTAAATCGGTCTCAAGTCGGCCTCAAGTCGGCCTTTAAATCGGCCTTTAAATCGGCCTTTTAATCGGCCTTTAAATCGGCCTTTCTCGCCTCAAGTCGGGCCTCAAGTCGGCCTCAAATCGGCCTTTAAATCGGTCTCAAGTCGGCCTCAAATCGGCCTTTAAATCAGCCTCAAGTCGGCCTCAAGTCGGCCTCAAATCGGCCTTTAAATCGCTCTCAAGTCGGCCTCAAATCGGCCTTTAAATCGGCCTCAAATCGGCCTCAAATCGGACTTCAAATCGGCCATTAAATCGGCCTCAAATCGGCCTTTATATCGGCCTCAAATCGGCCTTAAGATCGCCTCAAATCGGCCTCTAAATCGGCCTTAAATCGGCATCAAAACGGTCTTTAAATCGGCCTCAAATCGGTCTTTATATCGGCCTCGGGGGTGCGGGGGTTTATTTTTTTAAACAACGCGCATTCAAAATGGTGTGTTTTGATGCCATCCCATGCAAGTGTGTGATAAAATTCATGTTATTTATCCCAAATTAATTGTATAAGAATAAAATAGGGCTATAAGAAGAAAATGAATGCACAGGAGTGAAAATAGGCAATATTTAAACTGAACGCAAAAATAGCTTATGTAATAAGGTTTACGTGTACCTGTACAATCCCAAGTTAATTATAGAAAGATGTGCAATTACTGTGCTACCGCGATGTACAGGCTTTGCTTTTACATTTTGCTGTTTTCACGGTAAGTGTCAAATTGACCAAATTCTTGAGCTGTATTTCTGTTCTGATTAGACTTGTGCACTTGTACCGTATACAAAGTTAAGTTAATCATAGCCAATCAGATACCTGACGTTGTTATGTGCACGTGAAAGGACCATGCGACATTGCAGAAATGAACTGAAAATTTATGGTTATGATGCTTCTGTGAGGGTCGATTTCCTACAGCATTTGTCCTTTGTTTGCCTCCCAAGCGTATAAGATCATGCTGTTGTTTTCCTCGCGAACATATGTAACAACATAGGCACGCAATGCGTGCAAGAGCTATTTTTTTGGAGTGGTAAAGAATGGTGTTATGGATCATGAAAAGATTGGATTGGAAACTGTAGATCATGTTGGTTGTTTTGAGTTGGCAGATTGGCTTTAGTATAGTGTATTTTAAGTTATCAAAAATCAAGCGATGTGGCTTGTTTTCCTGGCAAACAGTTTTGTGCTGGTCAAGTTGAAGTATATTCAATGGACGATCGAATGTTTCCAGTCAGAGAATATTCAAACGTTTTTTATATTTTATTAATTTTACTTGGGTGGTTTAAGTTTTAAAATTGCGAATTGTAGTTAAAAAGGAAAATAACGTTTGGTGTCGTCGATTAGAAAAATAATGCAATTCTTGGATGTTTAAAAGCGTAACGTGAAAGAAATAAAAAAGAGATTGGACTGCATTGGTTTTTGAGATAAAGAATATTTTCCAAACATTTTGAAAAGTTACATTTGTTACCGAGTGGTCAAAACTCAAAGACTCGAAGGGTTGAATGTCAGAGCAGTCAGCTACGCATGCTCCCCCAGTCCGCGATCCCGGTGGAGAGGATCGCAGGCACACCGAAACACCCACAGCTGGAGACTGAGCCTACCCCACCCTGGGAGTGCAAATCCCCACCTCCAGTCCAATAGTTTGACTACTATAAAATAAAAACGGTTCTGTGAGGGGAAGTTGTTTTTACATCTTCCTTTAACTACCAGGCAAAGAAACAGTTGGAAACGAATGCGTGACAATTGAACAAACCTGCGTTACACATGACAAGGTCCAACAAAAGTATTTTATTTAGGTATTAAAACATAAACCATTTGTGTTGTGGTTCATCAAGAAATATTTGTGCCAGTACAGTGTGTTGTTTTAAATATTAAATTGTACTCCTTATCATCGTATAATTAAAAGCCTTAGTGAAGGTCTGCTTAAAACATTCATGTAAATTTGATTGATGACCTTTTGACCCTGACATGTTGTAATGCATTTATTAATCAAATACAAAATGCTAAAATTTAATGACAATTCACATAGCAGAACACCAAGAACTGCAAATCCTCACAGTACCTTGAAGGAAAACAATTTTTTGATTTCATTCCAAAGAAAAACATCACGTTTTTATTAAAATTTCGGCTCTTTTACATGTAATTTAATTAAATTTACATTTGAAAACAAGTGTATCAAATTATATTTTGTTTTCGATATCCATATTTCTACTGCAGCAAATTTGCACCAAACTGGAAAATAGATGCCATATATTGAAAATCCTTGTGATAAAATGAAGAGAAAAGATTTTATTTTATTCAACACGCAGATATTTATCCAACTGAGAAACAAGAACTAATTCAATTATCACAAGCGTTTGTACGAAAAACAAAAGTATCAGGTTACATCCTTTGCATGAAAAACAAAAGTATCAGGTTACACACGCCGACATTTACAACCAAAAGTAATCACATTACATACCTTTCTGTTTTTTACCGAAATTAATATGGTAAACATTCGGATAAAACGTACAAGTTCTGTGAAATAAAATAAACCCAAGAAGATTGACCGAAAGTCAACTATTAACAAGACAAGAGAAACTTGCGTAGCATATTTCAACTTTCTCTTCAAAATATCTGCTCACGAATTTACCACTTCCCGTGAAAATTTCTGCACTCAACAGCAAAACATCGAAAATAGCGCCGTGTTTAGCAAAAATCTCAAATTCTGTTTGGCATGATTCGTCACCGAATCCTCGAATATTCAAAGTAGTTACTTTAGCGCGGAATTCTCAACGTACCGGGGAAAATAAAAGAGACTTCTGGTAAAATCTCATGAATGAACAATAACAGTAACAATACAAAGGATACTAGGTCTTAGTTTTCGAGGGTCGTAGTTTTCGTAACACAACTATTTCTTCTTCTTTATGTTTTGTTCCTTCGTGGTGGATCGAAGTTCTTACTGCGTGCTGAATCGGCGTCCATTCATACTTTCAAATGTCCAAGTTCAGTATTGGTTCCCTCATTAGGTTTTCCTTTTCTGGCGCTAATCACCAGCTTAGGTTGCCTTCATCTTCTCGAAGGATCGATGTCTTAGTTATATGCCGTGGTCTTTACACACAAACAAAGATGGCAGTCCTATCTCCAGAAAACCATGCAGCTTTTAATACAAACGGCAATTTCATTGGTTGTTGGACTAAGTGTTGTTGATGGTAGTTCCGATTTTGATTGGTGGGACAAAACATACCTACCTCGCTACATCGTCCAACACGACAGCTAAGAGCTATTTTTCTAAAAAAAAAATAGCTCAATAACTCAAAAATTATAACTTTGCCTTATTTTGTTTATTAATGCCAAAAATTCTGAAACATAAGAAAACTCTAGACTTTTCCTCTGTTTTGCTGAAATTGGGTTGCCAGAAAAATAATGGTCAATTATGAGGTGTAAAGGAATTACTGGACATTATGCGAAAAATATATCGACTGAAAAACAGAAAACCATTATTATTAATTACAACTCGACCTTCAGTGCATGTGTTTTCCCTGGAATCCAGGATCAGGACACAGACAGGAGAATCCTCCATTATCAACTGGGTAACATGATTGCTTGTCCGGACAGGGAGCTCCACAAAGATTCTGCCAAAAGAATAGTGGATTATCAGACAATTAATCGCAAGAAAAAAAACACTCCACCATATTTTTACTGTTTAACAACTCCGAATTAAAAACAAGCAAAATTTTATAGCATTGTCCAATATCATCCTAATAGTTTTGAATCTGGGTTTATAGTTATGTCATCCTGTAAAAATAAAGGTAAAGTCTTCACGAGCCTAATGGCCCACACTGCCGGAGCGTTATCACGGTTTCTGTAGCATGAAGCAACTTGGATTATTGCTACTCCCCTGGATGGGATGCTAGTCCATCGCAGGTTACCCACCTGCATTTTGTCGCCGGATACCCATTGATACTCCTGGGTGGAGAGAGACACTGTGAAAGTAAAGTGTCTTGTCCAAGAACACAACACAGTGACCTCTGCAAGGGCTCAAAGTCCGGAGTCCAGGCCCTAACCATTAGTCCACCACGTCTCCCATATATTGGAAAACTAAGGGTTTTTCTGTTACGAGGAATGCATATTTTAGGAATCTTCCCTCTTGTATTATCTTAAAAAATAATAATTTGTTTGAGGAACAGTCTCGTTAACTTACCGCTGATGGGCGGTAATGAAACCAGGTCTTGACACAAGATAATCCGGGTGAGAAACATGATGAGAGCTGCTAAGTTTCACAAACTCGTTTTTCTCCCCCTGTCCCCTGAGGGTGTCGGTGGCCCAATATTGTAGGATTTGCAGGTATCCTCAAGAAACACGTCAACTGACATATTTCCTCGTCGTGTATGGTTACGTTTTTGATGATGCTTTTGTTGAAGGCTTTGTCCTTAAAAAACGCCCACAAAATCCAATGATCGACAGCGCTCTGGGAAAAAACAATCAAATTATCAAATCCATGTAGCTGGAGCTGAATGGGCCACCCTGCTTAAATAAAGATTACTTACTTACTTACTGTATCTCTTCCTCAGCCTGCAAATTTCTGAGAGGAACTAGGAAGTAACATTGCCGAATCTGTACAGACTTTATCATAACTTTATAAATGTATTTTTTGTGCAAAGTGTTTCAACTTTTTTCAGTAGCTTCTTAAATTTTTAATGTAATGTAGTATTTTTTAGATGCCGGGCCCCCTCTCTTAGCTCGATACATATAAATAAACTTTTACTTTACTTTACTACGCTCAGTTCTGAATAAATTTCTTCTCGCATTTCAGTTTTTTGGCCGCGTATTTTGTCTCAGAAGCCTGGGCACGAATTAAGGTGACCGTAGACTTTCGCGTGGTTCTTCAAATGGCAAAATCTTTTGCACATAAAAAACTATTTCAAAACTAAATATTACACTCATAAACTTGAATTAGCGTGCTTGTTTTAAAACGTGTGCGAAATACAGTGTTCGTATGGGAATCCTATATGTCAAATAAGTTCCCTACAATTTGGTTTCTGAGATATTCGTACTATTTAGAAACCTATATTAGCAAACGATTTATTCGAAAGCGCGCAGTCGCGTTTTTCCGGCAATGTTCGTTATATTCCCTTAACTTGTTAAATGGTCGGTCTTTTAAGAAAAATAGATAAAAGTTCGAAGTAATATATCATACTCGAGAAACACTGTTTGAACCAATTTCCAAACACCGAGAAGAGAGTTGAAAATATAACGTGTAGCAGTATTGTTGGCGAAATTCGAGAGGGTTTGGAAATCGGATGAAACACTGTCTCGAGTGTTTTGATATATCTTCTCAATCGAAACAAAACTAAGGAGTAAACGTGGAAATAAAATTGTAAAAATTTGTGCTAGTAATTTAGACAAGATATTATATTTATCCAAACCTTCGCCTCGGTTATGATTTCCTTTAGTTAACTTGATAAATTGTTAATGACTGAGAAAACTAACTGAAAAACGCGAGATAGACTAAAACAGCTCTCTTATTACACACACGATTATAAAGTTTCTGAATGAAATCTTTGGAAGTTAAGTGAGATTTTACAAAAAAAATCAAGATTGAATTCGATGGTATTTTTTCAGTCAACGGTAATTTCCTACAGCAGTTGCAGTTACACAATTTCTTTTTTGTAAGAATGCAGTATATTTTTATGCCCAGCCTGAATATTTCTGCCGATTTCTGGCTAAAAATGCATTCTTAGATTACAAAGTGATCCAGAGTATAGTATTTCAGTAAAATAACAAATATAATACGACCTGTACACGTTTCTCGTAGGAAAAGGAAAGAAGAATACATGATTTCATATTTAGCATACTTTTAAATGAAAACATCATGTAATTTTATTTGTATTTTATTTTCTATCAACATGCAAAAAAATCATTCTTAACTAAATCTCAGCCTTGGGTATATTCTTAGCATATTCTTAAAATTTCGCCAATCTCAGCCTCAATATTGTTTATAAAAAAGATTCTTACAAAAAAAAAGAGTGACAAAAAAAAAAGAGTGTACTAACCTTTGAGTCGCAATTGTCATGCAATGAAGCCACATTCCCTCAGAGAACAAACACAGCAATTGCTGAAGAAGAAACAACCTTTCATTCTTACAAGAGTCGACTTGGACTGTGAAATCACCAACTTGTATCAAGAAGCACGTTTTGTTGCATTTCTGATCTTTTCAAAGGCATGAGGGAATACATTCCGTCTTCCGTGTACAAAAACACAGCTCTTAACTTTGTATTTTAATAATTTTGCTGTTAGTGATTAATTTTTTATTAGCAGAATGACTGAATTTGTATTAAAAAAGACTGCATGTGAACATCTGAATCTATAAATGATGACATGACAAAAATATATTCATTTCCAAGTCTTATTCTTTGTCCCTTTTTGGTCACCAGCTGTTTGAAGGCATATTGGGCAGTAAATAAGTTTAGTTGTAGTTATATTGTTTGCGAATTCCCGCACGTCACTTTTGTTTGTGCATGCTGAGTTAGGTGACGGTTATTCGGTTGTTAATAAAGTTTTGAAGTTCATTGTTCGCTGACCTCCCCATTCTAGTATCTTTCATGAAGACACAACGTAAAACCCTAAAGTAGCCTCCAAATAGGAAAATCTTGGATTCAATTTACAGTATTTTCAATATACGTCGAGGAAGGATTTAAATTGATTTTAAAAAACAAACACCACCAGATAGTTGCCCCCAAACACGAGAGCACCTTCGCGTTGGGAAGGTCTATTTGGGTGTACATCTATCAATTATTAACTAAAATTTCTAACTTTAAATCTCCATTAAATCCACTATTCCCATCCGTTTCTCCTCCTTCAAAAACATCCTCAACAAATTGTTTTCACTGGATTCTATCACGTTAACAATGAATTCAATACTGGCGTTTTTAAACATTATTTAATCACACTGTACTAACAAGAAGAAGAATAGTTCCTTGTTATGCAGAGTGCCTCCTCTGCAGGCCATAGGCAACCCCTAATGGAGCCTGAGAACCAGGAATCTGGCCGAGACTCCCAAAGGCCGAGGAAGCTAAATTAATTTTTACAATGGCCTAACATAATGGAGTGTTACGATGCCACGGGACAAAGTTTTTATTTTTTTTGTCTCTGTGACATCTTTTTAACAAATTTCCGTTAATGGATTTCGTTTAACTTGACCAATCAGACTCTCAGAATTGACATGATAATTACCGACATGATGCTTGTGGTCGACTCCGCCCCCACTGACTTCTAAGATTTTGATTGGTCAGATCAAACGGAATCCGTCAAAAAAGTTGTCAAAAGACGTCATCAAAAATTAATCAAACGGTACGGTGCATCACTGTAATTATAATTTTGTTGATTGAAAAAAAAAAAAGATAATAATATAAAAACTAGTTATTTATTTCCGGCCCAAATAAGTGAAAACTTTTTTGTACAGAACACCAGTGAATAGTTACTTGTAATGTGAGTAGAGAGTCTCAAATGATTTTTTAATTGGTTTAATGTTGAAAATAACGATTTTTCCCTGTAGCATTTCGAGTTTGGAAGCTAAAATATGGAAGAAAAATGCCAGAGAAATACTAACTCACAAAGAGCGTGGGTGGAGAGGCCAGAGACTAGGGAAGATTTGAAATAGATTATCAATCTGAAAGCAAGATTTTATAAAACTGAATTACTCATATGTTTCGAAACCTTGGTTTTAATGTCCTTTCGGGCAAAAAGAGGGGCTCTGGGGACGAGAATGATCGTGAAAGGGAAAGTTACTTCCGTAATATATCTGACTCGTACCCAGGCATCACTCCTTGGTCTAGCGCGAAACGGCGCCTGGGGACGAGGCAGAATCATACGCAACAATAACGACATATTTTTTTATTTTTAAACACTCGTCTAATTCTAATGGTGCCTCTGAGCGAGGTCTTGAATCATAAAGCGTTTTCTGTTTTTAATACTGAAGCCGTTTAATCAACTGATCTAATATGTTCTTTCTGTTCAAATGCATCAGATGACATTTTTTCTAGGTCTTCTAGTAGAATAATACTATTTTAAGACCCGAGTAACACGTTAACACACGATAATATCATAGAAGTTTCACTTTCCTAAACGTTGTTATTAGAACCCAGGCCCGCACAATCGTCATTCCAAGCCTCACACGCCAATGAAAAGGGACTGGAGAGGAAATCCGGGTAATGTTGCTTGTTTCTCCTTCCTCCATTTGATTCGCCGATTTTGGAACCAAATTTTGATCTGTTATGATAATGGGAATAAACATATTAAGTTGCTATTTGCTCGCCATCAAAAATGATACAAGATCATCATGTCATGACATACAGGTTGTCTTTGCTTCTCCATACCCTATTCTGTACACATATTGTTTTATAAAAATAATAAAAATAAGTGCAATTATATTATGAACTTCTATGCTTGCCTTATAAAATACAGTTTAACTCTCCCATAAGCGGACACGCTCGGGAAGCAGTGTCCGCAACTGGAGCTGGCCGCCTACGGGAATGTGTAAATACAGATCAGAGTTTGTATGAAAGTTCAAACAGGGTTTTGTCAAGGCAGCTGTCACGGTAGAGCTGTACATGTCCGCTTACGAGAGTGTCCGCTCAGAGAGCTTACACCAGGGCCCCCTGCTTACACTGTACAACAAAGCGTGGCGTGCGTTACTGTTACTCCTGTTCGCGCGCGCACCACTCAGTAACACGATTTTGGCCTGGGTTAGGAAATGGCCGTATAGTAAATCCAGTGGTCTTGAGCTTCGAAAAATAAAAATACCCAGCTGAATTATCCAACTTTCCACTGTATTTTTATTAGCCTGCGTAGCTGGCGTTTCATGGCGTGCGATAGTAAAATATGCGAGTGGCGAAGCCAAAAAACGAACGGCGAAACCGCGAGAGCAATGGAGCGGAGGGAGTGAGAAACCGTTTCTTATAGCCTGTTCCAGGTGTTTCGGATAGTGGAGGAGAAACGTGAAAGACGCGCGAAGCGCGAGGAGAGGCGTGCGCGAAAACCGATTAACTGTAGAGTATGAATCACTTCTGGTATGTGTCGCTGGAGAGGATCGCTCAGGATTTTCACCCCTTATATTACCTGAGTCTAGGCTCTAGTTGCAGAAAAAGGTTTCGCGAAATACTGACAATACGATTCCATGAAATTCGCGAAATAAAGTGCACACCAACAAAAAGCAGAACCAAATTGAAACCGGCCTAACCTGTGTCCTCGGACAGATTCAGTGCCTCCGCTAGCTGCTGTCGTTCCGCGCCCACCATGTACTGCTGGTCAGCAAACTCTGATTCCAGTCGGCTCAGCTGCTCGCAGGTGAAAATCGTTCGTTTTCGACGCTTTTTTCTTGTTGCCTGTAACGCAACGCTGTTGTCTTGAATCTTCTCTGGCTATATATAAACATTAGATGAGATTCAGATACTTTTTATCTTGTTAGAAGTTTTCTTTTGTTTTACTGACTAAATTTACCAACCACCGAGCGTAGTCATACTTCGCTCTGTGATTGGTTAAAAAACTCACGTCACCTTCTCAACCAATCAGATGCAAATCCCAATCGCGACTTGGTCACACGCGTTTTCCTGCGCTTGGCGCCGGTTACGTATATTGTCTGTGTTTGCTTCGAGTTCTCATTGGTTCGCTCGTTATGATTGGCCATTGCAGTTGCTTTGGTTTTGGTTGATACCGCAATCGGAAGACCGCTCGCGTGACAATCATTACAAAACTTCTCTAATATACAAGCAACATTTGTTGTAAATTATTTACGGATACACATATAATATTTCAGATTTCACAATTTATAATTGCCGTGTTTACTTGTGAATTGCTGTATGTCTTCAATCATTCATACTTGCTGATAGTTTAGATTTTGTCTGTTTCAGTCTTTTCCGTTTACATCCATCATGGCCTTTTTGATATAATTGTTTTCTTCTTGTAATAGTTTAGTTAAAGGTTTTCCAATCATTTTCTCATTAAAAAATCTGCTTTTTAGAGATTTAACAAACCCATGCATGAAATCTTAGAAGGGAGATTCTTTTAATTGGCTATTAAATAAGCTTAACAAAATCAAAACCTTTTGATAGATCATTACTTTAAAAATATTGCTTAATGACTATCTATTTGGAATAATCTCTCGTACTTTCTCTTAGTGAAATTAACTTCAACTTGCTAATTGTACGCGCCGTGAAATTGAACAGAAGGTACTAATTTTTTACATTTATATTTTCAACCTACCATTGTTGGAATTGAGATCCTCTCCAGCTTGTGCGCGCGTTACATCGAGTGTTGATGATTGAAAACGGTGGGAGAACGAAAATGGCATCGCGTTAAGTGGGTCCGGAGCTGCGAAGCTATAAGAAGGCGAACGTAAGGCCATAACAGAATTCATCGGACGTTCCACATGTGATTCCGGGCACATTTCCCCGGGTAAAAACAACAGGGTTGTAGCGGAAACGGGGATTTCCCGGCGGAGTGCAAAGGGGACAGAAAATATGGGCGGGATGGAAAGTTAATCGATATCCAGTACTGTGCAACATGTTTTGCTGAATAAGTTTCACGCTGGCGTTGAATTGAAAGACGAGGGTAGTTTCCCTAGTAACCGGGCATCGACAGAAAGAACTCAAGACGCAATTATTTTGGTATCGCTTACATAATGAAGCAAAAACACATTTAAACAGTTCCTTTTATGGGAAATGATGAGATTTCGCTTCTTTAAGTGTAATCATATATTTATTAGCGATCACGTAGCTTTGTATAGAATTGAATTTCACTTTCGGCGAAGATCGAAACGTTTATTTTAATAGACAATTATAATTTATATATTACTGTAATAGTAATTTGTAATGTCTTTTTTTTTACTTTTAACCCGTGTGCTTTACATATATTTTACGCTATTAATACTTGTTTTCACTGAACATTTTTCAATGTTAATACGACAAAAGATTACTCCTATTCATTGTGACATGTAGCTATAAAATGAATTATAATTAGAAATTAAAGTGTCCCAGCACGATCTAACTCCCATGCAGTCAGACATCATGCACATTTTAACTATCTCTTCTTCAGTCTAGCCCACGTTTTTTTCATTTTTTGTGGGTCTTACTAATCTGTTTCATTTGTGAACTCCAATTTAGCGTAAAAATAACTAAGAAATATTAATTCAAAATCTAGGCTATATATAGTACAATTAACAAAGAGCATTTATACACGTGTTCAAACGAAATGATCAGAAAGAACTGAAATCAACCACTTATGATTTTGTCCATTCACTCTCCTGTATATATTATAATTTATATGGCTTCCAAGGTTTTTCGTTTTTAAGCAAAACGTGTCCAAACTAATTTAGAGATATTAATTCCATTGGCCTTTAAAAGGGGCACTATCACGGGGGTTTTGCTGCTTTTTTGGTCAAAACGGCGCTAAAATTAAGACTCAGTACCTTCGCTCATACACGAAATGGGCCTAGAACTTCAAGAGGATGATATCAAGTGAATTGTTGAAGGAGAGCTAATCGTCGTAGTTTTTAGTAATTTTTCCAAGACACAGTGGCAGATTTTGAAAAAGTCTGTCCGACTTTCAAATTGAGATGAAAACCTCCTGCATGGGTAACTCGTGATAGCACAGTTTCAGTACACTAGTATACTAATTTTAACAAAAACTGGACCATTATTTTTAAGTTTCCATTGATGTAAATATGTCTTATGGCTTTTGACTTTTGACGTGATGTTCATGATAGTGCCCCTTTAAGATCATCTAGAGTTTCTAAAAGTAGCTTAAAAGTCCTTTCTAATAATTTATTATTTTCCTATATGTTGGTTTCGTAGGTCGGCTCGTAACTCGACCAAGCGCCGAAGGTCATTTGTAGCAAGTTTAAAGATAATCATGCTCGTTGTAGAATCGCGTACAAAATAACGTAACCAGAAATTTCATATAATCTGTGTTCCACTATCCTTACAGATGACGACCTATTGTAACACTATTAATCAATTCAAACGCATTATCACACTAAAGTACGTGTTGATGAAGCTACTAAAGGATGAATTCCCAATTTAATGAATAGTGGAGCTGAATTATAAATGATGACGTGAAGTCAATAAAGTAAATGTCATCGAAGCGAAGCCCGCGCTCTGATTGGCTATGGTACACGCTGAAGTCACTGGTTGTTTTCGCACCTTCCTCCGCTAAATATCAGCCACAAAAACTTGCTAATCTACTTTCCATCTAGCTGATATAGGGCGCGAGTTGGAAGGGCGAATGCGAGGCATGTAACGCGCGTGGCAGGAAACGCGCAAGGGAGGAACGCGCGAAGGAGGAAACGCGAGGGGGGGCACGCGAGGACTCCATCGTGCCTCTAACTCGCGCGCTGCGCCGACCTAGGCTATCTTTCGTCATGAGCTGTGTATGACTATTCTAGCTTCACAGGTGGCTGTAGGAACTTTTCACACCTTGCACGTAATCTCTTGAGAGTACAGGGAGAGCTGTTTCGTTGTCTGTTTCGCGTTCTATGTGGTCAAACTATCACATCACACAGTTGTTTCTCTGCACATTCCTTCGTCAACAAAGCCGACTTCTCCATCACATTCTTTTTCAAGTTTGCCTTGTCGTTTAATTTAGACAGGTATCGTGACCTCCACACTCGGATAGTGTGGTCATCGCTAGCACTGACCACCATTTCTTGATTGACAGGATTGAATGCGACACAGTTCACCACACTGCTGTGTCCCTTCAGAGTGGCCAGCTTGGCTCCAAAGTGTCTGTCCCACACATGGGCACAATGATCCTCTGCTCCACTACAGATAAGGGCAAAATAAATAGAATTGATGACATTTATCGCAAGAATACATCTATGTATGTACAGTAAATAATTCATCAACAACCTTAAATGGGGGGGGGGGGGGGGGGGGAGTGGGGTTGGGGGGAGGGCAGGGGGACAGGGGGATGGGAAACTGGAGCAAATGGGGAGGGAAGTCTATGGGAGGTGAGAAAAGAGAGGGTGGGAAGAAGGATACCAGTGGCAGGAACCGAGGAAATAGGGAAACAAATTATTGGCAACATTTTGTAATATTTTGCAATTTACATAGGGAAAGCCAAAGAGGTGCAGGCCACTAAGGGAGGGGTGGGAACCAGTTCAGATCCTCCTGTCTTCCCCCCCCCCCCCCCCCCCCCACTAAATTTAACAACTACGCTGTGATGTAGGCTCGATTACCAACGCTGTTCGGGAAAATGAGCCCACGCCGGATTCGAGAGAGAGCGGCAGAAATCGAGCTTAGCTGTGATGTCCAGGTTTCTATCAGTGACATTACTAAAGTTAGGACTTACGGTATCTCAAAATACTGTCATGCATTACCTTCTGTAAATAAAGTAATTTGTTTGTTTGCTTTGCTTGTTTATTATTATTATTATTATGTTTGTGTGGTGTAGCACAATTGTTTACTGTGGAGGAAAGTCTGTGTACATGTATGAGGCTTGAACTTACCTTGCAACCAGATTGTCCGCAACATTCAGAAAAATAAAGAAACATCCATTGTTAGCAGTGAAAGCCTTATGGCCAACATGGACACTAACAAGTTCATAAGTGGACAAACTGTAAACTTGCAAGGTTATATCATTGGAGATTTCTGGAGGAGATTCGGCTAATTCACAGCCAACCTTGCCATCGTGCTGTTCCCACATGCGACAATTCACATACAGATATTGATGGTCCGGCGATAAACTCATTCCAATGATGTGTGCATTGGTTTCAATGCAGTGGTCTGGTTTGGTGCTGGACTCGCATCCACCGCCTGCAGGCATTTCAGTACTTTGCTTATGCCCATTGTCTAAGCAAAATTGTTTCATTGCTGTGTCACTTAATCCTCCATGGCAGTTGCTACCATGTGGTAGTCTTAGCCATTTGAAGACTATTTGATGAGGGACATACGTTACCGTACCATGTGTAAAGATGAGGCAAACATGGTCATCCTGCTGCAGTTCAGCAGAGGGATTTGCGCATTGTAAAGCATTGTTTGGTCTTGCGACAAGCACAGTCCTCACAGAGCTAGCATTACGGTTAACAACTCGGGTTAAATTTGTTTTTATTTTGTAGTTCTTCATCGACGCAGTTTGCCCACAGTTCAGAGATTGATGAGCCATCATTTTCAGATTCCATAAATTCAAACATTCCTGATATATAACATCTCTCAGTCAGCCATGCTCCAAACACGTCATATGGTTCATTATTAACACCATGAATGACGCCAATCACAGAAGATCCCTGGAGTTCACATATAAAAATTTCACCTGTTAAAATAAAACAACATTTAAATATTTGGCCAGCCATGAAAATCTGGAATAAATATTATTATAAATATTAGGGGCACCTAATGAGAAAATTTAAAAGCAAAACCTTGATATGTTTGCTATGAGGTATCTTTTTAGTTTAATGAGATTAAAATCTGTCTGAGAGCCAAGGTGCATGAAGCGACTACAAGTACTATAATTATCTCACCCAGGGAGGTAGCACTACACTAGTCCCTTGGATGAGATGCTAGTTCATCACAGGTAACACCAAAATTGTTGTTTGTTGTCAATTTGCTGGTACCAGGGGGGGCTAGCAGTGAGGCCTGGGACCTAGTATACATGATTGCACATTTAAGAAATTTGGCAGAAATATTTTGGCGATTCCACGTTCAAACATCTATGGGAACGATTCAGTCGCTGTTTAACTGAACTTTGGTCATTGTGGGACACCATGGATGAAAATTCCACAGCAAACTCCCGTAGAGGTAGGTTTCTCGAATGATTGACAGATTTCTTTACTTGTGCGATCATGTATAGCGGAAAAGCGGCAAGATCAAAGGGCGCTGCCTGCCCCCCCCCCCCCCCCCCGGCTGGTACAGTGGAACCCCGCTTTACGGACACGAAAAAGCTCATATATTTTCTCTTACATTAACCTGCTTAACACGGACACTGGTTAATACAGGCAACGGACACTTTTCTGTGACCCGAGTGACATGCTCCCATACAAAGTTAACCTAGCTCGCTTTACGGACACCGGGTTATCTGTGCATTGTATGTTTTCATTTGTCATGATTATGTGCTAATTGTACCCTGTTTGAAAATAAAAGCTTTCTACCCTTGTAGACCTTAAGGTTCTCTTTTCACTGTGCTCACACACAAGTTTTCATTTCCTTGGCATTTTACTGCAGTCATTGCTTGTAGCCTTCTTCCTCTTTTACGTCCTTTGCTTGCTATGTGTCCCGACGTGACGTTTATTCTGAGAGCCCTCTTAATACAGACACCTGGATAATACGGACACTTTCGTGTGTCCCCTTGGTGTGTCCGTATTAACTGGGTTCCACTGTACCCATTTATACTCCTGGGTATAGAGAGGCACTGTGAGGGTAAAGTGTCTTGCCAGCCAGTGCTTGAACCTGGACCACTTAATCTGGAGTCCAATGCACTAATCAATTCGCCACTTTGGAAACGAGAAGCAATCTGGGGCATGTCGTATCTTGCAGTCGCTTGTGGGATCATTACTGGGGATGCATCATGAAGCTGGCTGCCATTTTGTCCCCAGCAAAGGTCCCACAAGTGACTGTGAGATGTGACTCGCCCAGACTGCTTCTCATTTCTAAAGAGGTGAATAGGCCACTGCAACACCTCCCATCTCTTATTTCCCCCAGGGTCTAGCTGACCCTGACCCCATGGCCATCCATGAAACACCCTATACCCCCTGTCCTATACTGATCCGGCCCTTAATAACCAACCAACAGAGAGAAACAAATCCAATAAAAAAACAACTCACTTTTAATCATATCCCCGTACAGACCACTCACCTTTATAGATGAACTGCCGCAGCTTGTTAACCCCGATACAAGAAGCAATGTATCACTTGCATTGAACTCACAGAAACTGAACATACTCCCAATTGTGAATTTGAAAATTGATCTTCTGTGCAACACTCACATGATCACAATTACCAACATGCCACAGAATTACACTGCAATCTTTGGAACTTGAAGCCAAAAGTTGGCCATCATGAGAAAACGAGACGTGAAGTACTTCATCAGTATGCTCGTCGAGTACTTGGCTTTCCACAAAACGGTGTTCTGATGTGAATCCTCTGGAATTCAGCCAACCAAGAAGATGATGATTTTGGAAGCTTGATCTTGTTGACGTTCCTTCCTGTGTATAACGTTTCTTGAAGCAAAGATTTCCAGAGCATTTCATCCTTGGACAGGCGATGCCAGTTTCGGCATACTTCGCCCATAAGTAAGACTTCTTTTGGAGAAAGAAAGCAAAAGATATGCAAAAGTAGGTTATCTGGGAGCTCCGTCCAAACAGAATTGGCCATCAATGATTCATCCAACAGCTGTGACATAGTTCCTTGAACAGCGGTATTTTTCAAAGCTTCGTCTATAATGCGAGACATTGTTATTAATTAAATACTGCCTTCTAGATCATTTCTCTTTTTTTTTAGCGTTTTTTTAACGTTTAACAAAATTATTTCCGTGGGCCGCCATGTAAATTTAAGCTTAGTAGCCACGCGTAAGCCTCACCCACCCACCCTCGCATTAAATTTTGTAGAAGCAGATTTCCACCGGTATGCAGATCGCCATGTTTGAATGACTAAGCGAAGTGAAAGCTTTTGAAATACGGCTGTTTTAAGTTACTCTCTACAGCCCTTTTACCCTTAAAAACACCGTTACTCTTCTAGAGTAACCGGGAGTTTTGAGAATGATGCAGATATCTGTGAAGACATTAGATTCGCAGACAAAAGTCTTCACTGTCTCCGAAGAGGTAAGCACGACTTTCCTTTATCGAAATTCTTGATGTATACGCAAAACATCTCAATTTTATAGGATTTCTTTCTCACATTTTTATTAACTAAACTGTTTGTTTGAAACTTGAGGCTCACTGTAAATGAATTAAGCTCTTTGCAGGCTTTTTACTTGAGCTAATTCTATAGACAACTGTTCCTGCTTCACCTAAGTTCTTTCGAAGGTTTTCTGTCGATTCGAAATAAGCTTCCGTCTTCGTTCTTTTCTTTGGCAGAGTACCGTGAAAGAATTCAAGGAACAGATTGCCACCGATGTCGTAAGTATTAGAATATACCGTCTAAGCTTGCTTGCATTGCACGTAGCTTTCGCTGGTTGACAAATTAAATTTAAACATGTACAAAACTGAAACTAAAATGGCCGCTTTACGTCTTGTAGGCGTAGCATATAAAGGAAATTCAGTTTGAGCGCATGTGGTTGTTGATCAGTTCAGAAACATCTGCCCAATCTATTGGCAAATATATTTTTTCTCTCAGTCCAGCCAGTTCTTGGCTGTAATTTTCATATATACATGTAAGCTTTGGGTAGAATGTAAAGGAAGTAAGTTCATTTAATACAATTTAATTTGTTGGCTGCGCGCGCAACATAGATTCAAGCGGTAAATTATACAGTTGTCTATAAATTTGCCATGAACTGCAAATTTGTTTGAACAAAACTTGTGTATAGAAAAATGTAAAAAAATGTCTACACACTTCCTACTACTTCCTACCTCCTACTTGTACAATGTACATCAAATTTGGCCATTGAAATCTTTTGTCTGATCTTTTTCAGTTGATGATCAAAATAATAATATCTCCGAAAGCGGACTGTATTTCCCAAGCACTACAAGTAACTTTTGATTCATGTAGCTGTTTTAACCATCTTGGGTCTATAGTCAGCACAGCATTATTACATGTACATGTACAACTATTGTACATGTAGATAGTGATGTGCAAAGACCCAAAGAAGACAAACAGAGGAAATACATCTACGTTATAGCCATAAAATATCATTTATTCTGATTCAATTAAATTGTATCCAACAAGATTCCCGATAATTTGTATGATGGAAAGGGAAGAAGTGGCGGATCTACTTTGGGGAGGGGCCCAGGGCACCTTCCCCCTCCTTTTGCGCGGAAATATATGTACTTAGGTATTTTCGTGCAAAGGGAGGGGGGGGGGGGGGGGGCAGGTGCCCCTGGGTTCCTCACCTAGAAACATTTTTCTGGGTCCCGCCTAAATTTAAGGCCTAAAGGCCCGGAAATTTTTCCGGCCCCCCACCTTATAGACATGTCTGGATCTGCCACTGTCACATCTAATGTTCACGATGCCAAATAATGTGAAATAGGACTACACTGATAAAGTCTTCATGTAGATAATCAAGGTTTGATGATGCATCATGCAAGGGATTTAATGTTTATTTTGCCTTCTTCAGAATATACCTCCTGATAAGCAAAGACTCATTTTTAAAGGCAAGGTCTTACAAGATGACAAGAAACTCTCAGAATATGGTAGGCATAACTGTGTTCATGGTGTCCAAGTTTACCGCTGTTTCAAAATCTAAGCTTGTTGCACAGCCTTTCAAATTACAGCATGTAAATCAAACTCACTTTCATTTGAATTAGAATGGTTTTGCACAAGGACTCGTTTGAAACAGAAGGAAAAGGCAAACTTGGAAATGGCCCGCAGTACATGTATAATTTACCTAACATAGTGATAATAAAAATTATTGCAATACATTTATCTGAAAATACTCACTATTTAAAAGTTGCTCAGAAATTCCAGTTTAGGTCACCAAGCCAGTCTAAAAATCACTAAATTATACAAAGAGGTTATTCAGCGGATAGTTGTGTAATACAGCTGGGTATTTTTACGAGTCAGTTTTTTATTTTTCGAGCCTAAGTTTAGGCCAGGGGGCTAAGACGAGTGCAATATGGTCTCTTATTATATGGCAAACTGGTCCACGATGAAAAGGAACATTCTGATTGGTTCCCTGAGCGGTCCGAATTTTGCAATATGGACCGCAAAGATGGACCGCTCACGAACTCATTCCGCCAAATTCCCTTTATGAAACATTGAACAAAAGAAAACTGTTTTCTATTAAGAAGAAAAATTTTTCCTCGTGTCTGGCGGACAATTTTGGTTAAACTTTTCGCAAAGTGGCCTGAAAATGCAAGAATATGCTTAGCTTTGGCGCGTGCGCGTTAGCCAAGAATGGTTGCACTAATTTCTCAGCAAATTTTTTAAAAAGCCATTATAATAAAAACTTTATTGAACTAGCTTGTTCGGTCCGTATTGGGAAATATTGGTCGAGTTCTATTTTTGCAAGTTTATGGACCTTGCCTTCAGCTCGGTCCATAAACTTGCAAAAAAAGAACTCGACCAATATTTTCCCAATACGGACCTCACGCTAGTTCAATAACATCTATACATTTGCACTCGTTTTGGTGAGTATTCGCACTCTAAAATGCTATGTCGTATAATAAAACATAAGCTTAATGATTATACATTATACAGGATGACCAAATCACTAAATTTAGTTGCCACTAAAAATGATAACCTTGAGATAGTCAACAGTGTTGAAATTATCATGATAACGAGGAGATGAATTTTTATCTTACAGGAGCTGATGGTTGTGTGATTCACCTTGTTGAAAGAAAACCTCCAGTTCCTGGTTCTCAAGGTTTGTTTGTTACATAAAAAAATGTATTTCTGGCTTTTAAACCCTGCTGTAGTCAGTGTACTGTTTGATAGGACAACCTGATGGGGCTAAGCTGCAATGGACTACATGTGTCATACCATCCAGGGGGAGTAGCAATACTCCTAATTGGCTTCATGCTACAGAAACCGGGATAAGCTCTGGCAGTGTGGGCCACTTTGGCCCAAAGTACGACTTAAAGGGAAAACTGTCCTGATTTTAGCATGATTTGGGGAAGCTCAGAAACATATCTAGATCATGAAGTTGAACAATAATGGTTTGATTCTGTAGAATAGCACTCGACAAATGACAGGAACCCATTAGGAAGTGAGGATGACAAACGACAGCGAGGATGGAATGGATTGCAAGGATTTTTGAAAAAACGTCAGGATGTCAGTTTTTCAAAGTTCCAAATTTGGCTCGGAATCTTTGAAATTTGCAAAATGTTGTTGCAGTATGGAATTCTTGAAGAAATCTTTTTATCATTTTAGTTAGAGTTATTAAGTTCTTATTCCATAGATTTAGGGACCATTTCATGCTTTTTTTACTGTTTTGAGCAAATACGCCAGGACAGTGTGCCTTTAACCTTCCCTTATAGTCAGTTGAATAAAAAATAGCTCATTCAAGACTGTCCAATTACAGTCATGTACATACATGTACAACTCTCCGATTGCAAGTAGTAATAATTACATGATTGTACAGTGAAAGCTCCAATCCCATAAGCAGACACCCTCGGGAAGCAGAAAAAGTGTCTGCAACTGGAGCTGGCCACTTGCGGGAATGTGTACATTTGTTGTGTAGAGTTTGTACAAATTAACAATGTATGAGCTAGAGTTCAAACAGGGTTCTGTCAAGGCGGCCGTATGTAGAGTTGTCCGCTTATGAGAGTGTTCGCTCATACAGCTTCAACTGTAGTTGTCAAACAAGGCACGCCAAGAGCCAACCAGAATCAAGTATTTTTTCTTATACTAACAGTTGTATATTTTTTCAGATGGGGCCAATGGATCTTCCAGCACTTCCACCAGTTCATCTTCACCAGGAGGTCTGCCTCTTGGACTGGGTCCTAACATAGTCATGGGAGCTTTTTCCATGCCAGTTGATGTAGTTGGAGCTACTCAGGTAATCTCCAAGTGTACTAATAGTCTTGTAATATATCAAACACAAGAAACTGTGTTTTTAATTATTGATTTTAAAACATTAAGAAGAGAGTTGAAAATATGACGTGTAACAGAGATTTTTGACAAAATTCAAGGTGTTTCAAGTGTTTCTTAAGTGTTTTTGTGGCAAGCATTTCTATTTTGTACAGGTTTGAAATATGTTTTTTTTCCTGTTATTCAGCAAATAGTTCAGAGTCTTGTCAATCAGCTAGGAGTGGATTCAGCCCAAGCTAATATCAGTACCACATCATCTGTAAGTACTTCCATGAGAGTGGAGATTCTAAAATGGCAAAATGTTGACATTTTTAATTGATACATGTAGATCTTCTTTAATTCTTCCTTGAATACCTGTGCATGTAGGCTACATGTAGGTTCTCAGGCTTCAAGTAATGATTAAGTTTAGATTTTTTCCTACATACATGTACATGTACAATACATAGATGTTATTGAACTAGCGTGAGGTCCGTATTGGGAAAATATTGGTCGGGTTCTTTTTTTGCAAGTTTATGGACCGAGCCGAAGGCGAGGTCCATAAACTTGCAAAAAAAGAACTCGACCAATATTTCCCAATACGGACCGAACAAGCTACAATCGTGGTCAAAACTAGTTTGAGACAAATGAATATCACATACTTTTCACAAGTCACTTAAACCAACGAGCGGGTAGAAATATTTTTTCCCCCTCTCCCCCTGCTCAATGTTGTTTCATGGGGCTGCCAATTCTCACAGTTTTGACCACGATTGTAGAACTTTCAATAAAGTTTTTATTATAATGGCTTTTTAAAATTTGCTGATAAATTAATGCAACCATTCTCGGCTAACGCGCGCGCGTGCCAAAGCTAAGCATATTCTTGCATTTTTCAGGTCGCTTTGCGAAAATTTTAACCAAATTGTCCGCCAGACATGAGGAATAATGTTTCTACTTAATAGAAAACAGTTTTCTTTTGTTCAATGTTTCATGAAAGGAATTCGGCGAAATGAGTTTTGAGCGGTCCATCTTAGCGGTCCGTATTGCAAAATTCGGACCGCTCAGGGAACCAATCAGAATGCTCCTTTTCATCGTAGACCAGTTTGCCATATAATAATATACAATATAATTATTAGTTGTGTGAGGATTCAAATTTGTGTCTGTTGTACATGTACATGTAGGTGATAATTTGGCAGCAAGCTAAGAGATACATTTGTACCGTCCATCATATGAGTGTTGTGACTGCTGAATGGGTACATGACATACATATACAGTAACCAAGAACACTACATAACATTTTATCTTGCAGGACGATGGTTCTTCTGTCAATGTTCATATTAACCTTCAAGCAACAACTCAGGTACATACTACATACAAGTAACTTACATTTTGTCTACTTTGGTACTGTGTCCAGTTAGGAGAATAGTAGGTACATGTACATGTACCTGTACATTATACTGTCAGTCTGTACATGTTTCATTCAGAATCCTGTCTCCATGAACTGACAGCCTCTGATTGTGATCCTAATGATGATCCTAATTGTGCTATGTTAAGACATGATAACTTTGAGAGACGCAATCAAGTTCAAAAATCAATCAAAAATCAAATGAATGTAGTTTGAGAAAGGCGGTCTTAACTTTATTAATTCATGTAATTTCATGTAATTTTGTTTTATCAGCCTGGAAATGATGTGTCACAGCGCATTAACAGGGCAAGGCATTTTATAAGGGCTGCATCTTCCTCTTTGAACAGGACCGAGGTAATTGAATATTTTACAACTTTGCGTCTTTTTCAGACATACAAAATTTTACAAAGTTTGTAGTTTAAATATACTGGATGCAAATATTTTTGCAGGGTGAGGGTGTTCTTCCCATGGATACATCAGACACTCCGAGTACTGAAAACACCAATCAAACTCCAAGACCCTCCACAGAAGCTGGTAGCCAAACTTCAGCCCTCTCCAGGTAGGTGTATTTGACAACAAATTTGTGTTGACTTACTTACATGTACACATGTATGTTTTACAGAGTGGACACTCGAACCATGAACGCTATGGCTTATTAAATTTTACTTATTTTTTACTTCATTTTAATAAATTATTTTCTACTTTTTTCATACTAGCCAATCACAGCCGTGCTTCGAAACAACAGCTGAGACATTTTTTCTGCCTTTTCCTCCAGTTTTTATCAAAGTACTGTTGCGTAATTGATTGATTGGCTGTGATTGGCTAGTTCTGAAAATGTTCAGCTGAAAATAAGTAAAAATAAAGCCATAGCGTTAATGGTTAGAGTTTCCGTTCTGTAATGACTGTACAGTACATGTACAGTGTTATCATGATTTTTCCTTCCCAGTAATTTTGCAAGATGTTCACAAGTACATGTTTTTGTCAGGTTTTGACTGAAAATGGACATCACTTCTAGTCACCATCAAGGTGATGCGATCTCAGTTTATACTCGTCTGATTTTCTTAATTATTATTTTTTCAACAGCCCAGCAGCCTTGGCACAGATATTAAGGGAAACAAGGAGCTCAATGACATCCATGCAAACAGCACTGGACAGATATGCTTCTCTTTTGGATACTAATACACCCGAGGTACATGCACTGCAAGACATAACCCTTTGACGGCAATTTGAAGTTGTGTTTTGTTCAAAATCCAGGCCTGGAATGTCATGGAAAGTCATTGAAAATTAGATTGCTGCATGAACAAAATAAAACTACAACTCTATTCATAGCAACAAGCTTCTTGATCATGTATTATTTTACTTCTTGACTGCATATTCAAAGATACTGGACACAGCATTTCAAGATGAACAAAGTGATTACATGTAGTTTCTAATGAAACTGTTGTGCTGCGTCGGCGGGCACTTTGCTCCGATGAAGGGCTAATGCTCGAAACGTCAGCTTTCGCAATTATTCGCTACATACATGTACATGTATGGTGGTTAGTTTACCCAGACCATTATCAACTAACAACATTTCAGGGTTGACTTTCCTGGAATTTTAGGTAGCAAAAAGTGTACAATGTACAAACCCAACAAGCAGCATGCTCAAATTTTGGTACAGATACTACAGTCAACTCTTGTTATAGCGGACACCCTCGGGACGTAGTTTGGAGTCCGCAATAGCGGGAGTCATTTTCAGTCAAACTTCTACATGTATAGCTTTTGCCAGGTGGATGGCTGGATTTTGTCCGTAATAGCGGTTGTCTGTAATAACGGGGTGTCCGCAAGGCGAGAGTTGACTGTATATACATTGTATTATTATGAAAAGTCCTGTTCACACTGCTGCTATATAAAGCTTGTGCCTTGGGTACAGTGCAATGGCCCCAGGTGTGAAATTATGCAGCCTACATGTAGCTACAGCCTAACTCCCTGTTTTCCTTTAGAACTTAGGTCCTTCAGAAGACACTTTACCTGATCAGGTAGCTGAAGCATTCCACAACCTTAGCCATGCTTACCATGCACTGTCAGACATGACGTTCAATTTCCGTGGTCCTGAACCACGACGTCCAAGTGTTCTGACATCTCTGTCTCCTCACATTCCATCAGTGCCCATGCTGTCCAGTTTTGTGGGTGCACCTCAAATGATGTCAAGCCAAGCAGCTCAGGTATTTCGTTGTGCAGTCACTTTTACATGCAATGCTGATTTGTGTAACTATTTATCGTTCGATCCTAAGCGATTGCCATGATACAATTCGTTTTAGGTTCATGCTGAAAATGAAGTGATAATGGTAATGGTATTTATATAGCGCATTTTCTACATGTACATATGGTATATAATTATTCAAATGCGCTTTACAATTCAACTCAGGGGTGAGATTGGACGTTAGCTTGTAAAGGTGCCTGTGGCAGCCGCTATAATTCAAGTCATGTGTCAGTCAAAGAGTAACTTGAATTGTGCTTATGAATTATTAAGTCCATGCACTGATCTGCACTATGTCCACATGTAGAACAACTGGAGATTTAACTGTACATCTGGCCACTTACAACAACTTGTAATAAGTTTGAACAAAATAAAGGTTTTGAAAAAGATCAAAATAAAAAAAAAACATTTCAGTCCTGGGAATAATCAAGAAGGTATCCTCTAGTTGATGATTTTCTTTTACTCTCATCACTTTAATCACTGTGTACCACATAACATTATATTAATTTGCTATCTTTACTCCTTCTAGCAACCTCCTGCCAGTTCCTCAGCACCACAGGCAACCCCGCCAACACCAGGTGCAACACCAGCTGCAGCGGGACCAGGTGCAACACCAGCTGCAGCGGGACCAGGTGCTCCACAGTCTCTTCCAACAGGCACTAACCAGAACTTGAGAATTCATGTCAATCCTCAAGGTGGAATCTCATTTACTACCATAATATCCAATGTATCGCGTCCAGGCACTGCCGCACCTGTCAACACTCAGTCAACACCATCTACAACATCCACAAGTGGGACAAGGATGAGTGCTAGCGCAGATAATGGTGCTGCTAGAGAGACTTTTTCAAGCTCATTTGGCGAGCAGCGTTCCTCAGTGGGCACTAACACAAATGGCAGCAGTACTAGTACGTCGACCCAGACTTCACAGCCAGCTAGTGTACGGACTCGTATTATAGTAGATGATTTTATTGCATTGATTTCAAATGTTCCAGCTTCCATGGCTGCCGCAGCCGCAGCCGCTGCAGCCCAGGGTCAGGTACCACCAGGTATGCCTGGGGCTCAGAATCAGCCCCGCACACAGGGACAAGGAGCAGCAACAACAACTACCACCACAGGTCAGCCGCAGCCACAGGCCCAGCCTGTACCGACACCTGGAGCACAGAGTGCAGCACCAGCAGGGCAGGATCAAGCCAGACCTCAGGGACTACCTCAGGGGTTCCCTCAGGGATTACCAGCTGGACTGTCGATGAATCTTCTTTCTGGTATGATGCCAGGGACAAATTCAAATCACCCCGACCCATCTTTGCCTTGCCAGTCATTTCATTTTGGACCTCAGGCACAGCGATCTCAGCCACAGCGTTCTCAGCCACAGCAAACCAACCAGCAATCTACAAGTACAACCACAGTGCCTGGTACAACTCCTGTAACTAGTGCTCCTCAGAGTCAAACTCCAACTCAGCAGGCAAGTGAACAGACTGCCAATCCTGCTAACCCACCACCCGAGCGACATAGGCCACCACCAGAACGGAGGACCAGAGGTACAGTAAAATACTGCTAGGGTTTAAACAGCCTTTTACTGCCATTTTAGTCTTCAATGGCGGTACATGTACATGTCATTTATTGTGGTTATCCCGGTTTCTTGCCAATAGGCCATTTTACAGTTGTGAACTTAGAATCCAGGCCTTTGAACAGAAGTGAGGCTGGAGGTGACTTTGTTGTGATACAAACCTTCCTTCTTTTCAAATGTAAATTATTCTGTTATTATGTAAACTAGTTTCTGATCTCTATCATCTCATGGTCACCCCTAACCTCGCTTTCATACAGAGGCTTGGTTACATTTCACAGAACTGTAAAATGGTATATTGGAATCTAATGTCAGTTTGGAAACTACAGAACAGTGTACATCCTAACCCCCTGAGAATCCTTGCATTGTTATGCCACTGAATTTGGTCTTCAATGGGGCTGATGTCAGTATTAAGTATGGATCCATTTTACACTTATACATACTCCTAACTCCATACTACACTTATCCATACATAACATACATTGTACATGTACCAGTCAATACTGTAGGTCGAAAGTCTCTTGCCGAAGAGAAGCTAATGACAGGTTAGAAACTACATGTACAATTAACCCTGGAGAATTGGATTACATGTAATCAACTTGCTGTCAGTTGAACCTCTCTACAATGCTATGGCCACCCCAGGGAAATAATTAACTGGCCATTGTAGAGAGATGGCCATGGTCGGGATAAGAAATCCTGGCCATTGTACAGAGGTGGTCTGACATTAGTGGAGGTATTTTGGTCACAGTGTTAATTTCAAATCATCTGCTTGTGATTCCAGGCCGTGATCGTACAATATCTCCAGCTGATTTGCAAGGGATATTGGGAATGATTGCGCATGATCAGCGCACTGGTACAAGGGGATTTCCACCATTTTTCCCCAGAGGCTCAAGTCGAGGAGCAACTAGACAGGTACATGTACCTTCTTGCACAGTTCATTTGCAACCATCATTATTGTACATCTATCAGTAGCACATAATTTTGCTTTGTATTTAACAGTCAAGTGGCCCAATGAGTGCAAGAGAAACAAGAAGATCAATGATGGATTTCTTGGACAATATCATGTCAGACATTCATGGCCATAGTGAAGGTTAGTCATTGTACAATGTACAGTAGAGGGCATTATAAATTATGTGTAACTAGCCTTTGTACGCTTTATGTTCCTATGATGCTACAATCTTGGACAGAATAAAATCAATGATGAATTCGCGCTAAAACCAAAATGCGCCATTTTTTCCATCATTGAAATGGGGGATGGGTGGTCTTAATTTTTTATTTAAAGTGTCCCAAGATTGTAGATACATGTATTGACTGTTTCCTTGCTTGCTTCATATTAATTACCAGGTCAGACACAGACAATTAACTCTCTGATCCAAACCATGCGAACAAGTGGACTGGATATACAAGATGAAGAAGGTTTGATCTCTTCACTCTTTCATAACTATGTTCTTACATTTGCAGTTTTTATTGCAGCTCACTGTGTTATACATGTACATGTACATCTGTGGATACAGACAGTCCTCTGTCATTCTAAAAACCATCCTTTATACCACATGTTCTGATCATTCCTCTTGTGTATTGTGTTAAGGATTGGTAGCAGCCCTGTATCAGCGTCTGAGTGCTGTGATGACAATCGAGGATGTCATGGGCGTGGTCGTGGGTAAGTTATACCCTCATACTGTTTGTACTAGTACTGCATGATCTTGAAGTACACATCTGTGCACCAACATAACATTGGTCCAAGCCTTTGAGTTGCTCCAACGTAAGCCATGGATTGTAAAATATCAGAGATTTGAATTTGCATGGCAGAAGAAGATGATCATTACAATTCTGTAAGCTGGAACATGGGCCAGATCTAGACGCTTCTAACTTCGATCAGTGTTGTAAACTTGACAATATTGATCTAAGTTTTCTAAAACGTGAATGTGTAAATTACTTGCAAATTAAAGGATCTCAAAGTAAGAAGTCCGTCTACAAGCTTAGTGGCTTATCAGACCGGCACTTAACTCCGGTTTCCATAGCATGAAGCAACTAGGAGTATTGCTACTCCCCTGGATGGGATGCAGTTCATCTAGCCCATCGCTGGTAGCTCCTCTCCCCCCCCCCCAGCATTTTTCATTTTTGTCAGGTCACCAGTTACTCAGGCTGCTGTGAGAGTTAAGTATCTTGTCCAAGAACACAGTGACCCTGGCCAGGGCTTGAACCCGGACCGCTCAGTCTTGACTCCAACGCACTAACCATTAGGCCACCGCGTCTCCCGAGACTAAGAGAGGTCGCCAATATACATTAGTAATCAAGTGTCTGTTGTATATTTAGGTTCAGAGAGACCATTTGAACGAATGCAGCCAGCTTTGATGTTGTATGTAAAGGAGGACCTCTTACATGGAAAAGAAGCCACACACGAGAATATTGCTGTAAGGTTCTCAGTACAGTGTACATTCATTTTAACATACTTTCTGGCTGCTTTGTACTTTTCACCTTTACATGTCAGTTATTACTTTATTCTTGATGACTTGGTAGTTACAGTGAAGTAACTTGTGGCTTGGTGGTGGTTGATGTTCTCTAATAATTGATTGTTGCATTCTTTCGTTCTGATTTCCATATCCAGAAAGCAGTGGAGGAGTTGAGCAAAGAGATTGTTGATGGCATCGCTGATTCCTTAGTAAGTTATTATAATGAGTTCACTGGCAGCTGGGTACTAATGTGTCAAGCACCACACTCTTTTAAACACACTTAGCACAAATGGTTTTTGATCCGAATGGAACCCAAGACCTTCTTGAAAATTACAAAATTGTGATTTTTGAAGAGGCAAGAAAATTGCTAGCAGGCTACAGAATTGCAGATCTTTGGGACAATTCTGTCTAATCATAGACTCCGGTAACACTGCAATATACTTGCGTTTTTTTCCGAGTAGCTTGTGTTACTTACAGAATAATACATGTATCTTTCTCATACTTGCGTTGTTCGTGTTTGTTTGAACTACGCCGGTCTCCACAGAAGGCCAGATGCTGCAATAAAGTTTCGAAAGTAGCGATAAAAATTCACAGTTGTTAGAAAATTTCGAAATAACACCCGGCCATCCGACCGAAAGCGAGGGTCGTTACATTGAGTTAGGAATGTTACAGTCTTTAACCTAAACATTTTATTTTCATTAGAGAAGTGTTCCCACTAAAGATGAAATTGATATCGTCATATCAGCGCAGAGTTTTCTGGAGTTTTACATCAGAAGTGCAGTGGACTTGGTTTTAAATTCGGGTAAGCAAATGCATACATGTACATTGTAGCCTGTGAGAGTAGCCATATTTTTTTTTTGCTCTCGAAGGCTAGGAAATACAACAAGAAAGTCATGACATGAGCTTTTGTGCTACGGTTAGTGTTCAGATTATTGTTAGGGTCTGGTTTGCTGTTAGTGCATTCAAGTCAAATTTCGTTAATACGGATACCGCACGGACCATAGAATACTAAAGTCATGACATCATAAAAATTACAGTTGCGAAATTAGGAGATTTGATCAGCTAATCGGAGAAAGCATGCCAAAAAACGTCCACTTGCCAAAAATTAGCTCACCATTGCAATTTGTGGCTGAGATGTGGGCGTTTCAGGTTTTAATTTCTCCATACAAACCCTTCTAATTTTGCATCTGTTCCTTCAGTTTAGAACAGGTGCAAAATTAGAGAGGTTTGTATGGGATGATATCAAACATTGAACCTTTATATCTTCTGTTCTATTCATGCTAACAAGTTGAAATTTTGTGGCTGATCATACAGCAGCAAACTTTATCTAATGATGGGATTTTGAGGCTTGATGAAAATAATTTTAAAATTTGTGACGTCACACTTTACCACTTTATAGCAAGTGCCTACTGTATATTAAAAGCCCTGGGCGTTGATCCCATGGGAAACCTAGGTACCGATTTGAAAGATAAAGTTCTGTCCTGAAGTTTTGCGACTGTCAGTGGTTCCTTGCGCCTCCCCCTTTGTCTGTGTTGTTGTTGTTGTTGTTGTTGTTGAAATATCAATGAGATGTTGTATAATATTCACTGTTGGACTATTGACATTACTCTACCATGAGATGGTGACGTTTGTTGTTCCGTTTCTGCTGTAAACAGAAGAAAACCGCGATTTGCGGAGTACTTTCAAGGTCACATGAAGGACATAGCTGCAGAATTCTTCACATTGCTGGTGTTCTGCTACAGGGATGGTTTAGACGGAGTGGAACAAGTTGTCAGGAATAGAACGGTAAGCTGCCTGTTTTTTTTTCTGTTAAAGGAGCTACGATATTTTAAGTCATTTTTGCGAAAGTGCAAAATCGCCTTCAAACTGAAGAAAGCCTCAAAATAACAGTTTACTAAGATAGAAAAACACCAAAGAGGTAATAACAAATCAAACAGGAACAAGGATGGTTGAGGATGGAGAAGATTAAGACGGATTGCGAACGGCGAACTTGAAAAAAATGGCAATTTTTTTCAAGATGCGCCATCCGTGACGTAGTTCCTTTTAGCTCCGGTTAATCGCGTCGCTATTTTCGCGACTTCGCCGCTAGCAGGGATGGCACAGTGCTGAGAGCGCTCGCCTCCCACCAATGTGGTCCGGGTTCGACCGGCCGGGAGTCATATGTGGGTTGAGTTTGGTTTATCCAGGTACTCCGGTTTTCCTTCCTCCACAAAACCAATATTTCTAAATTCCAATTCGATCTGGAATCAGAGGGCTACAGGTTTGTCAGTCGTAAAACTGTTACCCTTGTTAAACAAAGTCGATTTGAGTTGATTTGATTATTTTGCCATTGCGCGAGAAGAACACGCTAACGCAGGCTTAAAGAAAGTGAAATAGACACGTCAGAAATAACCGTACTTTTTTACCTACAGATATTTCCCACGATCTCGAATCTATGTTTACTACAATTAAGGGGGGAAAAAAAAAAAGAGGAGTGTGTGTTGTGGACCCGATTTGCCAAATGCAGCCTCTGGAAATTCTAACTAAGTTTAGTTTGATCCTTTAGAGCGGTTTTCAATTGAGTGTCGAAAGTAATCACCGAATTGCTTTGGTTTGCTTTACTACGCTCTGTGATTGGTTTAAAAAACTCGCACCACCTGCTCAACCAATCAGATGAAAAACCAAAACCAATCGCTACTTGGTCACACGCGTTTTCCCGCGCTTGGCGTCGGTTACGTGTATTTGCTTCGAGTTCTCATTGGCTCGTTGCATTGTTTACATGTACGTTTGTTATGATTGGCCAATGTAATTGCTTTGGTTTTGGTTTTACGACACTCAGTTGAAAACCGCTCTACACACAAGTGTAATTCTTAAAATTGGTCAACATATGACTTGTTTGCGTTGTACGTAATTTTCATTACATTGTCAAGCAGCCAGATGAGGGGAACAGTAAAGAAAATCATTATCTTGATGTATCACCAAATTCTCACAACTACATTAAAGGGAATGTATCACAATCAGTAAGAAGAATTGATATATTGTTAGAACTCAAAGGGTAAACTGTTTTTCTGAACTTGCAGCCACAGTCAAGCTTAACACAAGACATGGATGAACAATCGCGAGAGATGTTTGTTCAGCTCTTGCTCAGGAACATCCGACAGATGTACTACAGCAGGGCTTACTGTGAACCACGACTGCAACGCTTCATGAAAAAAGCCCCACCGCCGCCGCCTCCTGCTGCACAACCACAAGCTCCTCCTGCGCAACCCGTGCCTGAGGAAAGCGTACAGGTGGATGGGGTAAGAAATATACACTTCGCACTCACGAGTTTTACAGTGAAGATGACGCTACCGTTGCCACTCGACAAAGTTTTTGATTAATTTTTGACACATTTTTGACAACTTTGATGGGTTCCATTTTGTGGCATCACATTTGAACTAGACTAGAAACTAAACCATTCAAATTGCACGACTCCGCCTCCAGCACTCCTTGGATTTTGATTGGTCAAGTCAAACGGAACCCATCTGAAAGTCGTCAAAAAGTTGTCAAAAAGATGTCAAAAATTAATCAAAGACTTTGTCTAGTGGCAACGGTAGCGTCATCTTCACTGTAACGCAAGAATCCCGCCAACATGCGTGTCCCACATACTACCCTTACCCATTCCCCATCACTGCACACATTCAATCGCCAAGTTTCCCGAACTTCCCCTGTTAAGTACGCTTACGATTTATTTGCATTTATGCATCAGGCTGTGGACGAAGAAATGGACAGTCATGGCTCTGATGACTCGGAGACTTTTACTACTCCCCCCGGATCTATTATAACAGGCACTGATTCAGACAGGGTGCAGACGGAATGCCCGGAGGGGGTGGAGGCTATGGATGATGACCGCGGGGATGAGGAGTGGAAGACAATCATGCCCGATGTATGTATTAATATGATTTCTTTCGTTCAAATGAAGTTTTTTTTCTCCTAGATCTAACAATTACGTCGTTCAGAAGTATTTTCGAGGGTGACACCAGTATACCAGTCTTACAAATGACAAACTTGTTGCCCTAGGATTCCAGATCGAATTAGAATTTAGAAATGTTGGGTTTTTTGTCAGTGGAAGAAAGAAGACCGGAAAAATCCCTCGGAGCAAGGATGAGAACCGCAATAAACCACTTCCGGCCGGAATCCAACCCGAACCCTTCCGAAGATTGCCGAAGATGACCCGAAGATTTCCGAAAATCGCCCCAGGTCCAAGATTTTCGAACGTGATCGCGGGAAGGTCAGCAAATATTTCCGATAATCTCCCGAAGATTGCCGAAGATCACCCGATGTCTTTATCACCACTGCGCCATCCCTGCTCCTCCCGCATCCAGAGAAGCCACATTCATTTTGTCTTGTTTCGTTTGTAGGAGTGGATCCCTGTCATCACTACAGATATTGTGCGGCAGAGAAGAATGTCTCCCCAGGCACCTTTCAGTGATGCTTACACGAACGGACTACCACCCAAGAGGCGTAAGGTATGTGCCCACTAGTATTCAAACCCTGACTCAGTGCAACAGAAATTCTCTGTTTATGTTCCATACACTTCTCAGAGGTTTGGACACCCTTTAAGATTGTATTTATCTGTTTACTCCTTAGTTTTTGATTCGATTGAGAAAATCGAGACAGTGTTTCATCGCATTTCCAAACACCTCGAATTTCGTGAAAACTACTCCGCTGTGCGTCGTATTTTCAACTCTCTTCTCGGTGTTTGGATATCCCGATGAAACACTGTCTCTCGTGTTTGATATATTACTTGAAAAACTCTTATCCTTCTCTTGGTGATAAATTGTTGTGAACCTCCGCCAGATAATCCCTATTGCTTATTTTCGCTGTTACTCGGGACGTTATTGTGTAGAGAGTGAATACTTCATGTAAGCATGCATTCATCTGACCACTGTTGATCACGTGTGTAGATCGTAGACCAGCGTGGCATTACTCCAAGTGAAGACAGCATTGGTGACGCACTGAAGCATGCCGCTGCCGCTACAGGAGCCACGCCTCTCACGAGCTTGGAAGGTTAGACGGGCTTTTCTGATAGACCTCTTTAGCTTGGTTTGTTTGTTCCCCATTTCAGACCACTTGAGAATTGTTTCTTTTAAATTGAATCATTTCTTTCTTTTACATGTAAATTGAATCATTTTCACGTGTATTATATGAACGCATAAATTGAAGGAAACCTCAAAATAATAGTTAACCAAGGTAGAAAAACACCAAACAGGTAATGATAAACCACACAGGAACAAGGATGGTGAAGGATGGAGAAGATTAAGACGGATTGCAAATGATGAACTTGGAAAATTTAAGCTACGTAGTTGCTTTAACCTTGTTGCTGATATGTTGTTACCTTTCATCTGATTCCCTTCCAGATCTTTCGAAAGCCGCTCAGGGAAATCGCAAACTGCATGGAGCATACCGCAGAGAGGTTCAAAAAGAAGTCAAGACAAGACTCGAAAAAGACTCCGACTACCGACCTGATAGATTTCCCCAGACAAGAGACTATTTTGACAAGGACACTCAGAGGAACTAGAACTTCAAATACAGCGGGCGGAACATATAGCTCAGCTGTTGACTGAGAGTGTACTGTACATGTACACTTGACGCGGAGTCGGTCATCTCTTGGCCACTCGCCGTCCATACCCTGTACCGCTTAACTTAATGAGGTTGAAAATCGTTAAATAACCTGCGTGACCAGGCTATTGCTTTTGTTCTCGGGACAAACAACCCGAGGCTGGCGAGGAGAATGGGGAGAGGCGCGTGCTCTCCCCATTCTCCTCGCGGATTGCCATAATGAGCCTTGGTAACGCAGGCGAATCGTTAAATGAAGGTGCTTTTCAAAGCTAACCTGATGGACCTTCAATCTTTGTGAGGACGGGAGCAAAACTTGCACAGATTTATGAGTCAACGTTTTCGATTTTCCTTCGTTTCCGGTTTGGTTTCTTTCTTTTTTTTTTATTAGCAAATTCCTCTTGTTACTTCTTAGTTTTTATACCTAAACGTTTGGTGGGTATTCAAAAATGAAAACTAGAAAGACGAAATCGAATCAACCGTGTACTTGATCGTCTGTTTCTTTACTTAAACCTGACCCTGTTAAGCTTGTTTTACCTGTTAAGCTTGTTCTACCGGCCATCGTGAAAGAAAATGTCTTCTTTTTGAATGATCTGTGCATTGCGACCTACAATTGGATGTTCGAGATTTTAATCAGTAGACTCTTGGAATAGAGATGGTAAAGCCTTTAGTTCTTCTATTTTTTAACCGTATGGATGAAAGCCTAGTGTGTGACCATTCAAATGAAAACTATTGAGCAGTACTTTCATGTGGTACTTTTTGTTATGCTGTACATGGTGGTACGTAATTTTCGAGTCTCTGAATGAAACTGTTGTTTGTGACCATTCAAATGAAAAGTCTTGAACAGTACTTTATTTTGGTACTGTTTATTTTTCAATATTCTTCAAAATGAAATTTGGGATTTTTTTTTAATTTCAACTTTTGCACTCGTGGGAGTGAAAGGGTTCATACTTTTCTTAAGGGCGTTACTGCTCGTTATTACTAAGTGTTATAGCATTGAAGATGACTAAACTCAAAACAAGTAAATAGTGATTGGCAGGCACAACTCGTCGCAATCTGCATTATACAGAGAAATAAGCATAGTTTACAGCCAGGACTAGCTTTCTTAGTTTGCACTACGCAAAGTTTTTTTTCTCTGCTACAAAAGAGTATGGAGGAATGTTAGTCTAGAGATTGTTACTAGTTAATAAAAATAATGGCAAATGTAATTCGTCTTATTTTGTTTATCTTGCCGCAGTTCGATCAACTCCGTCTCTACTTCACAAGGAGCTAGATTAACCCAGGGAGCTAGATTAACCCAGGGAACTACGAGGGAGGAGGGGGAACGAGCGAAAACTGCGATATTGTAGAAGCCACGCTAAAATCCGCGAAAATACAAATTTGCCCTAGTACCCAGGTGTTCTCATCCCGCACTCGTTCCCACACTCGTGCTTCGCGCTCGTCAAATTTTAATCAAAACTTCCGCTTGCGGCAAAGTAATTTGCAATCAGGCCCTATAGCTGTTATTACAGTTGAGCCCGCAGTCAAATATTCTTTTGTTTTTAAAAAGTATGCAAACGAGTTAGGCTCGATTTCCGCCGCTCTCTCGAGTCCGGTCTTCGTTCTGGCTCATTTTACCGAACAGTGGCTGGTAATCGAGCCTACAAATGAGGCTAATGGGCCAATACAATGCCAGATTGGCCCATTCGCCTCGTTTGCATGTCAAACCGCTGACCGTCTGTAAATAACTGCTATTGAAAAAAGTTGGCCCTGGTAGGAGGGTTACCCTCCCCACCGAGCCATCTTTTACAGAGCGTCTATATGAAAAAAGTTGTCCCTATTGACCGAGCCAAAACTTGGCCCTCTCGGGTTCGAGCATGCTCTATATGTCCCGACTTGTCCTAGACTGCGAGCAGTCCCTCTTTCTTTCTGATATCGAGCGCGAAGCGCGAGTGAGTGGAAATCGAGCGCGAAGCGCGAGCGAGCGGGAGATGGGCCGAGCGGAAGTGAGTCACGAAGTGAGAAAAACGAAAGATTGAGGGACTGCCAGGCTTTTCTGCATCCGACGCGTGCCAGATAACTCCGCCCACCAAGCCGTAAGCAATTGAAAATTAACTTTTTTAATAACAAACTCTGCCTTAAACAAGACTGCTTGTTTTGTGTTGAGTTAGTCTGTTCACAGCATCTCTATTTTCTCAGATCGTTGTAGCCGCAAGCGTACGTGTGTGTTGAGTACGATCTTAGATTATGAATCAATCAACGAAACTCAGCGCTATGTGGAAAAAGCTGTATTCATGAGGTGAACCATCAGCATTTGTTGTCGCCAATGTCTGAAAGTCCAAAGACTGTCTTTATCCTCGTCAGCAACCTCAAGCCAAAATCGTTGGACGATGCTCTTCTGGCGAACAATGATCATATGCGGAGTAGACCTGTGATCCGACTCTAATGCGGAATCGCTCGAATCTTTCACGTTAACAAAATTCTGATAAATCATCCTCTTCCAGAAGGCCGTGGGAAGAACGGCCATTACCTCCTTTCCCATCAGCAAAGCTTCGATTGCTTGCTTCTGTTCTTCCTTTAAAACTACTTCGTTCAAATGAAGAGATAAACATTGAAAACATTCTGCATTCTCGCCACAAAGTTGCCGCTATTGATGTCTCGCGCTATGAAATAAGCCGCTGTAGTGTCAACAAGTCGTCAAGAGGTTGTCAAGAAGTTAATACTAATCAAACTAATCTGACAGCGTCCATTGTCTAATTAACCAATCCGAATTTTCCGTTGTCTGTACAACGGGAAATTCAAGCACGCGTCGGATGCAGAAAAGCCGGCTCACTTCGTGACTCACTTCCGCTCGGCCCATCTCCCATCATATACCAGTAATTGATTTTTCGCTTTTCTTGCGCCTTTTCCTTCCAGACTCTGATTATTTAATACCAATTTTTTTCTCGCACCCCGCTATTTCGGACTCTCGCTATTAAGGACTTCGAACTACGTGCCGAGGGTGTCCGCTATAACGACAGTTGACTGTATTGTGTTTTGTTAATTTACTTTGACTGTTGCCGTACAGCCAACTTACCACATAGTGTGGCATTTTTTAAATTAAACTGTTATTTGTGCATGTGAAACGACATATGCTGATACGATGTCACGGCGCTTGATTACTCAGCAGTTTATTCTCAGCTTCTACATACTCGAACGTCAATGAAAAGTTAAAACATTGCAGAGAAAACCGCAAAAAAATTCAGTCGTGAAACGACGAAAGGTCATATCACAAGCTTCTATTATGAAAAAGGCTTGTAAAATGAAAGAGCTTTATCACTGTGGATTCATTTTTATCTGGGGTTTAACTTTTCAATCTGTCTTCACGGAAGGTAAGTGTGATAAAACACGTTCGTCCGTTTCTTCTCATAATCGTTTTTAAACTCGTCTTCAATTCATAACCGGGTTTCATATCCAGAATGAAGTTGTTTATAGTGCTTTTTATCTTTCTTGTTCTGGAATCGAGTTCGATAGGGCCATCCTCATAAAATGTTTTGTTTCCCATCGCCCAACCGACCCAATTTTTTCAAAAAGTAATAAACATAATGATTATGATTCATTGCCTGCGCGGCCACTCAATTTCGCGGCTGTTTCCAAGTTTAATATGCTTTGTTTGCGTGATTTTAAAGTCACTCTGACATCTGAATCAGCCCTCATAATGACGTCTTCCAACACCTTTTATAGCGGTGATATCGGCTCGTTGCAAAATGATTGTCACGGAAAGATATCATCAAGGCTCGCTTGGAATTAATATTCATTTATTAATTTGTCAATATTTCGTTTCTCGGCTTTTTTTTATAACCGACCGACCGACGTACTTTCACGAGAGAGGGCGATGGGAAACGAAACATTTTATGGGGATGGCCTAGATCAAAGCAAAAAATGCTCAGTGCATTCGACAGAAGCATTAGGATTTTCTGAACGGACCAACATGGTTTGCCTTTTTATGCACAAAATTTTGAATTTAAATGTAGCTTATTAGCAGAGGTCTATTTAACAATTAGATTATTCGCTCTCAATTTCTATGATGTGATAGTTGATTCGGCCGTATGTTTTAGTAAAAATCATAACAATTGTCTAGTATTAACTCTAAATCTTCTTCTGAAACTTTGGAGAAAACGAGAAGAAACCGCAATTTTGTAGACGACCTCCAGCGACTGCACACTAATGGCTGATAGTGTACGAGTAGCTCAGCCAATCAGATTGTCTCATTTGCATTAGTATACTAGTAGATTTTTACTAAAACTAGTTATAGACCTCTGTTATTAGGCATGCAGAATGCCGTATTTCTTTAGATCGAGAAACAATATTTACACCACTTTCATTAAAAGTTAGCGGGTTGGAAATTTTAATTACGTATTCACCTGCGTCCCATAACGTTTTGTGATGAATTTTAATCTGTGGACTTCGGTCGGACTTCAGGGAATTGAATATTGTCTTTCGATAAAAATCCGGATATTTTTAGATTTTTAGACAGTAAAAAACAACATTCTGGCGTTTAGGGACCTTTAGTGAAGAATTTAGGACTTTTTTCGATCTGAGAGGTTTTGTTTTGAACAGTTGTTTTGAAATTAAGTTAAGTCACAAGCCGTTTTATTAACTTCAGTGTCAACAGTATATTAATGACGGGAACGTGACTACTGCCCGCTACTCCTGCCTTCATACAACTTAAAACACATATATAATTCATCAACCACAACCCGCAAATGATTTCAGTGATGTGGTATACTAAGCTATGGTTAGTAGCGGCTGCGTAACTGATAACCGTTAACCGACAACATTGATCGCAAGTCAGATCTTCAGAGCCAAACGAAAAACGGTTAAGTGTTAACTAGAGTCAGTTATATTATAGCCAAACTACTCTGTGACAAGGAAGGCTACTGAAAACTAGAATGTAAAGCAATGACAAAGGGCTGCGTAGAACCAGAACCTTGATCAACTTGGGTTATCATGGATGGCGTTGCAATTGAGTGTGGAATCAAACTTCCTCTTTGGTTTTGTTTCTGCTTCTTTCATCTTGTCTCCACGGAAGGTAAGCTACAAAGAGGTTATTCAGCGGAAAGTTGTGCAATACAGCTGGGTACTTTTAGGAGTCACTTTTTCTTTTTTCGAGCCTCAAGGTTTTTAATGTCTAAAACGATCTCATATTTGCACTCATGTTCGCACCCTAAACTGCTATTTGCCGCGTATAATAGCGAACTAGATAAGACGTGAGCGCAAGCCGGATTATACTCTCTTGGTGAGAGCTAATTTGCTAATACCATTTTGCCGGTTTCTCATGAATATTTCAACGGTAAAAATTCCTTATTTCCGTTCTTGGAGTTCCTACAAGCTTTACCGTGTATTTTTATTTTTATTATTTTATTATTTTTTATTATTTTTTTTTAAATTCGCTTTACCATGCATAAATAAACGATGTTTTCTTCCTGTCACCTGTTACACGATATAATTTGTCTTTACTCGATCTTCGTTTTTGTATAATATTACATCTTTTTGGAAAAAGGAGGCCGGATGTTCATCGCATATCAATGAAAATAAACAGGTACTGAATTAACTAAAATTAAAAGATTTTGGTTGTCGTCGAAAAATGTTAAATAAATTCACTCCCTGATATCATTGTCGTGATCATCTCAGTTAAAATAGGCCTTTGTGGTCCCGGACTCCCGGTACTTCCAAAAGACGATGCATGACTGGAATTTTTCACGTGAACAAATGAACATAACGCATCCCCGCATAAAACGAACCATTTTCCTGTACTAACTTGGCAAAACACTGAAATTTACAGCGACGATGGACCACATTACGTGACATTAGACTTCTCATAGAATTAATAATTAATAATGAAAGTGAAAGATAACAAAAGTTGTCAATCTAATTATGACAATTCGCGACATTAAAGTGCCGGCGTACCGCAAAACTATTAAGAACGATAACTTTCTAATTACTAATACGCCGACAACATAATTTTTTTATAAAAACATCTTCTCGTGAATATTTCGCGTATTGTCGACATCAGACGTCACAGTTCGTGCATACTCTTGAAATACAATACATAAATAATGACAGCAAGGGTCCTGCGCGTGAAAGAATGTGAATGATATTTCTCATCTCAGCCAGACGTCTCTCTTTGTGCGTTCAATTTTTCCCAGTTTGAAAGATGTTTAAGAAATTCCATACTGATGACGTTGCTCTGCAGAAATCCTCGTTTTAAATTTTCGCGCGCAAGTAACAACCAATCAGAGAATGACACAACACAGACCTCTGTAGATCTAGTCACTATGGCTTGAATCGCAGACTTCTCTCGAACGAGGGGTGCATTCAGCGCGCTAAGGGAGAACGTCTGTTCGACTCATGATCTGGCTAATTAAAAGTACCACCTATTCTTTTCTTTTCAAGACCGCTGCCGGACATTGGACTTCAGAGAGTATTACCCTGACAGCGCTTTCAACAAAAGCATCATCCAGAACTTAACTGTAGACAGCGAAGACAATTGTCAAGTGGCGTGCTTTATTCAGCCTGCCTGCAAATCGTACAACCTCGGTCCGCCAGATGGACAAGGGAAACGTGTTTGTGAACTAAGCAGTTCTCGTCATTTTTCTCATTCGCTTCATCTTGTATCGCGTCCAAGTTTCATTTATCGTCCTTCCGTGGTAAGTTCATTAGTTTGTTTTGCAAATGAACCCTAGCTTTGCTGTTATTGGTCCTTGTTATACTAGCACATAATCCGTTTAGGCGAATTATGCGTCTGCTGTTTTATGCGTCTTGTCAGTGTAAAGACAGGACGAACTATCAAACGCACATGCAGAGCCCTTAGTTAGTCGTTCGAGGCGCACAAAAGCAGATACATAGTTTGTCTTGACGCAGTATCCGTCTTATGCCCGTCTGGGACGCATGCATTCATTTTCGCCATACTTGTAGTTGTAGTTGGGATAATATGTTTCAACAAGAGAGAATGAACTAAGAGAAGGATGCCCCAATGTCTTGAAATCTATTAATAGTTTCGCGCCATGCTGTGGACTGAAAATTAAAAAATAGATTTAAAAAAATATCATTGGAAGAGACCCATGTATGGGTGAAGGCTTCTCTTAGATCATCCTCTCTTGGCTTAAATAACTGGGTATCATTTCCCTTTCATGTTTTCGGATAGGATTGGTGCCAATCTCCATGCCCGGACAATAAAACCTGTTTTCCTGATGACGCAGCAGGATATTCTTGTTGGTGCACTGATCCTGGCTTTCAAGGAGAGAGATGCGATGAAGGTATACTTACTGGGAGTAGCTGTTGCGAGAACGTTTGTCCAACAGAAGCGTAAAACCGTACATGCCAATGAAAGGCGACTACGGTTAGGCTGTTTATATTCCGTACATCAATCTATAAGCACTTCATGACGGAGACTACCAGCAGTTCCTCATTTTTCTCAGGGATAGTCGAGTGGGAGAGCACGTGAGCGTGCGCGCGCGAAAATCACCTCGAGGAGTCCCTCGAGGAGACGCGAATTTTCGCGCTCGCGTGCTCTCCCACTCGATTATCCCACAGAAAAATGAGAGATTGCTCGTAGTCTTGTCATGACGGTAAAACACTACCTTCAACTGGAAGAACTTGACCTCATAATAAACCAAAAAAGATCAATAAATAATGGTTATTAAGATTGGAGAAGATTGAGACGGATTGCGAATGGCGCCACCCAGTAGCGTTTCATATGTAACTCTTGATCTTGATTGTTATTTTATTATTCACATAGATATTAATGAATGCTCAACTGGTGCGCATGACTGTGCCTCAGATGCGCAGTGTACAAATAACGTGGGCTCGTTTACTTGTACCTGTAAAGACGGCTTTGAAGGAAATGGAAAAACGTGTCAAGGTGATGACAATTATGAATACTACTTTGCTGTTTGTAACTTTGTTGTCTTTTGTTTGTAGGCGACGATATGCTTCTTGCAAAACAACAATGAGTAACCTGATTGTAGCTAATATATCAAACTGACTCGAGACAGTGTTTCATCAGGTTATCCAAACACCGAGAATGGAGTTGAAAATACGACTCGCAGCGGAGTATTTTTGACGAAATTCGAGGTGTTTGGATAGCCGATGAAACACTGTCTCGAGTCAGTTTGATATATCTTCTCAATCGAAAATAAGGAGTTAACGGAGAAATAAATTCCAAATGCTAATTAAGACCGGGTATCCAAACCTCTGACACGGTTATGATTTCCTTTGTTTTAACTTGATGAATTATTAATGAGTTTGAGAAGGCTTGGTCAAACTGTTGAGAGTTCAAACTCTCGCTCTCGTTTGACCTAAACTCTCAAGCATGCGCTCTTTCGTTTGGCCCGAGGTGATGATAGTCGATGAGAGCTGACGAAGCTCTCAGCTGCTCTCATCTTCGTTTGGCCAGGGCCTTTAAGCTTGGCGCTGATAAAGGCCGAGTACCAATCGCCGCCACGTCCGTGGCGTTGCGAATGGTAGATTTCGATCCATCTTATTTGTTGCTTTATTTCAGATTCCGGTTGGTTGTCCTCGTAAGTATGATTGACGACAGTGAAAAACGCAATCGTTAACTGGGTTTTGTACTTCACAGTTCGCGCGTGTTATTAAAAGGCGCAGTAACAACATCAGTATCCATGTTTAAACCACCGGGTTAAACCACTGCTAAACTGATTTCAGTTGATAACTTTATCCCGCACGCGGATATAAAACTCAATCATTGTCACAGAGCATGTGCATCCAATGTAGGCTCGATTACCAGCCGCTGTTCGGGAAAATGAGCCCACGCTCATCCCGCCCGAAGATCCAATGGCGAGAAATTTTATCCACTGGATAAAACTCTTTGAACAACTGCCACCCGGTCACACATCTTTTTCCAATACTATAGTCACGAGTGTTACTAACATCATGTTTTTCCTACACAAACAAAGATACTGATGAATGCTTACAAGCACAGCATGACTGTGACGTCACTGCCACGTGTCAGAATACCATTGGTAGTTTTGTGTGCAATTGCCCTCCAGGGAATATCTCAGATGGAAAAGCATGCGCTGGTAAAAATATTCTTTTATCACTACTGTTTTGACACCATGCATTATTTCGCGGAAATGTTACTGAGTAAAAACATATTTCCTGTTTGAATTTCTTTTCTTCATTTTTTTTAGACTTTCCTTTCCACTGGACATTCAATGATACAGACCGATTTCTCACGTAAGCTTTTGTTTTTTTTAAATAATAAAAAAAAAATTATATTTAAAATTACTTACACCTTATTCGATGGTTTAACATATAATACGCGCAGATATTTTGCGAGTTGCGTAGTAATGCGAGCAATGAGCAAAATGTCCGCTCGTATTACATGTTAAACCATCGATCGCGAATAAGGGATTTATTATTCTACTGCAAAATTTCCCTACTATTATGCTATTTTCCGTATTCGCTCTGTTCAACTGGTCAATACGGTCTCAGTTTGGGTGTTCTCTTGACCTCATATGGTGAAATGACGTTATAGTGGAGTAATAAAAGTGTATATAGCTCATGAGTATGCAGGATAAGTCGGCCGTCTCAAAATGTATCGTGAAGAAAGGCACTATCATGATTAAGTTATTATAAAGTGTCTTGCCCAAGAACATAACACAATGACCCCGACCGGAGACTGAAACCCGTTAAGGCCACGTACGCATACTACACCTCCCACAATGTTGACCGCATGCATATAACCCTCATGTCTGCAAACTCCACACAGTCAGGCCACGAATTTTTCTGTATTTCTCTTAGCTTTCGCCGAGAATGACATGTTTAATTTTGATCCTAGCTTACAAGGAGCTGCGAGTTTCGAAGTGCAAGATGGTCGAACGGTACTGTACCTTGATGGCACAACAGGAACGTATGCTGAGACACCAGCCCTAGCTTTCCAACAAACTGACCTGACTATTGCCGTGTGGATCAAACGATTCCCGGCGTCACCAAGCAGCAGACCAGTGATTTACGGTGACTGGTCTTCTCCTCATCAATTCCGATTTGACGTGTCTGGGAATGGCCGCTTGTGCGTTGATGTGAGACGTGAATCTTCTGTTGTGAACGGTCTGCTCAACTTTTGCACTCCGGTGTAAGTGTTACTTTACAATGCATTGACTGTTTGAGAGAGATATTATTCTGTCAGTGACACAAGCTACTCGGAGAAAAAAATTCCGAGTTCCCCCAACAGGAGTCGAACCTATATGACCTTCCGCACACCGGTCAGACGCTCTACCACTGAGCTACAGGAGACTCGTGGGAGCTAAGGCCATATAACTAGGCCTTAACATAGACTGTTTGTTGTTAAATCAGTTTAGATTATGCTAAAACTGTTTAGTACAGTCGAACCTCCCGTAAGCGGACACCCTCGGGACCAGAAAAAATGTCCGCTTAAGAGAGGTGTCCGCTTATTGGAGGTTAAAAATGTAGTGTTTGTATGTAGCTGGGAACATCATGGCCAAGTTGTTTCCCCTGAAACTTGCGATTTTCAGGAAGAAAATATGGCAGATTGATTTAATGGCATCCATGGTGGCGTCGAAACGTCGCTCAATTTGCTCGCTCCTTATTTCGCTTATTTTTATCTCTAAATTTATTTCTAAGTTTAATTTGATTTTTTGGTATATGAATGGAGAAAACACGCAAAAATTAGAACCCGTAAAAATATCATGCATCACCTCTGAACACACGTGATATAAAAAAAACATATTAAAAACTAAGTTAAAGATTACTATGATACTAACTATGAAAGTAGCAGGCTACTAGTTATTATTAGACGACATAGCATTTTTAGAGTGCGAATACGCACAAAGACGAGAGCAAATATGAGACCGTATTACACGGGTCTTAGTCCCCTGACCGCGCGCTACGGAAAACACTGTTGAAAGCCTATATTTTAGAAAAGAATTATGTCGTATAATAAACAATTTATTCAGCGGAAAAATGTGTAATACGGCTGGGCATTTTTACTCGTCAATATTTATTGACGAGTAAAAATACCCAGCCGTATTACACAACTTTCCGCTGAATAACCTCTATTTATTACCGTAAACTGCTGCTTTTAAGCCCTGGGCATATACAACTTCGTAAGGGTTTTTGTGGGCTTATACAGGGAAGGGCTTATCCAGGAGGGCTTATAAGTGGACTAAAAAAAACGGTTTCGAAATGAGCTGATAAGAAACAAGTTGATGCAAGAAACGTTTTCCATTTACTGGTCTTGGGAACAAAAACAAATTTCAAGTACTGAGAACATTAAAAGCAACTGGAACATAATGAAACGGAGGAAAGGAAATTAATATGGTCTAAAGTTCAACAATTTCTGTGGGAAGATTTGCAGTAAGGAAAAGTAGGGGGGCTTATAACCGGAATTATTTTTTCGTTAGCGGTGAGATGGGCCTATAACCGGATGGGCCAGTATAAGCGGCAGTAGCCGTTTCTTACAAATCTAATAGTACTTTTCAAGTAAAAATGAAAATAATTTAAAATATATAACTGTTTAGTAACATCACTTTTGTTTTTAATCAGTGTTGAAGTGTACACTCTTTCTTTAGTAATACCGTCCCTGCAAACGAGTGGAGTCACGTGGTATTCACCTGGGGGCGTGTTCAACATACTGGTAAACTGTACATAAATGGAGTTGAACGCCAGAGCCAAGTGGCAAATATCAGCACCGAGTCAATTGTGGACCTCAAGAATTCAGGGCATACAGTCTACGACATTGGCTTGAGGAGGGGCAGCGGAAACACAATTCACGCGTACTTCAGTGATCTTATGATCTTCAACCGCGAGCTTTCAGAGAGTGAAATCAAAAATAACTTGTTTCTTAATCACCAACTAAAAACTTTCTCGACCGTTCCATACATTCCCGAAAACGACTGATGAAGGAAAACACGACGAGGTAGATGTCTCCCATTGTCTCCTTGAGTCGGGAATGTCTGCGGGGACGGTCGGGAAATGACAACATCCCCGATGGTCTGGGATTTTCCCGACATAGGAACATCTAGCCTCCAACGCAGACACAGGCTTTAATTTATAGTTGCCTTTCCAAAGAGACAGAACAAGACAAGAAAAGACTGATATTAATTTGCAAGTTTAGTTTTGACGAGGAATGCATGTCCAAGAGACTATAGATCATAGTCTCTTGATGTTTTATAGATAAATAGACGTTTCCCACAAATCAATTAGGAATCAACTTATCATCAAGCATCTTTATAGTCTGCTAGTTGGAATATACCGTATTTCCTCGAATAAGCGCCCACGCTCTAGCTAATAAGCTCCCTCCCCGATAAGTCTGTTTCTATTGCCATCTGTACGTATAGTGTATACCGGGACTATGGTATTCACATAAGAAAGTTTGACAAACGAAAAATATTAATGTTTATTACGTTTACATGGATAGTGTTGTAGATTTTTTCCATATGAAGCCCGGAGTTGAGCCAAAATAATGTTACAGTTCGTTGAAAAAAAAACTTAATAAGCGCCCCCCTCGATTAAGCACCCTCCTTTGAATAAGCGCCCTCCCTTTTGGCCGAAATTTTAAATAAGCGCCCGGGCGCTTATTCGAGGAAATACGGTGGCCAAGTGAACCTGTCCTTTTGCCGTAGTACGTGCCAACCCCGCAATAAGTTTTATTTGGTTTATATATGCAGATGTATAAAGCACTCCTTGACCACAGCTTCAGATGTTTTCTACAGATTCAAATGAGAAATAAAGGCTTGTTCACACGTGCTACGCAAAACGCAAACGTATAGGAGCAAACAAGCGCAAGCAAGTACAGTAAGATACGCAGACAGGACGCTATTTTAAAATCTATACCCGTGGGGGCATGGCATGCACCTTTCTTTTTTTGCTTGCGCTTGCGTTTTCCAGGTTCACGGAGTTAGATAAGCACTGTACATTTATATAGCACATTTTATAAACCGTATTGTTCCCTTCTGTTAAGTTTTATTGATAGTTACTCTTTCATGTTAGTGTCCCCAATTAGCATATTAAGGCTAAAACATTGACACTTTAATTTAAAAAAAAATAAAAAAATTTGAATTTTCCACGTCCGGCGCAAACTGAAGCGCAAGCCGCAAGCATAAGTACGTGTGAGAAACAACTTAGTACATACTTACACAGTTAAATCTCAACCTTAGCTTTTTCTTGTTACGCTTTCATGTAACAGAAAACTATATACAGCTGTTTCGAGAAAGGTTGTCGGAATAAAGCGCACGCGACAATCCCGAAAGGTAATCTGGGATATGATCAGCAAGGTACGTTTCTGACACTTAGCCGTCGAACCTACTTTTGTTGCTTTCTTTTAGCACTCGCAAACATGCGTCCATGGCGTCTCGTACAATTTTCTCAGATTTCCCTGAAATGCTGAAGTCAAGGAACCATGAACTTAAAACTACCCACAATACCTTTCGGGATTGTCGCGTGCGCTTTTTCCGACAACCTTTCTCGAAACAGCTGTATGCATTCTGTACGCTGTTTTCCCCTTTTGCTGATGCGACTAGTAAATGTTTCGTAGCATCCAATATAAATGTTCTCAAGCATGCTATATATTACTTTCGAATTACAGTCGAAGCTCTCTGAGCGGACACTCTCGTAAGCGGACAGCTGCTTACGGTCGCCTTGAAGCCCGTTTGAACTCTAACTCATAGAAAAACTCTGTATTTATACATTCCCGTAAGCGGTCAGCTCCAGTTGTGGACACTTTTTCTGCTTCCCGAGGGTGTACGCTTACGGGAGCTTCGAAACTCATTAATTTTTTCGGCGTTCCTTAGGGGGCTAAATGCTTAAAACTAATTGTTCAGTGTGTGGGTTTTATTTTAACGTCGTACGTAGAATGCGAGCCAACATGCGCACAGAACTACATGCGCACATAACTGGCGTACATTACCGGAAAAACATCGCACTTTCATTTCATTCCAGAAAGAGCTTTAAGGCCGACGCATTTTCTTGACAAAACTGTAAATGCAATAAAATAAACTTGGCGCCAAATCCATTAATCTATATTACGCTGAGATTAATAACAAATGACTGTTCCTTTTATTAATATTGTAATTGCGTAGACAGAATACACTGCTTAGTCTGGTATTATCACTAAACGTTTATCAAAATATCCGAATTTCCGGATGAAGAATAGAAAATTGGCACAACAAGCTACCCACGAAATGGAAATTTGTGCGGATGAACTACACTCTTTTTTTTATTTTTTATAAGAACGTCTAATTTTGAGCTGAGGCTGAACCAAAACCGAATGTTCTTATTTTTGGGGCGATTTCAGCCTGAAAACGTTCTTAACATGTTGTTAAGTTACATGGTATAGAATTTCACACAAAAAAGATTCGAACGTGAAACCCAGGAAACTCTGCAGGAAACCTGTATAAAAGACCAAAACACAGTCTATTAGCGGTTTTTATACATGTTTGCCATATCATGTTGTTACTATAAGCTTATTTGAACTGCTTATTCACTGAGACATTTGAAATGTTACATTTTGTTAATGTTTTGAAAGCCTGGATACTGGAATATTGTATTTAGAGCTCGATGCAAGAAACAAGTGAATAAAAATGTTCTTAGCTAAGTCTCAACCTGGCTATGTTCTTAGCATGTTCTTAAAATGTTGGTCAATCTCAGCCTCAACGTTCTTATAAAAAAGGTTCTTATAAAAAAAAGAGTGTATTCATAAAAAATAAAGAGTGTAATTAATAGAGGGTAAAATTTCGATTTCAAATTTCAACAATTTGTCCAATTGAAATACAAATATTTGCAGATGATTAATTTCAATTTAAACCCTCTGGATTCATATTTATTTTATCGCACGAGATTGCGGTTTATTTTCTCTCCGGATTGAGTATGTTCCAATTTTGTGCCTTATAAAATGCATTTCAACATGAAGATAGAATTATTAATTTACACTGATATAGACTTACATGTGTGCGATTTTTTTTTTCGTTTTTGTTTTTGTCATTTGACCTGAGAACACATCTCACCACAAAAACTGAAATAAAATAAAATTCATAATTAACAAAAGATGACGAGGAATCCTTTACCCTTTCACTCCCAAGCTAAGGGGAATACCGTATTTTTCTAAAATGGTAACTATATACCCAATTATAAATAAAACCACAAATAAAATATACCATTTGAAAGGTATTGTTTGGGGTATGTCATACATCACCCCAACAGACAAACAGGAAGTCACACATTGGATTGAAGAGTGTCCAAAATGAAAAAAAGAAAAACGTAAAAAATATGTTATTCCTTGTATATATTGCGTATACCCTAAACAATAGCTTAATTTGCAGTTCTTGGTGTGTGTTGCTATCAGACATTAACTTGACCTTAAAAGTTGCAAAAGTTGAAGGGTATGATTTTATGCTTGTAATGTGCAGATCTCACCAAGATCTTTTTGGTGTCCAAATTTCATGCCCCGGGCCACCGCGCTCTAAACATGCATGACATGATACTCAGAATTATGTTTATCTGCAGTAGGCTCTTTATGGAGATAGATAATACAATGCATGTATCACACTGATAAATAGCAATCTGTAAGGGCGTGGCCCAAAAACATGAGACGTCGGTTGTCGCTACAGCCCGAATCAAACAAAGGCCATCCCAATTTAAAAATGTTTCGTTTCCCATCGCCCGACCGACCCAATATTTTTGAAAAATTAAAAATTAATCCCCGAGTGATTACCTGCTCTCTTTTCTCGTGTGTTTCTATGTTTTTATTGTTTTCAATGTATCCTAAAGTCACTATGACATCTGAATTAAATACGAATACAACGCCCTTCTTCCGATCGACAAACGGACAACGCGATCTACAATTGTTACTTACACTCTTTTTTGTTGTTGTAAGAACCTTTTTATAAGAATATCGAGGCTGAGATTGGCGAAATTTTAAGAAATTGTTTTGCATGTTGATAGAAAATATAAAATGCAATAAAATCACATAATGTTCTTAAATACAGATTATTAGACCATTGAAAAGTATGGTAAATATGTACCATGTATATACTTTTATTTTTATTAAATCAAAGGTTTTCCTGGTCTCATCCGTATTATGTTATTGAAATACTATGCTCTGTAATCTAAGAATGTATTAAGAATATTTTCAAAATCGGCAGAAAAATAGGAATATTCAGCCTGGGCATGAAAAATATACATTCTTACAAAAAATAAGGAAGAAAGATTGTAACGTGATGGACCCACGTGTAGTGATCGCACATACAGTATGAGTACTTTGTTTTGATGCGAAAACATTGACAAAGGTTAATATGTTGATTTGCGACACTACAATCATAAACTACGTGCACAGAGACTAAAAATAAAGTACAAAAACATCATTTGGCGACTATGGTTTGAATTGAATTTGAAAAACCATTTATAAGAAACCATTTTTTGTCAGTGCAGACAAGATATATCCGTAATTGACCATGAACCACGTCACATTTTTATCTCAAATTTGTGAACAGTGCCAGCAGGTGAGTACATTTGCAAGAAACAACTTTTCAGTCATTAAACATGAGCGGTGAGCTCAAGAGGACGATGTAAAATTGATAAACGCTTATCTCATACCATTGTATAATCACAAAAAGACGTTTTTACGCGATAAAAAGCGCATGCAGATTTTCCAACGCATGGCTTCGACCAGGAGTCAGCCATGCAGCTATTAAAACGTAAGAGGAATATAATTTGTTAGTTGTATTATCCGCCTTATAATCGAGTCCAATTTTGGCGATCCACGCGTCTTCGCGGTTTATTATCTCTTTGTTGTTATTCTACCGTTTAATAAACTATTATATTTTGGTTCCGTTCAATTAGTACCCACGTAATTTTTTACACTGCATGCACGAGATGATTTCCATTATCCACTTTAATCGGCGCGCTTTACTTTTCATTTCCGAAAATACATAAAACATCCACTATAAATTAACCAACATGGCGTTCTCTAATTGATTTCTCTGCATCACAGTTGCAATTGTCGGCGTCTTCAAGGCGACAGAGCTGAAGTTAAAACAATTTCACCTCACTTTTGAGTCTTGCCGTTTACATGTCATGTTGTTAGCAGAATCCAAGAAGTCGCGGTTTTTCGTTTCTCATTTCGTAATTTGCACATCCCTACTGAGTCTGGTATCCTATTGAGAAGACAGGCTAAAGTTCCTTAATTTAGTCAAATACTTCATCATGGGGATAAATATATATTGAACTCTAGCGCTAGCTTACCACGTTACTTTATCAAACTGAAAATCCATTAATGATTTCCGTCGAAAATTAGTCGCGATATTCTCCGATGTCGGCAACCGAAATGCACTTTGTACTTTTTATAAAATAATTCAGAATAATATCCGGAATTTCAGCATGTTTTCTTATACAATTGCAGGGCGTGGTAATGTTGTGGCTCAAACAGTTTGAATTAAAATTGAAAAAGGCAAAATTTAGAAAATTTTAGACTACTTAAATTGTTAATAACAGAAAAAGGCGCCTACCAATAAGCAAAGAGATGCATTGAAATATATTTATTTCATGTGTTCCTCCTGCTGGTTTGCATTAATGTTTTGTACATCACTCAGTCCCTATAGTTTCAAAGATGACAATTCTTTTTTAATATCTGTAGGTAAATTAAATCGTAATTTATATAAAGCTACGTTTTTTAACATTCCCTTTTAGCATTGTATAATTGTCATGGCTAGATGCCAGAGCGGGAACTTAAGACAAAGCCACGACGGGCAGAGGTCCAAGGAGTAAGTAGGTTTTTTTTTTAAGATTAAAAATGTTTTATTAAATGATTATCAGATGATTCGTGACTTTATGTAGATCATTCGCACAGGTAGCAATTAGCACCTTTCAAAATTGACATGAATATTTATTAAGGCAATTCTTATATGTATCATTCGCTTAGACCACGATCAAGTTGAAGATGACTGCAAGCTGAACTGTACTAGCTAGGAGCGAGAGTCAACTCCCTCAAGCCCGTAGTTAATGTAACTTTGTCCCACAACATTCCTGACCGAGGTACAACTGTGATCCTGCAGAAATGTCAAATAACAGCTCGCTACGTACAGAGAGCCTGACAACAGGTGATAGAGACGAGGTTTACTTGAAGCTACCAATAGGTTTCACAATCTTCGAGCTAATCCTTCAAATCACCATCGGCCTTTTGGGGATAACTGGAAATGTTATTGTATGCGCCACGATCATTAGAAGACCAAAAGTACTTTCTGCAATGAGCCAGTATCTTCTGAGCCTCGCATTTGCAGATTTGGGCGTTTTGTTGTTTATTTTGCCCTTGAGTGTCTTAAACATTCAATTTTCATTCGAATGGGTTCTTGGGGAAGTTTTGTGCTTGTACATCATACCTTGTACGGAAATGTTCTATAGTGCGGCCATTTGGTCCATTACTACGATTGCAGTTGAACGCTACGCTAACATCGCCTGGAAAAAGATGCGGATTGGAGGACGGCGCTCGTTAAAACGATCCCGGTTGATCATAATCGCTATATGGGTGATGTCGTTCGCCATGGCATCCATACCAGTGTACATTTATAAAAAGTACGATTCTGACTCACGAAGATGCTGGGTTTCATTTTCGACAAGTTTTCGCAGCGGTTATCTAACGATCAAGGCCATACTACAGTACTTTCTGCCACTAAGCATTATAGCCTTCTGCTACCAGAGGATCGGGAAAAGGGTGTCTGAGAGATCCAGGTTATTTCAAGACGAAACAACAAGCCAGTCAGAAGTGAGGGAGTCATCATCGATGGTCAACGCGAATGCCATCTTACAGCAAACCAAAAGAACGCAAAGAATTCTCAAGCCATTGGTGATCCTGTTCGCCTTGACTATGCTCCCCTTAAATATATTCGACCTCGTTACAGCTTATTGGGATGGCTTCTTTTATCAGAGTTACGTTAAGCTTCTTATGTCGGCCGTCGCCATATCGATCTTCACGAACTCTGCAGCAGATCCGCTGGTTTATTGCATAGTCAGCAAAGAGTTTCGTACAGAGGTCAAGTCACTCCTCCCCGGTTGCGTCCGAAACCGCCTTAAACGTCGAAGAGAACTCAATTCTACTCTCAAGACAAAGCGATCCATTCGCACAACTGAATCAGCCATTCTTGCTCAATGCGAATCAACACTATAAACACTCTAAACTGCTTTTAGAAAGTCGCAGCGTTCAAGGCTAGATCTAGGAGCGAGGGAATCTCTAGAAATTGAAACAAAGCCAGCGATGAAACAAATGTATCGGCACAAATTAAATTGTATATATATAAAGTTTATAAACCAAGATCTTGGTTTAGGAGAAAAGGTGTATAAAAAAGCTAGAAACACTGACTTTACTGATTTATACTTAGCTAGCCTTCAGCTGGCAAGTGATTTTAACTCAGTTTATCATTACAGAAACGTCATTATCGTATGTTATTTCAGATGCATAATTCACACATTTTCCTTTGTTATTCAAGAACCTTTATTTAACTTAAATCCCAAATGAAAGGGATTTATACAAATAAATCTGGTATTTATATAAATGGATTTCGTTGCGTCTTTTTTCTCTTTTCGCTCATTTTACCTTTTTCCCCTGTACTTTGCAAGCCTCGAACCTTCACCCTTATATTAATTATTCACCTCTGGGTCTGACTTCTGATACCACTACAGACACTACACTAGCTTTTATTAGTTGAAAGTTACCCTTGTTAATTTACTTTTATTTTTCCTATACGGATAATCAGGGATTAATACCTCCGTTCTCGGTATTTATCTCTTACGTAGATGTTATGTTTACCGTAAAAACTCTATTTAGTCTCCCTCTCTAATAAGCCCCCCCCCTTCTTTGGGCCTGAAATTAAATAAGCCAGCCCCCGGGGGCTTAATAGAGCTTTTTATACGGTAAGCCAATCAGAATATCGTGCTGTTATTTTGTTCAAATGTATGCATATGCTTAAATGTTTAAAACGTGGCTCAGAAACAAACTGAGCTTTTATCTGAGCATTCAGCGGTGGGAGTAAACGTCATTTAAAAGAAAATGACTCTTTCATTCTGTAATAACAGCCTCGATAAAGGTTAAATGGCAATTAATTAAACGCTGGAGACATTTCTTGCGTCGATAGCAGTTATCTAAAAGGTTTATGACTACCCATAAGTGACATCAACGTTTTTAGTCTTTAAACCTTGCTGATCCTGGCAGGTATTAAATTCGCAGCTAAAAGCATAAAACGGAAACATTTCCGAAAAGAAGCAGTATAATTATATTTTTTTGTGTGTAAAATGTGTCTTTTGTATTTTTTTTTTTTTTTTTTCAGTTTCATTGCATGTAAATGTAGCATTCTTTGATCGTCCGAAGATCTTCTTTTCAGTAAACGCCAGTTATTTCCACAATCTCGTACTTCTTTCAAACACAAAATACAGCGCCGAATAATTCATTCTTTTTGCAATTTTTAAGCAGGCTGGTGTGCGTTGGCCCTTAGCCTACCCACTGTGAGTCAGTTCAAGTTCAACGAGAATATAGGTCCGCTATGTGTACATACACGAGTTAGCTGTTGGTGGGCTGCTGAAGCCTCCTGCACAATCTTTAGCGTAAGGAGATTAAGCTAGTGAAGAAATTTTTTAAGGAGATTAAGGTCGTACGCGTATTCTATTGGGATTGACCCTTTTAGGTTGGTTGAGTTGGTTGGGTATTTTCGTGTTCTATTGGGAAAAAACCGTTTTAGGTTGGCTTGGATGATCAACTTTTTCAACCGGCATCAAACTAGGTTGAAACGGTTGCAACCGCTTCAACCGAAAACGGTTGGAAAAGTGTTCTATTGGGAAACCTCAACCGTTTCAACCTAAACCGGTTGGCGTGAATCTAAAATACAGTGCTCGAAAGGGTGTGGCTGGTTGCCATGGTTACCATTTTTTAAATAAACCCTCCCAACAACTTTTCTCTTTTGAATGTAACCATCAGGAAGGTTTCAAATAAATGTAAAAAATTTCCATAGTTTAAGGTATCATACCACCTTAAAAGGAATGTATGGCACTGGTAATGAGAATTTACATTTTGAGTTTGGGATTGAAAAGCGCACGTGTTCAGTTTGCTGAATCAACCAAAGCCAGTGATATTGGACCAGTCAGGTATCTGATCTCTACCGATTTACGTCATCGCGGCTCATTTTTTCTTCGTTATGCGAAACTTTTGATATATAAACTGATTGCAATCCGTGAATGTGGCGAATGAACCTTTCTTTGCTTATTTAGCTGAGAGGAATTGGAACAGTTCGAAAGGTAGGTCAGCTTCCCATTTATCAACTGGAATTCGCTGATGTCGAGGCTCGCGACAGGCACGGATCCAGGAAAAAACTTGACCGGTTTACTACTGAGTCTGAGCGCCGAATCTATGGAAGTCTGGAGGCAAGTTCCCCCGCAAACGTTTTTAGATTTTCACTCTCTAAAATGCCATTTCCCACGATTTTGAGTCATTTGGAAAATTTGACCGATTTTCGTAAAACGATGTAAGCCGGTCTGGATCCGCGCCTGCGCGAAGATTCAGATTTCTGAAAACCGAACGTGACTGAATGGAGCATGGGTATATATTGATTTAATAATCGTAGACATAACAAAAACAGATTAAAATTGACATCAGTTACTTATAAATTATGTGCCTGCTCCCTTATATATTGTGATGGTGGTTAACTAAGTCTGACAGACAGTAGTGGATCTTTCATATAGTCTCTCTCGCAGCGCCCCCGGGATGTTAGAACGAGGAGACGGCTGACACTTCAGGCTTATCAAACTATCAAACTAACAAAATGAGAGAGAAAGCAGGACTTTCATTGAGTAAGAGCGAGCCATGCCGGTAGTAAGTTCATTTTTCGGTCCTCTGTTGTTCAATGAATGCGCAAGAAATTTCTCAGCCTTTAGAGAAAAGAAAGCAATTTTTGCAATAACTAACTAGAGCAAGGAAATACATTTAGAAGTCTCAGAATGTTGATCATTTATGTACTGAGTATGACTAATGTAACTTCATCAAGAGTAGTCGTGTCTTTTTGTCAGACCACTTGTATGCGCAGACTGCATCTTGTACGTTTTATATACGAAATGCTGCTTGGAGTGCAGGTGACAAAAAAGAATGGAAAAGTTGAAAAGGGAATTGATAAAAAAGAAAATATAGTTTGATTGGATGTTTACATGGCGTAAACATGTACGCGTGATCATATCACGCTTCAGTGGTTGTTACACAAAGCAGGAATTGAAGTGTGACGTAAGAGCGGTATAGATGATCTCAGCGTGATTCAAGCGATTCTTTTGTGTTCTCTATATGTGATTAAACGCATTCTTTATTTGCGGTTTATTTCAAATGCCTCGTAATAAGTTTGCCGACAATGGTGTTTTGTCTTATCACTCCAGGAGCTCGATTCGGCCTGAAAAGTGGTCTGACATAGTGCGCTCCTTTCACCCTCTCGCACCACAAGGAGGGGGGAGCGGCGGGTGGTGTGTGTGGGGGGGGGGGGGGGGATACGAATTGCTGATAGCATAAATGCAGAGAAGACGTTTTTTACCGCAGTGATTTCAGTTTTTAATAAGTCCAGCCTCCCGCAAGCGGGCACCCTCCGGGCCAGAAAAAGTGTCCGCTTAAGAGAGCCTGTCCGCTTATGGGAGGTTAAAAATATAGTGTTTGTATGTAGCTGGGAACATGACCGAGTGTCCGCTTACGAGAGGTTTCCGCCTACAGCAGGTGTCCGTTAGTGAAGAAAGAAGATAAATAAACTGATACAACTGCTTATGGATCTACAATAGATTTTTTTTAATCCAATGATTACTACCAACGTACTTTTCATGGTTGAAATGAAAGCGTCAACGGTCGATGGTCAGGCAAGCGGAGGTAGTTATCCCGGAGAGCGCGATGAATGACTCAACGCCGGGATGTAGTAAAAGGGACTACAGTACTTTGCACGGTCTACTCGATACTCGTGTCCGGTATTCGTTCCTCCCGGATCATTCTGAGCGCGGGCACACCATCGCGGTCCTAAGCCTGCGAGCAGGCTCATGATTTGGGTCCATGCGAAAGCCGCGACAATCACGCGCGAGCCGGCGGGAGCGTGTCAGCTTGCACGCAGGCTACGCGGTCCTCAGCTAGCGAACGCTGTCTGCCTGTTCAGTCCTGTTTCCTAATGATTGCCATAATTGCCATTGCTGGTTCTGAGAATGTACGTAGTGGTATATGATCCCAACTTAAAGGGTCCCTCTCAACCAGTGTGCTTTGTGCGCCAATACTCTTACGGCGGCCATTTTCGGGTGCCGCGAAAATAGTGGCTTGAAGTTAAAAACTACTCTTTGCAGGATTCTGGCCTTGTTCTGGCCACAAAAAGCAGTTAGACGACCCAAGTTAGTACAAATTGGAAAGTGTGGCATACATTAGCCCCACGAGAGATCGAGTTCCACGGATGAAAACAATAACACGCGACCGCAATGCGCACTGGTTGAGAGGGACCCTTTAACACGCATTACATGACAGCTGCAATAGTGTATTGCAAGGAGAAAATAAGATTTTGATCATAGTGATGGTTATTGACGGCCGTCCAAAGCAGCCCTGGAGGCGCAGCATCACGAGGTCCACGGTCGATGCCCTATACTCCGAAGATTACCTGGTTATTGACGTTTACTGGTCAGGAATGTTTTCAGTAAATGATTATCAGGACGCGTCACCGTCCCTACCCACTGCATCCGTTGCCGCCCAGTCCCAAGGCGCGTCCTCTCTTGCTTCATTTCCAGCAATTCCAGTGTAGAGACGATCGCTTCATTTCGAGGGGGAGGTAATTAGTTTTGACGTCCTTCTGCAGACATTTTGTCGTTACTAAGCTCTCAATCGAATGACAAAGGGAAAATCTGGGTGCAGAAAACGCCGCGCGTTTTGATATGGGATGCCCCCCTCCCCTGGAGTTTGCCTGGATGCAAATTTTAAAATCAGTTGAGATCACAAAACAATTGTTTCGATTATTAATCTTCTTTCGGTATCCCGTGTTCTACTGTGACGGAGTAGCCTTTGTGATGCAAATAAAAAACAAACGAATTGTCCGTTCTGTGTACATTAATCGCCTAAAATTAAGTAATAACCTCTTAAGTGTGAAGTTGTTCCTGACTGCTGACGTCTAGCGACCCTTCCAACAAGACAATCCGGCGTTTACGATGAAACACGAACATGTGTTGTTAATTGGAACTAACTAAAACAGACTTACACAACAGGAAAGGCCGCCCACCTACATTGTAAGAAAACCTCCGTTGTGAATGTTCTACTTGTGTATAAATTGTTGATTGCAGTGCGCTACCGTCCCGCGCGCGCAAACTAAGGGATGGACCATTATATTTTTGGGGGGGGGGTTGGGCAATTTTTCTGAGCTCGAATTTTTTTTCCGGTCATGAATTTGTGCACGAATTTTTTTTTTTCACCTTTAGCTTGTGCACGAATTTTTTTTTTTCATTACATTGATGTATTGTCCTATTATTTATAAAACAGTATTCATAATAAAAGACAAGTATATATTATAAATCACCAAAAACGATAATCATATATTAAAACACAAAAGTGCATGAATTCGTATGATGCCTATACAAGTATGGAACATACCTCTAGCACATGTTTATATGCTCCAGGCTGCTAAGCTGCATTTTAGTCTACTCACTGTTTAATACTACATGGGTGATGCTGTGGCTGGCCTTTGAGATTGTCTCACTGTGTCTCTGGGAGAGACAGTGATAAAATTAAATACAAAGTGGAGGATTGTGGGTTGTCTTTATATACTATAAGTTGTTTTTTTATATACATGTACTGAGGTTTTGCGACTTTCAGTGTTGCCTTGATGAAGGGAAAGGCCGCAAAACAATCATGTTTTGAAAACTATATCAAATGTCTGGTGCTTTTTATTCAATGCTGGAAAATCTCTTTGGAAGACCTCAAGCAAACCAATATTGAGAGAGATTGATTTATGTTTTATATTATTGTATGATCCACTTATTAATAACAAGAAATAATCCAAATCTGTGGACATGTTGTATTTAAAATTGTTATTTAATATATAAAACATATATATGTTGATGGTTAAAATTATTATGAGAATGACTTATACTTTATATAAGACTCATATTTTAATATGCACTCTTAACAAAATGTGTGAACACATATTCATATTTATAAAATAGTTATTGTTTATCGAATTAACAGATTATTACAGATATGTTGAGATATTTATTCATATGTTGAGAGATTTAACACAGAAATAATTACAATCTGTGGACACGTTGTATTCAAATATTTTTATTGAATAAAATGGATGTTTAAATGGTTAAAAAAATTAAAAGACTGTCTCATAATTTTTTATAGTTATTTTATATTAACATGACACTGAACACATAAATAAATAAAACAAAATCTGTGGACAAGTTGTGTTCAATATTGTTTATTGAATTAACATATAATATTAAATGTTTCCTGCATATCATGTTTGTTAATGATTAACTGCAGCTGGATAATCTGAGGTAATACCGGATTTTCACATTGCTTGCATATTCTTTGCAGAAATTCAAGAAGGGTCGACGTATGTTGAAGCTTCCGCGACACCGTGAAACCACAGACAGTTTTTCTCGACCTCTCGACTTCATCCTCGCCAGGAATGGCCGGTAAACACACTGAAATGAGCGCAAAGAGTCCAAAATTGCACAAACACCAGGTAAGGGAGGGGAACCGAGAGTAAATACATCAAATGATATGTAGGAATGTTTTTATACCTTTGATGGGACTGTGCTGACCAATGTGGACCGAAGCGAACAAACAACACTTTAAATTAATGATTACTTTATTGACGAAAATGAAATTCAAGATTCTTCGTTCGATTCTGTCGCTGGGTTTGTTTTTAAAAGGGATTGCGGAAAAATAAGGGTTTGTGAAACATGTAATTACGTCACCAGACGACATTTACATGGCGAACTGAATATTTTGATATGTACTTTACAGCTTGAGATCAAATGTCGTCGTTTCCTATTTGATTTACAGTCCAAACACGCTACATTTAACTGTCTGGGTTGGAGTTGTATAAATTTATTACAGTTAATAGCGAAAGTTTCAAGTAAACTTGGAGTTTGACGAGCTAAACAGCAGTAAACAGACTCGACAAATTAATACAATGAATAGGTTCTCTGTTGTAACATGTCTGTAAAGTGATCTTGACGGAAATAGAGTTTAAGGATAAGCGTGTTAGCATATAAACTCGAACGTATATATTTATACATATAACAGGCGCGAGATCGCACAAAAATATTGTACAACTAATAAAATCGTGTGAACTGTGACCTGAACTGTCCTCTGGAGCAAAGACCAATGGAAATCATTAATAGCTCGTTTAGACCTGGCCCAAATTGAAAGTTTAAATCGATTCCATTGTTCTTCCTTTCACTGTTATGGTGTATGACCTAATGCCTTTGTTTCAGGACATGTATTTTTCTTGATAAAATTTATACATATTGAAAATGATATCGTACCGGGTATCGCACATGGCTTCGCAAAATAAAACTTGCCTGGACACTCGCTTCATCATACATGAGCACAAAACTGTTTGAGATTATTTCACGATCTAAGCCACTGAATTATTACTTTATACTAATAGTTATTGTTAGTTTATATAGGAATCTCGTCTTTGTGTTTTAAATTGCTTTGGGAACTAAATCAATATCGAATTCGATTGTTTATATGTAGTCACGCAGAGTCACGTAACTCTCAGCTCCCTGCAGTACGACTGGATACGTGACGGGCTGAAGTGCCTCGTTGTAATGATGTCACACAAATTATGAAATTTGGAGGAAGCATGCCAAAAACATCCACTTGCCAAAAATGACTTCTCCATTGCAATTTGCGGCTGTGATCTGAGCACTTCAGGTTTTAATTTCTCCATACAAAACCCTTCTAATTTTGCGTCTGTTCCTTCAGTTTAGAACAGGCCTAAAATTAGAATATACTGTAGAAGCAGAGACCGATACAACGTAGATTTTTAAGTTTTTTAAGTACTATATTTCGACTGGCCAAACCAGTCTTCTTCAGGTACAATGAGGATCACTTGTTGATCCAACGTACACCAGCAGGATTGTCGTCCACGGTTGCTTGCTTGAAAATTTTGTCTAAAATTAGAGAGGTTTGTATGTCTTGTATGGGATGGTACCAAACTTTGAACCACTATACCTTCTGTTCTATTCATGCTAACAAGTTGAATGTTTGTGGCTGATCATACAGCACAGCAATCTTTATCTAAATGATGGGATTTTGAGGCTTGATAAAAATAATTTGAAAATTTGTGACGTCACACTTTACCACGCTTTGAGAGCAACCTCGTTCCCAGGCTCTCTCTCCTTTTCCTCCCTTTTCGTTGAGATTGTGGGGAATCGTGTCGTTTGTATTAATTTCGAATTCATTCTCGTCTCACGTCACTGTCGAAAATATGGCCTGTGATTTAACGTTTTGTCATATAGGTTTTCAGCTTCTTTCAGGTGTCATTGTGTCACAACCTTGTTCCCAGGGCTTTCCCGCCCCGCAAAATTTACAGCAGTGGCGTTATGCCAAGCTGCGTCACGGACGCTGCGAATGAGTTAAACAAGCGGGGAAAAAACACACCCAACTCATTATAATGTGAAACGTTTCACGCGTCAATGCAAGGCCGATATAACTGAGTAGTTCCATGGCAGTAGCGTATAGGGAGAGAGTCTCTTCTGCTGTGACTCGGGTGGGGAAGGGAATAAAGCTTCGCTGATCACGTGAGCTCCATCGCTAATAGCCAGATCCAGGCTCCCAGCTGTGCTGAGCATATCGCAAATTGAGCGAATGGAGTCGTTGGCCACAATAGAGAACTGTCTAGTACCAGTTGAACCTCTGATAAAGTCTGGCTATTTCACCCTAAACTCGTACATGGGGTGTTTCTCAGGAACCCCTCCCCTCCCATTCAAACTTTAGCTACTGGACCAACATTGCACTTATTCCTTTGTTCTCTGAATTTCAGCTTGAAAGCAATATAAATGCTTTGAAGGACGAAGTCAAACGACTTCATAAGGAAGTGCACCAAGTCAGGACAGATTTGAAGATACAGCGAGCGAGAACGCTAGACTTGACCTACGCTTTACAGGAAAAAGAACAGGAACTGGATCAACGTCAGAAAGACTACGACCAAGAGATGAAGGACATTATTTCCAAACTCCTACTTCTTGAAGCCGACTTCCGTAAAGAACAAGCTGAAATAAAAAGGCTTCTCGAGACCAGGGACGCGACGATCGAGTCACTAAGCAGTGAAATAACTACCAAGAACAGTCAGATCGAATCGCTTCGTAAGAAAGTGGAATGGTTTGAATCGCAGCCTGAAAAAGAGGATAAACTTAAACTGGAAAATAAGTTCACCTCGCAGAAGCTTGAAATCGACCAGCTGCGAAACGCAAATGCGCGTCTGTTAGAGTCGTTGTCGCATGTTAGACTCAACCCAAATACAAATCGTCAGGCCAAATTACGGAGAAGTTCTACTCCAACGAGAGGCCATGGGAAAAATCAACTCAGTAATTCAGAATTGTCGGAATGGAAGGAAGAACTATCAGCGTTTTTCTGATGTACTTTGACGCTTATTCATCGATGTCTGACTGTGGACATCGGCAGATCGAAATACAGTACTACATGCACAGGTCTCGCCAATAACTTTAGATTTTCGAGACTTTAATATATCTATGAAAGGCAAGAGAGGAACATAATCCTCTCTTGTGATAATATATGAATCGGTAAACAAAAATAATATGTACGACGCTCAATATTGTTCGTTCAAAGGACAAGAAGCGAATTGAAAACAGACGAATTACACCGTCTTTTTACTTGAAGATGTCTTGTTTCGCAAATAGTGCGGTCATAAGACATACTAACAATGACAGTTCGTTATGGCTTATACAAAACGTTTGTGGCGCCCTTATGCGCTTGGGCAAGCCTTTGGCGCAACAGAACGCAGCTGAGAAATATAATTACAATTTACTGGCTATTTGTAGAATGTTTATTGGAAGAAAAATATAGTGAATGTAGTTTCAATGTTAAGTTTACCTGTTGAGGTGATTATCGCAGTTTTGAAGAATATTAGCAGGCGCGCGTAATGCTCTTTGTTACTGAACTGGGGTTATAAAAATTGCCGGCTATTTACCTTGCTCCGACTCTCCACCCAAAAAATTTCCACCCCCTCCCCCTCCAACTCAGGGACTTGTCGAGATACTAGACAACCCGGCACTGACCCAACTGGTCCCCAAATGCCGAAGTCTGACTCCGAAAGTGCGGTTGTATGAAAGTGAATTTTGATTGGTTCCAAATAAATTGGCAGCATGGAATCGAATTGCTGAGTATTTAATAGCCTGATGGGACTGAAATGAGTCCACCGCGCTCCTCCGGCCCCCCAAGTCTCTTCTCGGGGGCGAACATCGAAAATCGTAGACTACGAGTAGTCCCTAATTTTTCTCAGATCGAGCGGGCGGGCGCGCGCGAAGCGCGTGGAAGATTTTTCGCGCCTCTTCGCGTCGTGTCTTCTCGCGCGAGGATATTTCCAGGCGCTTCGCGCGCGCCCGCCCGCTCGATCTGAGAAAAATTAGGGACTACTGGTAGTCAACGGAAATCGAGCCTCGGATGTATCGCGCTCTGGCCTGCGTGCAGACGTCTCCTATTTCCTCGCTTCACGCGGAAAAGTGTCACTTTTCCGCGTGAAGCGAGGAAATAGGAGACGTCTGCACACAGGCTAATCGCGCTTCTAAGCATTCAGCGCCAGAGCAGCAGTCTCCAGTCTTGACAGAAAAAGACCGCTTTATGCTTCCCAAGAGTGTCTCGGTCAGTCTTCGACTGCATTTGGAATCGAACCAGTCATTGCGCTCAAGAAGACATGTCGGACCGACAGTTTGTTTGATCCAAACAATGCGACTCGTTGAGAATTTGTTGAATAAGAAAATAATTACCCTGCTCAATGCAATCTTGGGGAATATCTCTGATTTCTGAGCCACGAGGCCGACCGAAAGAGTCTGAGCTTCAATAAGATATCCCATGATTCTTTGCCGTCTCTATAATTATTCAGTATGGCGGTCAAAAATGGCGGCTGTTGTTTGCAGTTGGATCGTTATTCAATGCAACTTTAGATGTTGTTATAACCCTTCCATCTGGTTTATAGCTTTGGGAAAATATGTTACGTTACTATAAAAGGCGCTGAGGGAGTTAGAAGAGAAAAGCAATGAAAAGCATCACCACAAACAAGATTTGAACCATGGAGGATCGGGAGTCGAAGATAGCCTGGACGATTTATCCAAGGAAAGCAAAGAAAGGGAAAGTTCCCATAAACATAAAAGAGACAAAGAATTAAGGAGGAAGAAGAAAAAGAAGAGAAAGGAATCGATGGAACATGATCATGTGGCTGATGAAGTCCGGAAGAAAACAAAGAAAAAGAAGAAAAGACGTTTGGAAAGTGATGTTGAGCTGGCGACGACTTCAGATGATAGAGAAAGTTGTAAAACCCAGAAGTCAAGCATTGATCCACCAATCGTGTCAAGTAATAAGGAGAGCAAAAAGAAAAGAAAACGGGAGTGCCTGTCCGAATTTTCCGAAGGGGCTGTCAAAAAAAATAAACATAGTGTACAGACAACAACACAGTCTGAGCAACATAGACACAGAGAGAAATGTGATGCATTGGAAAGATCAAGACATAGTTATGAAATCTCTCCTAGTGGATCAAGTTCTCTCCAGTCAAACACTCATCATTCCAAGAAGGTATCAGGGGGTCGAAAAAAGAAGAGAAAAAACAAAAGGACAGAGGATTTGACAACGAACAAGGATGATCTTGCAAATGGCAATTATAATAAAACTGACAGTGCCAATTTAACAATGGATAAAGCAAAGTTGAGAGAAGCAACTGTGATTTCTAATCAAATTCATGAAACACCGTCACTATCCAAGGAAAGGTTAGAGACATTAGCTAAGCAAGGTGAGTATTCTTTCATTATACCACTCAGGCACGGATCCAGAACGGTTCCATTGTTTTACGGAAATCAGTCAGATTTCTTTTTTCCAGGGAATTATGAAATGGTAAACTCTTGAGTTGGTAGTAGGATATTACCCATGCGACAGTCAAAAAGTTTTGTGACAAACGTTTTCTATCGAACAAACCGATTGTTAGCATCCAGTACATGTACTTAGGAATTGATGTTTTGTAGAATCAAATCTGAAAGGTTTTCTGGGGGACCATGCACAAAGACTATTCTAGTGCACAGTTGGGAAATGCTCATAATTATTTTGTCCTGGATCCGCGCCTGCAACTTGCAGCTGAGTACACACATATAGTACGCACGGATATTTTGCGAGTTACGTAGTATTTTTAGTATTATAGTATTAATCCATCAATTGCAGGAATTAAAGTAAAGAAAGGAAAGTGGTCTGAAGAGGAGAAGAAATTGTTAAAATTCAATATGGCTCGTTATCTGGAGGTACACGTACAGGCATCATAATTTATCTTTCCTTAACTGAATTTGTACTCCTGTTACACACAATTACCTCCATTTTGTATAAAAGTACATGTACATGCTTTCCAGTTATCCACTAAATAATGAATGCAAACTTGACCCATCAAATCAACAACTCGAATGCCTTCGCTCGAAAAGACGTTGACCGATCAAATATTAAAACCAGTCGTCATTTCAATCGATGAATATTGTCTGAGAGAATTCTAAAGCTGCTAAAGGGCATTCAAATAAACAATGAATATCATCAACTGAAAAACAATGAGCTAGCTCATACATACTAATGAGCTCTACTATCCACGCATTTTTGATTCGCGTTAGTAAAACGCTAACGCGTTCGACGCGTTTTTGCTAACGTGTTCGACGCGTTTTTGCTAACGCGTTTAACGCATTGATTTTGGTTCGCATATCTTCGGCCTGTACTGTATATGGATATTTGTCCATGGGCCGGCATGACATGTACATGTATCTGTTCAGAAAAACAAATAGTGTCAGAGAGGGAAGCTCCAGGAAAACTGCAAGCTTTGAGAAACAGATAATGTCCAAAGATACAGCTGTGCATGTACATGTAAATACAGTATCTGTGCATTTTCTTTGAAGCCAAATGAAGGCTAAATATTGTGTTAGTTATCCTTCAAATAAATTCAACCAAGGCTGCTCTTAGTCTATTTGGTCAAGCCAAGCTGTCATCATCAAAGTATTCTGTTGGCCTTAATGGAACTTAAATTTAAGTTCAGTGGCTGTTAAAATCCTTGAGCATTTTCTGTTAGATGTAGACTGCTCGCAGTCCCCCTTTTCTTTTATAAGATCTGATGAGCATTTATCCCAGTGAATACAAGCACAAATTTTTAAAGTACATGTACATGATTGTACATTTGTAGCAGACGAGAAGGGGTTGGGGCAAGACACCCTCATCTGGCCCCAATCCCTTCTCTTTCCAAACCCTTGCCTCAAGAGAAAAACAGACTGCAAGCAATTTATGTTAGATGTTATAGTGTGATGTCACAAATTTGCAAATCATTTTTATCAAGCCTCAAAATCCCATCATATTAGATGAAAATTGCTGCTGTACGATCAGTCACAAAATTTCAACTTGTTAGCACGAATAGAACAGAAGATATAGAGGTTTAAAGTTTGGTACCATCCCATACAAACCTCTCTAATTTTGCGCCTGTTGTAAACTGAAGGAACAGATGCAAAATTAGAAGGGTTTGTATGGAGAAATTAAAACCTAAAGTGCCCATATCTCGGCCGCAAATTGCAATGGAGAGCTGTTTTTGTGACATCATAACTTTAGTACTCTATTGTGGGCACATGTACTTAGTAACTTTAGATTGTGTTTTACATTTAAATCCAAATAGATGTTCATACCGCGGAGTTACATTGAAGAATGTGAGCCAATTTGTTTTTGTTTCTCAACCAGCGTAACAATCTGTCAGACCCAACTAAAGTTCTGTTTCATTCAAGGAAAGTTATGGAGGATACAGTTGAAAGATTGTATTGGCTTCGCTTTGCCAATGACACTGACCTTTACAAAGAACTTGGTAAGTCAATCCCCCCAGGGAAGGGGGACTCCATTTACAGTCGAACCTCCGCTAACGGACACCTCCCGTAGGTGGACACCTCTCTTAAGTGAACACTTGGTCATGTTCCCAACTTCATACAAACACTATATTTTTAACCTCCCATAAGTGGACACCTCTCTCTGGTCCTGAGGGTGTCCGCTTACGGGAGGTACATGTACATGTAAAAGTGATATGGGTGATCATTATGCATGTACATGTACCTCTTAATAATTTATGGCTATTAAGGTAAAGTCTTCACGAGCCTAGAGGCCCACCCACAACTGCCGGAGCTTATTCCAGTTTCTGTAGCATGAAGCGACTAGGAGTATTTCTACTCCCCTGGATGGGATGCTAGTCCATCGCAGGTTACCCCCCAGCATTTTGTTGCCAGTACCCATTTATACTCCTGGGTGGAGAGAGGCACGGTGAGTAAAGTATCTTGCCCATGAACACAACACAGTCACCCCGGCCAGGGCTTGAACCCGAACCGCTCGGTCCGGAGTCCAGCGCGCTGACCATTAGGCCACCGCGTCTCTTATGGCCATTACGCTTGGTCAATCTAAAATTAACAACATTAGAAAACAAATATGAGGTATGTATTGTTACCTCTTACTGTAGGGGTACAGGGTTCAGGGTTCAAATAAAATCACAGCCTTTAGCTTGAATTTGTAGGCTTTTTTTGTCAAGGCTCATTTTTTCCCGGCTGTCAATAATGAATGAGCACGTAGTAGTTAAACGTTTTTTCACTTTCCGCGATTTGCGTGTGTGTACTGCTACACTCGGGAGTCTGCCAAGAACCCGTTGCCTAGCACGTCGTGACCAAAATCTTCCTGAATTGAAATTTCACTTTCTTCCTTGAGAAACCTTGAAATTAAAACTGATTTTAAAAAGATTTCGCACATATCGCATGCTTTGAAATGCTAAAATAATGTCAGCGTCAGAATCTTCATTTTAATTAACGTGTTTGGTTGCGACAATTCCCTTCCAAACAAAGCATCGTGAACGGCTCTCTTTTTTAGGTGTTTGTTCAAGCTTGTCTAGTAGACAAACCGTCGCGCTTCTTCACTCACAAACATGGGAAATCCGTTCTGTCGAGCAATATGAATACAAAAACTGACTTTAATTGGAACGAGTGAAAAGGCTTAACAATTTTGTGCAAAATAAATCTTGATTACACGTGCAGAAACATAAAGATGGTAACGCAACGGTTTGTCTAGACAAACTTGCATGTTTCACGCTTGAACAAACGCGTAAAAGAGTTAGTCGTTCACGGTGAACAAGAATTCTCCATTTCAACTTTTGCAGCACGTTTCAAATTTCCAAACCTTTTTCTGCTCTTTCTACTCATTTTAAAACGTTTCCAAAAAGCTTTTAAAACGTTTCTTGGCTGCTTTATTGTCTGATATGAAATGTTTATTATAACATTTGATTACAGCGACTTTGATTTCAGTTGGCCGATCAAAGCATGACATTTTCTATTTCTTCGGTGAAAAGTCGCCGGCAAGTGTGGTCAAAGTGCCGGCTGCTATTTTGAACCCTGGGGTTCCAGATAAGTTTTAACCCATTGACTACTGGGCTTTTTCCAAAAACGTCAATCTAACATCCCAGATGCCTATTTCTGGCCATTATCTCACCAGTTTAATGTCAAACTGTCTAAAACTTAGTTTAAAACACGGCAACTAACATCCCCTTCTACGTAGAAGCAACGAATTCAATATTTTTCTCGGGCATGCGCAGAAATCAAAATTTGGACATAGTTTTTGGGTTTGAAAAACCCACCTGACTTTAGGCTTTTCTTTTCCTTTTATTTTTTTTGCCGTTCTTGCTCTCCTTTTTCTCTCATTTTATTTTGTGGTTTTGTTGGCCTTTCAGTCGTCTTTGTTCACGTTGAAAAAGTTTTAGCCTAAACGTTGGGAAAAGGGAATTTTTTTGACAAAGAGTGCCAATGGTAGTGAAGGTCGCGTTTTTTGGTGATTTTGGAGGAAAAAATCCAAGTTGTTTCGTGTGTATCTCCGGTCCAATTTAATGTTTCGTGCTCGTTTAGGCATGCTTTGTTAGACATTTGCCAACTCTATCCGTTGATTATCAAAGACATCCTCTGGCGTGAACAGTGATGACGTCACAAGTGGTACAAGTCTGTGGTCTCTTCTTGGCCGTTTATGGCCGCTTTAGTAGTCAAAGGGTTAATCAAAACTCCTGAAATCCATTTTTGTGGTCTATTCAACCCATTTCAGCTTTCTTTTGATAGATCAATCAAAGTTATGTAAAAAAGAGCCATTTCTGGGAAAACAAGGTTCTTTGCTTAACCCATTGACTACTGGGCTTTTTCCAAAAAACGTCAATCTAACATCCCAGATGCCTATTTCTGGCCATTATCTCACCAGTTTAATGTCAAACTGTCTAAAACTTAGTTTAAAACACGGCAACTAACATCCCCTTCTACGTAGAAGCAACGAATTCAATATTTTTCTCGGGCATGCGCAGAAATCAAAATTTGGACATAGTTTTTGGTTTGAAAAACCCACCTGACTTTAGGCTTTTCTTTTCCTTTTATTTTTTTTGCCGTTCTTGCTCTCCTTTTTCTCTCATTTTATTTTGTGGTTTTGTTGGCCTTTCAGTCGTCTTTGTTCACGTTGAAAAAGTTTTAGCCTAAACGTTGGGAAAAGGGAATTTTTTTGACAAAGAGTGCCAATGGTAGTGAAGGTCGCGTTTTTTGGTGATTTTGGAGGAAAAAATCCAAGTTGTTTCGTGTGTATCTCCGGTCCAATTTAATGTTTCGTGCTCGTTTAGGCATGCTTTGTTAGACATTTGCCAACTCTATCCGTTGATTATCAAAGACATCCTCTGGCGTGAACAGTGATGACGTCACAAGTGGTACAAGTCTGTGGTCTCTTCTTGGCCGTTTATGGCCGCTTTAGTAGTCAAAGGTTAATCAAAACTCCTGAAATCCATTTTTGTGGTCTATTCAACCCATTTCAGCTTTCTTTTGATAGATCAATCAAAGTTATGTAAAAAAGAGCCATTTCTGGGAAAACAAGGTTCTTTGCTTAACCCATTGACTACTGGGCTTTTTCCAAAAACGTCAATCTAACATCCCAGATGCCTATTTCTGGCCATTATCTCACCAGTTTAATGTCAAACTGTCTAAAACTTAGTTTAAAACACGGCAACTAACATCCCCTTCTACGTAGAAGCAACGAATTCAATATTTTTCTCGGGCATGCGCAGAAATCAAAATTTGGACATAGTTTTTGGGTTTGAAAAACCCACCTGACTTTAGGCTTTTCTTTTCCTTTTATTTTTTTTTGCCGTTCTTGCTCTCCTTTTTCTCTCATTTTATTTTGTGGTTTTGTTGGCCTTTCAGTCGTCTTTGTTCACGTTGAAAAAGTTTTAGCCTAAACGTTGGGAAAAGGGAATTTTTTTGACAAAGAGTGCCAATGGTAGTGAAGGTCGCGTTTTTTGGTGATTTTGGAGGAAAAAATCCAAGTTGTTTCGTGTGTATCTCCGGTCCAATTTAATGTTTCGTGCTCGTTTAGGCATGCTTTGTTAGACATTTGCCAACTCTATCCGTTGATTATCAAAGACATCCTCTGGCGTGAACAGTGATGACGTCACAAGTGGTACAAGTCTGTGGTCTCTTCTTGGCCGTTTATGGCCGCTTTAGTAGTCAAAGGGTTAAAGACCATGCAAGGTGTCAATGAGGAATTGCATTGGGTCAACAAATGATCTGAAGTGTTCTATTATTTTTTTGGGTCAGGTAGTTGGCATGGTTGCCACAGGTCAGGAAATGGTCAGGGGGGGAAAAAATTTCAAAAACTGATTTCTGACAACTGAACTTAGAGTATGCCTTTGTACTCCACAAGCCCCAGAGCTTAGTGTCAATTAAGCCTTGTAGGTTCAAATATTGTCTCATAAATAAATTGTAAATAAATTGTCTCATATTCAGTATCGCCTGAAGGGCTCCGGGCAAAAATGTCCCATTGGTGTTTTAGAAACAAAAGGAATCAGGATAGAATAACTGAGGGTGCTAAAGCTCAATAACACGCCAGGCAATATTTTCTTGCAGCTTGTTGCACAACAATGTTACATTGTAAGTTGCTTGCACATGTTACCACCCATACAGTAAATAGGAATCCATCCATTTCACAAAGATACACGTTTAATAATAACGATCATTCTTGCTAAAGAATGACGAGAAGATAAAGCAAGAACAACGTGGTCCGATAAACTAGAACCAGGCCCCTATCGGGCAAATCATACACGGTGTCCAGTCCCTTATCTTATAACATTCTGCTCTACAGTGCATGTACATGTATACAATGCGACAATAGCAAGTTGCAGCAATTTTCTATTAGAACTACAGTGATGGTCAAATTGTGTGTTGGAAACTTTACTCTAACTTACAGTTATTGTTTGGGGTCAAAACTTAACAAAAATTAATAAATGCTCAGGGTAACCTGTGATTGTAGTTGTTACAATAGATGGTGCAATAGATAAACTGAACCAAATTTTGAGCAGTAAGTGTAACTTATGGTACAAAATTATAATTTATTATTATTAACTACTGTTTTGCAGGAAAAGGTATCCAAAGGGAATTACAATCAATCACCAAATGTGCAAGGAGAATTTTGACAAGGCAAATTATGTTGGAAGGTAAAGTGTTATTATTTAAAATATTTTAATATAACATGTGGAGATTATAATTTTATGAACCTTTGCTTGGGTACAGTATTTAAGTTTAAACATTTAGGAAATTAATGTTTTATCAGTATCTGTAAAATCAGTTATACATTGTAGAATGTGTCCTGCCTTGCATTCATGTACTTAACCTACATGTATTGGGGAAATAGAGTTTTTATATTCCACTATTACGTCATTTCACCATACATGTATAAGGTCAAGAGAACACGCAAAATATGAGAACGTATTACACTATAGTGTCCTGGTTTGACCAGTTTAGAACAGAGCGAATACGGAAAATAGAAAATAGCAGGGAAATTTTGCAGTGGAATAATAAATCCCTTATTCGATGGTTTAACATACAGTGTATAATACGTGGGGACATTTTGCTCATTGCTCGCATTTTTGTATTTTCTCAATTAGATGCCCCCGTAAACTCAGCGTTTATTCGGGCCCGGCGTTTAATCGAGAAAATAGGGTATTATACCATGGAATAAGGTGTACAGTATATTATAATTATTCCCCTCTGTATTTTGTCTTTTACAGGTACTCTGAAAAGGAAATTAAAAAGTTAAAAAGGTAATGTACATGTATGTACATGTACATCTAAGTAATACCCATGAAAAAGCCCTGGAAAATTGTGTAAGTTGTGTTTTGACAAACTAATACATGTAATAGTATTAACTAAAATGTATTTTGTTGCTTAGGTTGCGTGCTTCGTGCGGCAATGATTGGGTTACTATTGGGAGGATGATGGACAGAAGTCGCATGTCTGTAAACCGCAAGTTTACAAAACTACCACCTAAAGGTTAGGCAAATGAATTTTGACCCATCCTCATCCCCAGGGCCTCCTCGGTATTCAACATGGCGGCGAGAGAAGACCCTGTCATGTGATCTTAAAAATCTCCAAATATATTGGAGATTTTTTAAGGCTCGCCATTGGTTGGTTTTAAGGTCACAGGATCTGATGTTTGTCAGGGTCTCTTGCTGCCATTTTGATTACCGAGAAGGCCCTGACAGATTATTATAAACAACAGTACTTGCTTTAAAACAGTTAGTTTTGTAGTATTGCTGTATATTCTTATGACATGTGCTGTGTAGGGTGAGTCAAAATTATTAATAATTATTTACTTACACGCTATGGATGTGTGTTTAGAAAGTTATTACATGTTAATAAAGAACAATTATTGAAGATTTCTGTGATCAGAAAAATTAATGTAATGTTATATTAAAAATTTTTAAAAACAAAGATTTCAATTTCTTGGCAGGGTTGTCACTAGAATTTAGAGTAACTGGCTGTTTGATAGAAAGTAGCCGGCTAAATTACTTCCATGCGAAGCGTGGTTAACGAGGCGCGAAGCGCCGAGTCTCCTAGGGGGGTCCGGGAAAATTTTGAAATTGTACAGTTGCTCAGATGTGATTTCCTGCAATCTGGGGCACATTCTCAATGGAAATGTTCATATCTATATTGAGGTAAAATTCAGTCAAAAAAATGGTTGATCTTTGTTGTTTGAAAAATTTTATGCAAATGCAGGTTCCGGTTTGTAGTAAAATTTATCGCGCGTGACGTATTAAAAAATTCACGGCGCATTTCGCATTCACGTTTCAACAGTAAAGTTTGGCTTTTTAAACTGTAAATGTTGCAAAACTTTCATATGCTTTTGTTGCTGTATTAAAACCAGAACAAGTTTAATTCACCGTTTTACGGTATCTTTCGCAAATCTTTTAGTAAACGGAGATAAACATCTCGAATTACCAGACATTTTGTCGTCCAATTAAAGTGTATATGACAGATATTTTTTTTATTTGCTTGATCGAATCTACATAGGATCCTGATATGAACATCGAAAAAAAAAAAATTCCATATCGCTTTTCTTCACCGCGTTTTAGCCGTCTAAAGACGTGAAATTTCATTTCCGGTTAGGTAAAAAGCCGAGCGAGGTGGAGTCCTGGACCGAGTCGGTCGTGACGTCAAAACCAGAACGCCTTCGACAACAACTCAAAGACAGCGAGGAGTTTCGTGGCTTGTAGCCGTGTATAACCAGATATATTTTAGTTCAAATTTTGTCTAGAACCGTCAAAACTTACACAAAGTTATGTCTACGGATGATTTTGAGTTTGGGAGCGATTCTGAGCGATCAGACGCATAATTCAGTGTTTCTTCGACTGTTGATGAAGTTGAGTGCGATAGTTTTAATATACAGGTTTGTAGAAGCAGCAACAGACAACTCAGACCCAGAAGGTCCTTACGATGAGTGGCTTCAAGAGTACATGTATACCGCTAGCAGATAACGACAGCGATATAATTTCTCATTCTGAAAGAACGTGAATTTCGGAGCCTGGAAATGCGTGTGTATAACTACGCCGTAAAAATAACATTTGTTTGTTTACACAATTGCGCTGTTTGAATCGAAATGAGTTGAACCGATTTGTAATAAGCTTTTTAAAATTCGCTTGTAGTTCTCGTTAGTTTATCTTGAGTTTTTCCCTTTTCGAGGACTGTTCGTGAGGGGCGAAGCGAGCAGCAACTCGCGAAGCGGCGAGCGACTTTGAAATCGAATGGATTTTTAGCACGAAGATCGCAGCACGCTCCAAATGTAAATAGTGTCACAGAAGCGGTCACGACTAAACAAGAGGGTTTTTTTCCTTTTTTTCGCTCCTAAAGGTATTTTGTTTTGAATTTTGATTTCAGTGTCTGTTGTCCTTGCGGAAGAAGCAACAAAAAATATAAAAAAAAAAAATGTAATGTTTAATGAAAACTCATTGCAGTAAGAACTGAATTACAGAGTAGAATACAAGGTATAAATATAAACTATTAATTACAATATATATACAATATAAGGTTCTATTATAAACAAGCTAGTTCGAGATTAATAGCGAAAAGTGACGAAGTCCTGAGAACGCTTCGTTCTGCAAGACTTGATGGTGCTACGACTTGTGCCAGTTCTTAAGTTATAGTTATGTACCACCTCCTCACGTCGAGGCAAAAGAAAATGCAACTGCACAATCTTCGGTAGAGGCAGACCAATGTGTACAATGTGATATGTGGATAAATAAAGTTACTATCGCGAGCCCATCATGCAGCGTCGAAAAATTATTCAGAACTGAGCGAAAACGTTACCGGACAAAAATGGTTCTGAATCACAACTCCGGTTTTCTTAAAGATAAATTATTCCTCTGCCTCCCAAAGTAAACCACTGTTGACTGAGAAACTACTAGTGAGAGCTTATGAAAAGCGATTCAGGCCAAGTCATCACAACAGCGCATTGAATGAAAATCACGCAGCTGTTGTTGTTTCTGACTTGTCTGGGACTCCGGGACATAATTGCTCCATGAAACAATTTTTCTAAAGATGAATAAGAAACTCTATCAAATTCAATGACCATTTTTCTACCTTTAGGAGCGAAAAGAAGGAAAAAAACCTTGTTTAGTCGTGACCGCTTCTCTATTTACATTTGGAGCGTGCCGCGATCTTCGTGCTAAAGATCCATTCGATTTCAAACTCGCTCGCCGCTTCGCGAGTTGCTGCCCCTTCACCCCTCATGAACAGTCCTCGAAAAGAGAAAAACTCAAGATAAACTACAAGCGAATTTTAAAAAGCTTATTACAAATCGGTTCAACTCATTTCGATTCAAACAGCGCAATTGTGTAAACAAACAATGTTATTTTTACGGCGTAGTTATACACACGCATTTCCAGCATGTCCGGGCTCCGAAATTCACGTTCTTTCAGAATGAGAAATTATATCGCTGTCGTTATCCGCTAGCGGTATACATGTACTCTTGAAGCCACTCATCGTAAGGACCTTCTGGGTCTGAGTTGTCTGTTGCTGCTTCTATAAACCTGTATATTAAAACTATCGCACTCAACTTCATCAAGAGTCGAAGAAACACTGAATTATGCGTCTGATCGCTCAGAATCGCTCCCAAACTCAAAATCATCCGTATACATAACTTTGTGTAAGTTTTGACGGTTCTAGACAAAATTTGAACTAAAATATATCTGGTTATACACGGCTACAAGCCACGAAACTCCTCGCTGTCTTTGAGTTGTTGTCGAAGGCGTTCTGGTTTTGACGTCACGACCGACTCGGTCCAGGACTCCACCTCGCTCGGCTTTTTACCTAACCGGAAATGAAATTTCACGTCTTTAGACGGCTAAAACGCGGTGAAGAAAAGCGATATGGAATTTTTGTTTTCGATGTTCATATCAGGATCCTATGTAGATTCGATCAAGCAAATAAAAAAATATCTGTCATATACACTTTAACCGTGTGTAAACACCGAGTTTCGATCTTGCGAAATCACATTTGCGTTTTTCTTTCAAGAGAAGGAATAAAAGAAAGATAAAAGTTTCATATGCTTACATAAAGTAAATCAAAACAAGTTTCATTGATGATTCGATAAACAAAACAAACTAAAACAGCCGCTAGACTACTTTACTTCTGACCACATGTTGTGTACAAATTAAAATATTTTCGGATGAAGTTTATTTTCGGAAGCGTTTGCGTCTTCTTCGATTGAATAGCACAAAAATATTACGACAAAAAAGGCAAATAAAGTGTTTGACTTCTCCTAGATCCTCACTTTCGAACAGCTGTTGACGAGTTTATCATGTAGAATCGCTTTCTTCCACCTTCCATCTTGCTTCGCCGAAGAATTCAACACGCCGAGATCTAGCACGTGCGTCACGCAATTTACCGCGAAAGTGAACAATACATCACATCATGTTTCGTTGATCCTACTTCACGAAATTTTACGATGAAGATGGCTTTTATTTCATACTTTAATAAGAAACAGTGTCGCCAGATTAAAAGGCCTGTATATAGGATGCTTTGTGATTCGGTAAGGGAAAATATGAAATCAATAATTATGATTAAATTATTTCGACAGTAGCCGGCGCAATGCGGCCTGACAGCCGGCGGAAATCCGCCGGCTACCGGCTTCTAGTGACAACCCTGTCTTGGGAAAAAAATGGATATTGATATTTAAGTTTAAAAAAAAAATGATGTTTAAAATATTGAATTAAGTTCGATCTCCTCACAGATAGAAAATTTAAAAAAGTACCGACAGAGAATAAATCAGATGAACAAATGAGAAAATAATGTTTTCAGAGAAAGAGAGGAGAAAACAAATAAAACAGAATGATAGTTTCATATTCAGGAGTATAAAATACAACAACGTGACACAAGGGTTGGGTCCTTTGATTTCATTTTCTTTTAGGTGTTTCTAGCTATTTTCATGCAAAACACGTAGCTGTCCAGTCAGAGTGCACATGATATTAATTTTGTCAAAATGTTAAAAAAGCACAATAATGGTTGTTATTGTTTGATTTATTTCTTGGTGAAGACCTGGCGGAGGGAAAGTGGGCAAATGATGAGCTGAAACGTCTAAAGGAAGCTGTACATACTGTTACCAAAACTACTGACAGTGACGACCAACCCATTTTTCATGGTATTTACTGGCCAGCCGTGGCAGAATTGGTCAAGACCAGGAACATTGAAAAGTGTAGAAGAAAATGGTAAAGTGGCTTAACCCTTTCAATCACTTCAATAGAGATTACTTCATGGTTAGTGAGCGCGTACGATTTTTATTCACGAGTTGTGAAGAATAACAAACGAACGAGCGAGCGCAGCGAGCGAGTGAGTTTGTTATTCTTCACAACAAGTGAATAAAAATCGTACAAGCGAACTAACCATGAAGTAATTTGTTTATTACATGAGTACTGAGATATTACAATGTTGAGTGAAAAAAAATATTTTTTCAGCATCGCCGTCGCCGGGGCGAAAGCAAAGTTTCACATTCTTAACTCAGCTCAACTGCAAATAATTCGGCAAGTTTAATTCGACATCAAAAATATTCTACAGAACAAAATAATAGTCAGCTGATCAATTCAAGAAATGCAATTAAAATGCACTCCAGTCAGTAAACGAGGAATGAACATGATTTTGTTTACATCCACGGCACAAAAATCACTTTCTGACCAGTCAGTTATGCTTTGCATGCAGCCGAGCTCGTAGCTGAATGAATAAATCAAAGTTTTGTCGACTTTCCGTGGATTTCGATATAAAATCGATCCATAATCGATATTAATTACCTTCCCCCACATTACCTGAAGTTAGTTGACGGCAAATTTCCCTTCGCCGCTTTCCAGAAGCGAGCTCAATCCGCCACGAAAGTTTTTGAGACGACACTTCAATAAACGGCAGTCGGACGAATGTTGTGTTTGTTGATGTCAGGCTTTCGGCCGCTTCGGTTCTTGTTATTTGGTCCATTACTTACATTCCCTGTTGGGAGTTTTTCATTGTATCTTGAACTATTTTCTTGACATTTAAAAAGTTCTCCCAATTCCGTCGGAACGAATCTTGAAACCTTGTTTAAATTTACAGCGACAAACAACTGTCAACTAATGGCGGGAAAATCCAATACGATTTTTTTCACTAGTGAGTTTTCGTCGTTCGCATTTGTGATTGGACGAACGACGTATTTTCACTAGTGAGTTTTCATCGTTCGCGTTTCCTATTGGCTAATGGATTTTATGTATCATTTATACGCAATCGTTTTTTCGTGAGTAAATCTCAGTACTCATGTAATAAAATATTTTAACTCGTGTTACTGATTGTTATACTGCACCATACGTACCACACAGCACCACACCGTACTGCATCAAACCCTACCACACCACACCATACTGCACCGTACCCCACTACACCACCGTACCCTACCACACCATACTGCACTGTACCCTACCGCACCACACCACTACCCTACCTGTACCACACCACACCATACTACACCGTACTCTACCACACAGTACTGTGTCACACCCTACCGCACCACACTGTGCCCTACCATACAATACCATACAGCATCGCACCATATCCTACAGTACTGTACCCTACCGTACCATACCCTACCACACTGCTCTGTACCACAGGCACACCACACTGTGCCCTACCACACAGTACCCTACCGCATCACACTATATCCTACAGCACTGTACCCTACCGCACCATACCCTTCCACACTGCTCTGTACCGCACCACACCGTGCCCTACCACACAGTACCCTACTGCATCACACCGTATCCTACAGCACTGTACCCTACTGCACCGAGTCCGTACTATTAACCCTACTACACTGCACCGTACCATATTTATTAATAGTTCAGAAAATTAGACTAAGTACAAGGCTAAATTACAACTACTCTCTCCTAGTTTATGGCTTTCCTCAATCTCATCACCTGTCTGCTTGACAATGTATTGTTATTGTTAAGAGAAATGACATGTTGATCACCTGTTACCTGACTTACTTTTCCATCTGTTTTCTTTATCCAGGTTGGACAAGCTGTGCTGGAGCACAACTGCAGATAACACACAAGTGGAGCACTGGACAATAAGTCATGACCTCAAACTTATAACAAGGTTAGACAATACTGTCAATTCTTCATTATACACATTACACTTTATCCACAGTGTATATGATCTCATTCATATTCATTACTTGTCAGTATACATGTTCATAGAATGGTGAGGTAAAGTTGCACTCGGCCAAACTGGCCCAGTCGTTATCCCGGTTTCTGTAGCATGAAGCCGACCAGGAGTATTGCTACTCCCCCTGGATGAGATGCTATTCAATCGCAGGTTACCTCCCCTCCCCAGCATTTTGTTGCCAGTAGCCATTTATACTCCTGGGTGGAGAGAGGAACCTTGTGAGTTAACTGATTGCCCACAAACACACAGAATGATCCCGGTCAGCACTCAACCTGGACCGCTCAATCAGGAGTCCAACTCGCTAGCCATTAGGCCACTGTGCCTATCACATATCACATATCACTGTGTCCTCGTTACAACAGGGAATCGGAAGGGGGAAGAACTTTCCAAGTCAGTGGAATAAAGCTGTGGAACAGCATCCCTATTAATATACGGAAACGAGACACCACTGGTTCTTTTAAGTCTGCACTAAAAAAATATTTTTTAGCTTAGTTCCTTTTTATATATAAATTCTAATTTGTTCTTTGAAATTCAATGTACATATTTTTATCATAATTTTTAGTACCCATACTCGTTTATTCTATATTGTAATATATTTTAGTCTATTTTAAATTTTGTAAATCATATTTTAGACCATTTAAATTTAGATACCTAGGATCGAGGGCCACTAGTTTATCAGTGTTTAACTGTTATGTGTTTACCCTCGTAAAATAAAGTTGCTTACTTACTTACTTACATGTAGAATAATGTGACATAGCCTGCGTAGCAGTCGTTTCCTTTCCGAGAGCGTGGGTGGCGCGTGAAGGCATGGAGCACGAAAATCCCATTTTTTTGCTCCTTTCTGCGGAAAGGAAACGACTGCTACACAGGCTAAAGGTGACATAAATATCTGCGCCTGTGTACATTGTGAAAATTAAAATGTTTGAGCTTGTTGGTCTTCATAATTATCCAGAAAAATGGGATTAAGCCTGTCTAGCGTTCTTTTGCTGTGTTCTTGGGCAAAGCACTTTTCTCACTTATTAAAACTACAGTAAATTAATCTCTGAGCTCAAAGTCCTTATAAGCCAATCGAAACCGTTAGAAAGCGCGGGAAAAATTACGTGCGCTAGATCATGACAGTTTGAGGCTCTGCACCTGATTGGTCGAGAAACAACGGTTTCTTTGCACGCTCAATTCTTCCCTGTGATTTGACGCGGAAGATTCCATACTGATAAAGTTTACTGATGACGTAGCTCTGCAAAGATCCGTATAGTGTCTCTGATTGGTTGTTGTTCGGTTTTGAATTTTCGCTCGTAAGTAACAACCAATCAGAGTTACTACACAGATCTCTGTAGAGCGACGTCATCAGTATGGAATTTTTCGGAGAGGCGTCGGTTCACTCAAGCTGCTGTTCTGTTGCTAATTGTGCTTTATCTGTCAGATTGTATAACTCTGGAATCATGGAAGAGTGTGATGTCGATTGGATGGAATTGAAATCCGAGTACGAAACGTGAGTTATTAAAGGGACACTGTCCTGATTTTAGCATGATTTGGGGAAGCTCAGAAACATATCTAGATCATAGGAAGTTGAACAATAATGGTTTGATTCTGTAGAATAGCACTCGACAAATGACAGAAACCCATTAGGAAGTGAGGATGACAAACGACAGCGAGGATGGAAATGGATTGCAATATGGATTTTTGAAAAAACGTCAGGATGTCAGTTTTTCAAAGTTTCAAATTTGGCTCGGAAATCTTTGAAATTTTGCAAAAAATTTTGTTGCAGTATAGAATTTCTTGAAGAAATTGCTTTTTATCATTTAGTTAGAGTTTATTAAGTTGTTATTTCATAGATTTAGGGACCATTTCATGCATTTATAACAGTTTTGAGCAAATATGCCGGACAGTGTCCCTTTAACACCAATTGAATAACAAAGAATTACAAACAAGAGAGGATGATATAAGAGAAGCATTCCCCCATACATGGCTCTCTTCCAATGATAGTGTTTTGAAATCAGTCCATAGTTGAACTATTTTACAGTGCGACTACTGTAACCGGGGCCACTTAGGCAATGGAAACTAATCACATATTGTAGAGCAGAATAGAGAATTTCAACTTAATTCCACGTTGAAACATTGTATTGAACTGAAAACTTATTGGCTCAAACAACTGAAGTTGAAATTCTTCGTTTCCATTCTGTAAGATGGTTTGGTTTTCTTTGTCTAAGTGGCCCCGGTTATAGTAGTCGCACTGTAATAGTGCTACCTGATTGGTCAGTTCGAGTAACGTGATGTCGGAGCTTCGATCAGAAGGAAATAAAAATAACTTTCACAGCATGACGTGAAATTATTAATATATTTCAAAACATTATCCTGGGGCATGGGGAATCCTTCTCTCTTGTTACAAGAACAGCAAAGCTGTCGTATTTACTACATTCTGGCAAGTCTTCGCTTGGCAGCCAATATATACTTGTACATAAGCTTTGATGAGAGCGCACGAGAGTTGCCGGGACAACCTCGTTCCCAGGGTCTCTCTTCTTCCCGCCATCGCGTTTGGCGGGAAGAAGAGAGACCCTGGGAACGAGGTTGTTGCCGGGAGCGCATGAGAGTTTCAGGCCAAACGAGAGCGAGAATCTGACCGTTTGTCAATTCTCGTTCTCGTTTGGTTTATGTCAGAATTCATCCGTCAATGTCTAAAGTAACCTGAATATGTTTTTTCTTGACAGCAATTACGCACCACAATGGCTCCGCCTCAAATGGACAAAGCTAAAGAAGGGCGTGCCTAACTACCAACAATTGAGCTTTGAAGGTTTGTCATGTGTTTATAGTGATCCTGTTAATCCCAAGCTCCAAATATATCTTCTCCTTGTCAATTGTAATACATTTGTTTGAATCTTAGTACTGAGAATCTGGTGTTAAATCAATGCAGATAGTCACGTGTCAGTTACTGTAAAGCCTTTGGTGCCCCCCTTCTGAGGAATATACCAATATAGCATTGATATTTAGTTCAGAAAACTCATGAGAAAACATTATTGTAGTTGATTTATTTGGGAGAACTTTCTGTTTGCCGTCCAAACTACTTTAGCAGTCATAGAGCGAACAACATTATGTGTTTATTTTTTTTAGTTGATTTACTAGCCTGCGTAGCTGGCGGTCTTGTTGGCGCGCGATGCAAAATTCGTAAGCGGTAAAGCCGCGACAGCGAGCGGCCGCGAGAGTCTGGGGCGGAGAGGGTCGAAAGACCGCCTGCTCTAATTCCTGGGGTTTTTGAATGCTGCCCACTTTTATCACTTTCATCACCTCCTTTGGTGTAATTAAAATTAGCCAATCAGAGAGAAAGCTGTATCGAAACTTGTCAATTATTTTCTTCTCAGCAAACATGACGCTTTTGGTGTTTATCACTCATGCAGACAAATTAGTTCAGATATTTTTGGAAGTAAACTTCAGAGGCGCACATAATAAATATTTTTTTCTGTTCAGCGCTTTGAAAATGCTTTCCAAAGAGACCTCTCTCGAGTCAAACGGTGCGGTAGTTCCGGAGAAACAGCTTTTTTCACCGCAGACATGCCAGCACTGGGAAATATTACACACTGGCTTTCGTAGTTTTTCCGGTGCAAATCTTGCACCGGAAATTTCAGAGCGAAGTTCCTAACAAACACAGGAAACAAATATTCTAGCTGTCCTGCACTTTGAAACCCCTTTCGATAGAGATGTTTTTCGATTCGATCCGTTTAACAATTTTCGAGAAACGACTCTCGAGCGTGTGAGATCGAATACAAACCATTGCGTTACGAAGAAAATTGAGACGACCACGAAGTTTCAATTGACCAATTTTTGACAGCTCACTGAATTCATGATTCCCGACTGCTTGTCTCTGAGCAATGGATGAGCTTCGGCCTGTCGGACAATAAACCATCGCTTTGTTTGATGATTCAGTCTTCACTTTTTGATTCCGGTTCACTGAAGTCAGTGGCCCCATCACGAGCACGAGCGAACTGAAGGTAAGACGGCCAGTTCGGTAATTTTGCTTTCTGGGCTCCTGAAATCGATTTGATCGTTTCTAAATATTGCTTGCTTGCATCGAAACATTTCATCAAAAAGAGGTAAATTCAATAGCTGATCTTCTGTCAAGGATCTTCTGTTGTATGAGCTGCATGGTCTGCATGATTGGATGAATATTGTACTGATGCATTTCAATGTTTTATGTTTATTCACACTGAACCAAATAACAATACAGTGGATGCTTTGTTTGGGCTTGCTGTTGCTGGCTGTTATTGTGTTTTAAATATTTGAGGGTTTTGGTCCTACATTTTTTTTATAAATTGAGCACCACTACCCCTGGTCTTCTCTCTAATTCCTCAGTAATATTTGGACCTGTTGCCTTACAATATAGGAAGTGATAAATCAAATAAAAGAAATACTGCAACTTTTGTATGCTTGTTGTCATTGACAGTAGGTATGATCCATACATCAGTAATATAGCAGTTGTATAGGTAATAAAAGGTATGAAACAGAAAATGGCACTTGTGTTTACAAAGCCTGATAGAGAGTCACCAGAGGGAGTTTGGGAGAATTTCATAGTTTCTGTTAGTTATTTCATGATTGCATCAGGCTATGTAAACACATCATTGCCATTTTTAATTTCTTAAACCTCCCCTGAAAACAGAATCACACATAAATAAGCACATTATTGCTTATTAAAATTATATAACAGTATATAGCATACTTCTGAACCGTTCAGCTTCAGAGCTGCATTAGCAGGTGTAATGAGATGAGATCAGAAAAATAATTTTATTATATAATTAAGTCTCCCATCAAAAAATCAATCAATAAACTTTATTACCGTGTCAGTATCTACATGTACTAGCTGTCCACAAGTGGACTACTAATATTATTGGGGACACTTAGTTTTAAATTACAAATGGTGTCATGCCATGAAGAACTAAGGGATTTTAAGAACATTATATAAAAGCCTGGTTCACACTTGTGAGATAAGCACAAGCATAACCGCAAGCATAACCACAAGGATGTTTACACTTGCTTTTAGCACAAGACGACATACACAAGCGCAGTGCTTTAGAAATTCTGATGAACATAATTTGCATGATGGGAGTCACGTCAACAGCCAAATCTTGTGCTTGTGCTTATCTCACACCGGTTCATTCTCAAGTTTTCTTATGCTTATGCTTATTGTCCTTATCACACAAGTGTGAACCAGGCTTTAGGCCCGGGCTTGAGGGTGAACCCGGGGACAGTAATCTCATCATATTAAACAGTCGGGGTTTTCAAGGTCCTGTTTAGCAGTCAGCTCTATAATTTTAACTCACCCAGTCACCTTTTACAAAGTCTAAACCGGTGTATTTTGTTTTTGATCTGTATTCAATGGTCAAACATGTACATTGGAAATAATAAACACTAGTCTTGAGCATGCAGACTGTAATTTTCACTAAAAATATATTATATGAAAAAGAAAAAAGAATCGGGTTCAGTCAGCTAAGCAGATGATCTGGAAATTCATGTTCTACATGAAACTCCTCTCAAATTAACTTTCCTGAAAATCATTTCCCCCAGAGTGGCTGGTTTTAAATCTTTCTTATTTGACTAAATTCAAACAACTTCATGAAATCAACAATTTCACACAAAGCCAAGACATTATTTTATTTTATTTCTTTATTTCTTTTATTCATATATATTTCTGTGGCATCTTGAATGTTATGTTAAATCTCCTACATCTCACATGCTCATCAGGAACCCTGAATAAAACATTGTCCATAATTACATGATTTTATAGATAAGCTTAAGCCTTTGAATTACAAATAAGGAAATATTTTGAAATTTACAAAGCTTGAGAATAATTATTATATAGATCTACATCAAAATATTCACTGCTATGTACCAATATAAAGCATTTTAAGCAGAGCTGGTGGCCCTAGCATTGTTGGAGAAAACCATTCGCCGCTATTTTGTGATCGCAAGGGTGACACTTTGGTACGTGTCACGTCTTCGAAGCCATATTTACTACCAAAACATGTCGGTTTAAATACGGAAAATCTGTGACAAAACGTGGGGCGCGATGGGGAGCGATTATACCTTGGCTTATAAAAAGCTTTGTACAAACACTTTAAACCGTTTTTTACGGTCAATGGGCAACATAATAGAAATTATAGCTCTTAACAAAACGGGTTCAAATTACATGCGTCTTCGGGATGAATTTTCGTGCTTCACGTTTTGGCTTGAAATAACACATATTGCTTATTTTGTTGACATAAATACGATCTAACTAAGTATTACTTCTTGTAACTGTAGAAAACGATTTCAGAAAAGAAATGTTTCTATCGATAAACGAAGCACAAAACTTACTAAATTTCTCAAGCTTCGCCGCCATCTTGAAAATTTTACATCCACAATGCGTAGCGATCGTAGTGCGCACACCACCTGCGCACGCTATTGATTTACGTACTACAGTAACTGACTGACTGTCTGTCGGACGGACGGATGGACTGAATTTTTGTTTGTTTGCTTGGTTGGTTATTTATTTATTTGTTTTTATGTTTTATCTATTTAATTATTTATTTGCTTTTATTGTCCTTCAGATGTTGTGGATTATTTGTATCGGGAGTATGTCCAAACTCCGCCAGATGAAACTGAAACTGGAACGTCCAACAACGAAAGCTGACATTTGTGATTTTTATTAGAACTTCTGGTTTTACATAGCTGTGGAGGCGATACACAGCTCGTACCAACATGGCGGCAAAGGACGTGCACTAGTGGAGCTCACGTGACCAAAAACGCTCGAAAAAGGAGACTGCGTGCACAAGTGGTGCTCACGTGATCAAAAGAGCGCGAAAGGGGGACTGCGTGCACAAGTGGTGCTCACGTCATCAAAAGGGCACGAAAATGGGACTGCGTGCACAAGTGGTGCTCACGTCATCAAAAGAGCGCGAGAAAGTAACTTCGTATGACTTTAGTTTGTCCATATCGATTTTCCAATTAATTTTATCAACCTAAAAACAGAGCCAATCGCTGCGGCCACAAGTGGGGTGGATGGGGACAAGTTTAACAAGTGCTATTTTTGGCAATAATGCGAAAGTACTGTATGTGGAGAAATGTCGAAGACTAGCCTGATTTGTGGCTGAAGGGAAGTTTACACGGCACTCTGTAAAACACCACTAGGCAGTTACCCTGCGAGACAGAGATTCACTTCTCTTTCCGCGCGCGACGAGAGGGAACCTCTGCACGCAACGAGGTTCCTTATAGTCGCGCGCGGAAAGAGAAGTGAATCTCTGTCTCGCAGGGTACTAGCCAGTATGAATGAACCACAGGTCACGTAGACCGCATATAGGACTAACAAGTGTATTTAAAATGTGTTTTACCAATAATCCAGCAACCCACATCCAGATTAAAAAACACAACTTTTCTTATCTAAACGAAGCTTAGTAAAATCTAACTGTGACTCAGATTCAACTAAAATCTTTTTTTTATTTTATTTTTTACATGAGCATTACATCGTTCGTTTACAAGCTCATTTATTTACAATTAATTTCTGTTCCTGTTTCAAGTGGAGTTTTATAACATTGGTAACGGAACAAAATGCTTGGAACTACCCGTTTAGAACATTTAAGTTGTTTAAGGTCATTCCTTAGTATTGCACTGCGCATCCTTTCTGCGCATAATTTTGCGCGTAATTAGCGCGCGCACATTAAAAACATGGCGGCTTTTTCATTGTGGCTATGCTCGCCAGAGAGGTAAATGATTGTTTTCTCGTAAACGAGCGTGGTGACCTATCATTTTTTTCGCATATTTAAGTCTAGTAATCATCTTCTTTCTATACAAGGAGTATAGACCAATTCTCAGTGCAGGAAAATTAATAATCACTGAAAATGTGAAAAATACGTGTTTTTGGTTGATTTTGTAAGGAATTATGAGGTATTTTTAGTCGATTATATCTCTTTCGCGGGGCTGGTGACCTATTCTTTTTATTCTATATTTTGAAACATTACATCACAATGTTCAACTAGGGAAAGTTTCAGAAACTTCCCAGTGTAACTTCTATTTCGATGGAATAACCTTAAAAGATTTGAAAGGTTGTTAGAGTCAGTTAAAGCAAAGATCCATGTTTTTTGGATGATTCTCCCCAACATAGTCCCATCTCACCCCTCCTCCCCTCCTCCCTCCCTAACTGGCCCTGGAGATCCATGTTCCTTATAATTACCAGAATTTTAGGACAAACAGCTGTTGGTGTACAATGTAGTTGTAATATCCAGATCTCTGCACGCAACCGGACCTACAAGTATTGTATCACGTGACATGTTTACTAATTAAAATCAGTTTTATCCAGCATGGCGTTGTGTTCGGTCAGACATTTCAGTTGTCAGCCCCGTTATATACCGTTATATACTAATATAAACTGTAAACAAAGACATAAGAGGTAGCATGTACTTCGTTCAGTCCCATAGAAACATGCAACACAATATTTGTAACCCCGCCCTTCATTAGCCTGGTCTTCTACAATTCTCGTCAAAACTCCTTGGTGCCGCAATAAATAGGTACAATTACTCCAGAAATCATATTAAATGCTATCAAAAAATGATTCCCCACTTCTCCCAGAACAATGTTGAAGAGAACAGTAAACCTGCTCCAACTAGACACGGATGAAAACAGAGAGATTTTAAGCATCGCGTTTGTTTTTACCGCAAACAGCAAAAATCCCACGTTTGCAGTTTCTACGTGAACTGAGTAGTTTATCGTGAACGTGAATTAGTTTCTATTTTCCTGATGGATTTATTTAACGAATAGAGGAAAAGAAAAGAGAATCGACTTCAAGCTGAGGCTGTAATCTTTTATTTATTTCTTGTTGGTACAATTATGAATACATCATTGTTGAGGGAGATAAGGAAACCCTTTCTGGCTTTTACAAGAGCCCCCAATTATTAGTTTATAATTACTTTTTACAATCAGGTAAGCTGATACATGTAAATTTATTTAAGCATCCTATGTTTACACAAAATTGCCATCAAAATTTTCGCCTACCAAAGTGGTTAGCAGAAAGTAGTTAAAGATTAGTAGTCAGGAGAAATTTATTTGTTTTCTTTATAGGCTGATTTAATGCTCTTCAAATATCCAGGGATCAAATTCCATAAATTTGTTCCCTTAGATTGAATTGAAAAAGTTCCATAATTTGTTCTGTAAAATTGTTTTTGTATATTTTTACTTTGTCGTGTATCATATCCATGAAGTTCACAATTTAGAACATAACACTCACTAAAATTATTAGGGCAGTTTATTGCTGATTGTTGATTTGATGAATATCGAGTATTGGGGTCGAAATAGGGGTTTAGATGAAGCTGTGTACGGTGAAAAAGTAATTATCCAAATGACCTTTTTTGTATTTTCAATGATGTATCTAACCGTGTTTTATAGTTATTTGCCCATACAATATTGCTATAAATAAGATGAGGGTATATCAAAGAGTTTGCGTTTTCTGTAAGAACGTGGTGCTTGATCTCTCTATTGTTAAAGGAGTGCAGTGAAGGCAGAAAAGTATCAAGTGTCCCAAGACCCTTGAATTGTAGTTAGATCAACTGCCGAGCTTACACGCCCTCAAAATTTCACAGAGACTTCGTCTGATTCCCCGATTCCGCCAAACGTAAATTCCCGGATTGAGGCAGCTGTTCAAGAGAACTGCTGTCTCAGCAATTGGATAAATCACGTGATATAAAAGATCTTTCCGTGCTAGACTTGCCTGATCCACTATGGTGGTGCACAAGGTCGGCGTAAAACACAGAAAAAGCGTTCCCGCGACGAAAGCCACAGTTTTCGAGGCTTTCGCTTCTCGGGGATTTGAGCTCATCTGAGACGGAGGCTCGTTCGCGTTCTCGGATGTTGATGTATGGTGTGACATCTCCACGTTCACTTGGGCGTTGCATTGCTTGACTAACCGGAATATCTTGAAATACACGAAGGACGTAACAAGGAAGTTAGTGATTATGACCAAAGATATCACCCCTGTCTCCTCGTTGCTGTTCATCCCAAATATAAAACGCACCGTCAACAATATTCCAATCGAAATCCCCCACACCGTGACAGTTACCCCGATCACACGTTTGGAGTTAACCTTTGCCACGTAATGATATGGATAAAACACCGCCATGTATCTTTCTAGCGAGATCAGAATCAGTGTAAGAAACGACATGCAAATACATATCACTCCAGAAAAGGAGTAGATAAGCAGCTTGTCGCACGGAAAGTTGTCAGGACTCGCGGTCAGTTTGCCTACTTGATAAATAACGTAGGAAGGTTGAACGAAAAGCCCAACCATCAAATCCGTAAAGGCCAGACACAGAATGGACGTGTTTGCCACAGTTCTTAGTTGCGCTTTCCTGAGAACAGAAACGAAGACCAGGATGTTTCCTGACACTGTTAATGGGCACAGAACACTGTTAATAACGCATAATACAAGAGACACGGTGCGAAACAAGGCAAGTGGAGTAAAGGGCACCATTTTAAGACCCAGTGATCCGATGTGCTCGCAAACAAACGTCTCGGTTTGACCACTAGTATTAGCTGCGAGTGATACTTCGTCCATCGTGAATTTGTCCCGAGCTGTAGAGAGCCAAGGGTGTCCAGTTTTAAGCAAAATCTCTATCCGATCTCCACTTCTGTAACAATTCGAATATCAAAGCCACTCAGCACTTTGTAATATGATAAATGCGTGTGTTACATCTGTCAATCCGGTCCAAGTTACTTGTCGTGTCGCCTTCCGTTTAAATTTACATTAGGATCAGGTGGTGATAACATTTTAATCTCATCTGTTTACCTTTGGATTCAAAGCTGGCAGGCGCTTTCACCGCTTTCACACTGAGTAAACTTTAATACGACGCGTATTGTGTTAGCTTCTTTCTGTTTCGGCAAGAGTCAACAGGATTGATACGCTCTCATCTCGAAAATCTCTCAAGATTTCTGAATTGCTTCTTTTGTTCTTCCCGGCTTATCCGGTGTTCATCAATTAAAATAAATATTGTAGCAATTTTTATTTAGACGACTAAGTGATTAAATTGGAAAAAGTTTTAATAAAACAGATTTTCTGAAACCAGGAGCTGAAACTGACTTGATTAAGGAATTGTTTACCTGAGTAAGAGTAAAGGAAAAGGACATACTCGATGTCAACCTCACTAAGTTCTTATCGCCGGAAAGAAAATTAAGCCGGTCTTTGATTGAGGAAGTGGAACGAATGTCAAAAATATTTAAATCTCCGAAAGAGAAAGGAGTGTGAATTATTCACAGCCTAAAATTACACTTCCGCAGTTTTCCGATTCAAGGAAATTGCTTCAGTTAGAGAGCTGCAGGGGTGCTTTAATCATGATTTGAAAGAACAAAACGGAGCCGCGTGTCGCTTACCATTACAATATTTCCAATCAAATATGGCGGATATATTAAAGCGTAAGGTGAGGATTTTAAGGTCGAAATCAAACATTTTGACTAAAAAGAAGACATCATGGTCGTTGTTGCCGTTCGGCTCTGTTATGTGAATGGTAATGGTAATGGTACTTATGTGAAGAAATTTAATTAAACAGAGTTCCCACCACATACCCGAGTGAGTTTCAAAGTGATTTTCGATCTTGTGCAGGGAAATTATAAACACAGGAAGGATTCCTACAGGGAATGCAGGCACCCTATTTCTCCTGAAAAACAAGTGCTGGGCAACTGTGCTGGCGTTTCTGTGGTCCCGATTATCTGACTTGAATGCTGAAATTAACGGTACACTCGTCATACGCGGTCATGACGCCACGGAAGAACGTTCAAATGGTACAGAAATATCCGACGTTCCGTTCCAACTGGGATGAAAGGACTGAAATCAGCTGAACACATCTTCGGTTAGTTTCCACGAAAGATAGCTCTTGCACGCATTGCGTGCCTATGTTGTTCATGAGAACTATGATCTTCTCCATTTGACCGATCTTGTCATGCGCTGAAATGCATAATTAATTATAATTATTATAATGCATGACTATAACAACACAGGTTGGCTGAAAGCCAGGTCACCTCTGACTGACCACTCTATAAATTACCTTATTCTCACTTTTTTTCGCATGTGGCATATACTAATTTTCACGATTGAAAAAAAATTCGCGAAATGATACCCACGAAAAAAAAAAGTGCCGCGAAAATTGAAAACGCGAAATTTAATACCCAGCCCAGCCTATTTCGCAACTTCTTCCCATAGATCCGTTTGAAGACATCGAGAAATATATTTTGTAAATACCTTTTTGGGACAGTTTTCTTAAACGAAGAAGCAGTCGCAAAAAAAAATATATGAACTGAGCTTTGTTCGTGTAAAGTGACTATAACCAACGCTGATAACGTATTTGATTTAATTTTGATTTTAATATTTAATTTAATTTTTATGTTTTTACTAATCTTAAACTTTGCAAAAAATTAGCAGAGAAAAACATTTTTATACAAAGGGAATTAAAAAAAAAATGATTAACTTTTAATCCTGGATGAGCGTTAATCGGCTTTCGAACAACCGGGCCCGATACTTTCTCAATTGAACGCTTTTAAGATTGATATTGTTGATCTTGTACGCGGACGGATTTATTTTATTTAAATGGTGCGTGATTAAAATTTGGTGACATAAGTTTAAGATTGGAAATCATGAAAACTCTGACGTTTAGCCCGGCCGCAATATTGTTCCATTTCAAAACCTGTCAAGATTTATTAGAAATTAGTGGCGCATTCAGCTATTTTTAAGACAAATTTCATTCCGCATCAAGAATTGGAGTGAGTGCGTGTCTCGCAATATTTGTTGAATACTAATCATTTCAACGCGCGAAAATCTTAACAAAACACTCTGACCGAGCAAAGCATATCACCACCACCTTGTTAAAGTTATTCAATGCACAAAAATCTTAACAAAACATTCAGAAAAATATGATGCAATATTTTTTTAGCAAAACATATTTCTCGTGTTTGCTGCATGTAATGAATTTTAATCGCGGTTTCTGAAAGAAGTGTGAATGACACACCCATTTTGGTGTTGGTCGTCGATGTGTGGGCTGGGGAAGATGATCAACCGATAACTTCGTCGATGCGATTCCTTCAGTTAAGTAGATACATTTATCTCTTCTCTTCTCTGAATTGTTATTCGTGCATTATCTTTTCGTTTCGTTTCGCTATCCTTCCAATTTTGATAGTTTAACGGTTGAATTTAGCCTTGTAGTGAACGGTTCCGAGGTATTCATCGGTGACGCCGCAGAAATTGTTGTTGGCTACATATATTGTTGAAATACTGAGTCACTCAATTTTATTTTTGTCATAAGTAATTACATTTGTACATGAGTGTGTTTATTTGGCCGGGCGCGGAACAGTCGGTTAGAATGTTCCTTGCACTTACTTCTATCCGATTCGAAGCGCTGACGTGTACATTTTCTAAGATTGCCATTACAGTGGAACCAATCGAGAACCCCGATATAACGAATTCGTTGAAAACTGACCAAACACTTCATTAAATCGGGGTATAGTTAATTATTATTAAATTTGCCGTAATGTTAGACGGTGTTTAAACACCGTCAATAGCGCTGCATATGGCCGATTAGATGGCCACGACAGTATTGGACTGTTGACGATTATTCGATTATTCATCTTCTGTGGCGTGATGACATTTATTCGTTATATCGGGGTAGATTTTACATTCGGGCTTCAAGATTGTGTTCGTTATATCAGGTATTTCGTTAAATCGGGGTTCGTTAAATCGGGTTCTTTTCCATGCATTTTATTGTAATTCTGGCCGGGCTGAATAAATTTGTGCGTTAAATCGGGTTAAATACAGAAATACAGTGTGAACATAATACCCGGCCAGTATTCCCATAACTCCTTTATAATGTCCAGATAGTCGCCTTTTAAAAACGTTTAGCTGATGTTGGTGTATTTTTGCTCAATGCTTTCATAGGGGATGATTGACTGATGTCATTCAGCCATACTGGTCCTTGGCTTCAGGATTGATTCTTTGTCATGTGTGGTATTACGCTGGTGAGCTTATGTCCTATTGTACTGGGCATGCAGTTAATCGTTCCTATTGAACTAATTATGATTTGTTAATCGTTATTACAATCACGTTGTGCTGTTCCCTCTATAGAAATTAGGAAATTTATTTTTAAAAATAGAGCCTGTTATGCATTCCCTTAATCCAAGGTCCGCAGGGAGCGAGCGGGAGTAGTAGTGATATACCGGTATACCTTAAAAAGAAGAAGAGAGAACATCCTGCAGAGAGAAATGCAACCCGATCGTTCTGACTATCAAAAATTTAAGACGAAATCCATTAGAAAATCGAGTAATATTTATGGCAAGTAGACAAAAATCTTGTACTACGACGCCATACACTTTCACGCTTAAACTAGACATTCATGAGCCATACCTTAACGGTATTTACCAAATAATATAACTGCTTTCCGCCTTGAGTTTCCTCCCGTGAATGGGTTGAGTCATAAGAGGCGGCAGCCATGTTTCTGGGAAACATGGCTTCCACCTCTTATGACTCAACCCATTCACGGGAGGAAACTCAAGGCGGAAAGCAATTTAAGGATTGTGGAGTTATATTATTTGGTAAATACCGTTAAGATATGGCTCATGAATGTCTAGTTTAAGCGTGAAAGTGTATGGCGTCGTAGTACAAGATTTTTGTCCACTGGCCATAAATATTACTCGATTTTCTAATGGATTTCGTCTTAATAGCGAAAACATAACTTAACCTATTTTTCTTTGCTTAGCCGACAACGTTTTGGAACAAGTTTGAATCCGTTTTCATGATTTGGTCAAAGCTGAAGACCCTCGGAGGGGGGGGGGGGGGGGGGGGGGGGGGGGTTGGACGAGGAGACGACTGACACTTACGTCGATATTTTTTAGGTCAACGAGATATTGTCGAATATTGCTGTTTCCAATAATATTTTTATTGCAAAATTTGAGTTCTATTTACTGTGCGTGAACACTTTTGATTTAACTTTGACCTGATTAAACTGCAACTGAGAAGAATAGTCAGGAAACTCAAATGTACACTTTGTTTTTGCAGAAAAGCTTTGCGAAAATAGCAATAAAATAAAATACAGGGAAAATAGACCAATTTTTGTGTGTTCACGCTTTTCTGATTCGCACAGCTGCAGTAACGGTATGAAGTATTGACCAGAAAACCAGAACGAAACTTGTTAGAAAACGTTCGACTAAACAAAGAGAAATAGCGTAGTTTTAGTTATTGATGTTTTCTCTTTTTTCTCCAGATTATATTTTTAATGAAAGCGCATGGACTATGGCACAAGCTAAGTTGACTATATTGGAAACATCAGTAGTCGAGATAAGTCCAATTGTCGTTTTATTATAAACGGTCTCAGTCCAAGAGACCGTCCGGCCCATATCGATACATTGTCATGTATCTTACATGTATAAAATCGTTAAACTCTGGGATCTGATTGTCTTGATGTAACAACAAATTCTCGAAAAGAAAATAAAAGAAATGCAAAGCAGTCAGTAATGGGAATTGATATTTCGATCGAGCCTGGGACTGAATGAGGCTCAGGAAACACAGGTTTTAGTGAGTCACTTTTGGTGCAGTTTTGGTTGTACTTGTTGTGGCCTAATTTTGGTTCACTTTCCCTATTTGTGGTGGGAAATTTATGGCCCTATTTTAATATCCGTGCGGGACATCCAGTTCGTTATTGTTCGGGGTTAACGCTAAACTGACGATTATTGCTGTTTCCTATTTTCATTGTTAATTAAATTAGAGTAATACGCGATGACGTGTTGAGTTAATTAAAAAAAAACAATGTTGTTTGAAAACGTTCGACTAAACAAAGAAAAGTAGCTTTAAAAAATATATTGATCTTTCCTTTTATTCTCTCCAGGTTGAATGAACATATATTGAAAGAAAGTGCAGCCATTTAGGATTGAGATGGGTTGTTCGTGAACTGTTCACTCCATTGGAAACAGCTGAAATATTTCAGGTAAGTCCATCTACTAGGTTTCTTATTTCTCCTGTCGTTTACTATTTAACTCTATTCAGACTGGACTTAACTCCACGAGTATTAAAACGAATGACAATAACTTGAATGGTATTAATTACGTCTAAGTGTTTCATTTGAGGTACACAATACGAGATGATGACGTCATTATTTCCGAACAGCGGCCATCTTCGATCCGCCATCTTTTTCCATGATGTCGGAAAACCACCAAATATGACTCAAAAGTAATCAAAATCAATCAAAGAATGCTAAAAACGATCTAAAAAATGTAAAAGTTATTGCAAGAAAGTTAATAATCTCATTTTTTTTTTTAAACAGGAAAATTCCAAACTTGGAAAAACATGCCTGTCAAAGTTTTGAATGGTTAAATCCCGTGCGGGCTGATTCCACCCCTCGGTCTTAATATGGTTAACTGTCCAAGAGTGATCAAAATGTAATGTACCCTCGCCACATCAATACATTGTTAAGTACCATATAAAGAAAATCATTACTATGGTCGGGTATATTGTCTTGATGTCAGAAGTAACATTATTAATATTTCGAGCCTCACTGACGTATTGAGATCAGCTACACCAGAACAAACTTGTTCCAAAACGCTCGACTAAACAAGGAAAAAATAGTTTAATTTTTTACTTTTCTCGATCCTTTTTACTCCAGGTTGAACACAGACATGGTGAAAGAAAGTGCATGTAGCTCTTGGACTCTGGCGAAAGTTTACTATCGGGAAACATCTTATTTTCAGATACGTCCATCGTAGTTTAGTCATTTTTTCTGTCGTTTACCATTTAGCTGTTTGAGTCCAAGAGTGACAAAAAATTTATGTCCCCTTGTCAAGAATCTTTTAAAGAAAATCATAACTTTTGCCTGAGTATTGTCTTGATGTACCAAATTATCTGAACTAACTAAAGTAAATGTCAGCCAGTCAGTCATGAGTATATTAATATTTTGAGCCTGGGACTGATTCGGCAAAAATTTTCCAAAACGATCATCTAGCTAAGCAACTGAAAATATGTAGGTTTCCTGTGCTGTTGTGGTTATCACATAACGCGGAAAACCTTAGTCGAAGTTCCAGTCCTTGACGGCCGACCCACATTTTTATATAATATATTATATATTGCTGTTATTACTTGTTCATCATATATTGGATGTAACAGATCTGCCGTGATCCTATATAAAATGTTTTTGATCGGAATATCCTTTGCTGCCTTACTGGTTTCTTAATTTAGGGATGTTTCCTTTTTTACTTGAACACAGATCTATTGCCGGAAATTTGGATTGTGGTGCGGAGCTCTTTACCTCTCATGTCAACAGTTGACATTAGAATAAAAACTTGTAAAAAAACGTCTAAGGTCATTTATTTACGTTTCCTCTTTTTTCTCCTGATTGACCTCATATAGTTTGAAAGAAAGTACACGCAGCTCATGGACTCTGGCGCATTTTGTCGACTATTGGAAACATTTGAGATAAGTCCCTTGTCATTATTTTTAACGGTGTCAGTCCAAAAGAGATTAAAATATAATGTCTATCTTGTGTTGATTCAAATGGAAGCAATTTGTTTCAAATAAATCCATCGTAGTTTTCTTACTTCTTCTCAGTGTCCTTTGCCATTTAACTGTTCCAGTCCAAAACTGATCATATCTCCTTACCATATCAAAGAAAAAAAGATAAAAAAAATTCCTCTTGTTTTTTGAAAAAAAAAAATCGTTTTTTGAAAAAGTATCATATAACAGAGATCATTAGCTATTTAGGCCGAGGAATTGTCTTGATGTACCACCGAATTCTCAAAACTAACATTAACCTTATTCGGCATGGGGAGGGAGGGAGAGGGGTGGGGAAAGTGCTCGCGCTGATTCAAAACTATTGTAACTGCCAAAGCATTCAAGCAATAATCACCAAACTTTATACATTTTCCCAAACATTATTTGGAAACATTTGTTTTGTCAATTTTTTGCTCACGTGACTTGACGTTTCCATGGTAATCATGTATCGACAAGTTGTCTTGGGTTTTCAGCGTCGCGTAATTTTCGGTGGTATTGTGATTTGCTGTTTTATTGAATAGTTTCTTCCAGAATCTTAACAGGTTTTCCATCCTTTTTTTATTTTTTTATTTTCTCACATTTTTGAAAAATCAGTCGTGAAATCCAAATTCGCCGATCCAAGATGGCGGCTTTTTTTAAATGTTTGACATCATTATGGCACGGTATGAAGTCATTAAGACACGTCACTTCTATAATGCTTTACACACCATACTTGTTTCATTACCATAACGAGAATACCTTTGGAGATACAGAGATGGAGGGGCACTCTCTCCCAGACAGAATGGGGATAAAGGAAAATGTATAATGCAGTCAGTTTACTAGAACTCATATTTCGATCCTGTGACTGATCCAAACTTGTTCGAAAACGTTAATCCGACCAGAGGAAGGTAGCAATATTTAAAGACATTAAACATGCTAGAAAAAAAGTAAAGCTGACCTTGCCTCTGACGCCAGTTGACTATTGGATACAAATTATTCTTCTTACTTCATGGCTCGTTTTGCGTGAAACTGTCGAATATTGGTGTTTCTAATTATAACTGAAAAAATAGTCATATAGAAACAATGTTGTTCGCACACGTTCCACTAAACAAAGAAGAATACCTTAATTTAGTGATGTTTTCCCTCTTCTTATCCAGGGATTGGGCACAGATCTAGATGTGTCGAAAGAAAGTGCAGCCATTTTGGATTACAGTGTGAAACTCTTAGCCTCAGGTGCAAGTTGACTATTGGAAACATCTTATTTCAGGTAACTTGGTCCATTGTGGTTTTCGTATTTCTTCTTTCGTTTACAATTTATCATTTTGGCGTGATATGGTGTCATAGTCCATCACTTAGGTAGCAATAAAGTTAGATTTCGATGGAGACTTTACAAACTTATGTGACAGGAGAATACGAAATTACAAGACATTACAATTCATTCGTTCCTAGCGGTTCAAGGCTTTTAGCTTTGTAGAGATGTGGCTCTCGATCCTATTTTGACGATCACCGTTTTGGAATATATGATTTTCAGTTTTATTTTTACGTAGAATGGTTAGGTTCAGAAACGACTCTTAAATAAGTCCTATTGTTGTGACGTATTTACCAGAAAACCAGAACAAAACTTGTACAAAAACGTCTAAGGTCATTTATTTACGTTTCCTCTTTTTTCTCCAGATTGACCTCACATAGTTTGAAAGAAATTACACGCAGATCATGGACTCTGAGGCATGTTGTCAACTATTGGAAACCTTTGTGATAAGTCCATTGTCATAATGTTTAACGGTGTCTGTCCAAGAGAAATTAAAATCTAATGTCTCTCTTGTGTTGTCTCAAATGGAAGCAGCCTTGTCTATTGGATACATCTTATTCTTCCTACTTCATGGCTAGTTTTGCGTGAAACTGTCGAATATTGGTGTTTCTAATGGTGACTGAAAAAATAGTCATATGGAACGAATTTTGTTCGAACACGTTCGACTAAACAAAGAAGAATACCTTAATTTAGTGATGTTTTCTCTCTTCTTATCCAGGGATTGGGCACAGATGTAAGATGTGTCGAAAGAAAATTGCAGCCATTTTGGATTACAGTGTGCTACTCTTAGCCTCTGGTGCAAGTTGACTATTGGAAACATCTTATTTCAGGTAACTTGGTAACCTGCGATCAGGCGTTCTTTTCCTTTTCTTTCTGGGAGCGCGGAGAGAGAGAGAGGAAAAGGAACGCCTGATACAATTATTTGCCGATTCGCTTTCCACCCACTTGTCAATGATCTGTCAAGCTGTCAATTTTCAAAATCTACGTCACAGTTCGTGACATTTGTACACTTGCCGTTCTCTTGAATTCGGTCTTCTGACCTTCTTTGCTTCAAGTGCATTTCTAACGGGCAAGATATGTTGTATTATGAGGAGCATTTTGAAGTAGAATAGAGCCTTCGACTGTGTTTTTGCCATCAATTTCATTCCGAAAACAGCACTGACTACGATTGCGTTACACGACACAAATTTGCATAATAACGTGGATCCTAGACATGTCTAGTCAGTCGTTATGGTCGAATGATTCCATGATTCCGTTTAGAAATTTGAATCAAATAACCATTTTTTTAAGCGGAAAGCTTCAGCCATTTTAAATGTAAGATCTTTATATTGGCCTTGTAATGATTCAGAAGAGTCCTTCCCTTCGCAAAAGGCGGTAGCGGAGTGGGAAAGTAGAAGGCCTTTCTTGTACTTTAATCGAGCGTGCACGCCGGATTGACAAAAGCCATATTAGGTACGCATGATTGACGGAAGTATTGTTTTTCGACCAATCAGGAAAACATTCAGAATCTGAATGTTGTACATGCGATCCGGTAAGTAATTGTATCAGGCCCTCCTCTCATCGACCCAAGTAGTTAGAGGAGGGCCTGATCGCAGGTTAGTAACTTGGTCCATTGTGGTTTTCTTATTTCTTCTTTCGTTTACAATTTATCATTTTGGCGTGATATGGTGTCATAGTCCATCACTTAGGTAGCAATAAGGTGAGATTTCGGTGGAGACTTTACAAACTTATGTGACAGGAGAATACGAAATTACAAGACATTACAATTCATTCGTTCCTAGCGGTTCAAGGCTTTTAGCTTTGTAGAGATGTGGCTCTCGATCCTATTTTGACGATCACCGTTTTGGAATATATGATTTTCAGTGTTATTTTTACGTAGAATGGTTAGGTTCAGAAATGACTCATAAATGAGTCCTATTGTTGTGACGTATTTACCAGAAAACCAGAACAAAACTTGTACAAAAACGTCTCAGGTCATTTATTTACGTTTCCTCTTTTTTCTCCAGATTGACCTCATATAGTTTGAAAGAAATTACACGCAGATCATGGACTCTGGGGCATGTTGTCAACTATTGGAAACATTTGAGATAAGTCCATTGTTATAATGTTTAACGGTGACAGTCCAAGAGAAATTAAAATCTAATGTCTCTCTTGTGTTATCTCAAATGGAAGCAACCAGTTGTCTATTGGATACATCTTATTCTTCCTACTTCATGATTAATTTTGCGTGAAACTGTCGAATATTGGTGTTTCTAATTGTAACTGAAAAAATAGTCATATAGAAACAATTTTGCTCGACCACATTCGACTAAACAAGAAGAATACCTTAATTTAGTGATGTTTTCTCTCTTCTTATCCAGGGATTGGGCACAGATCTAGATGTGTCGAAAGAAAGTGCAGTCATTTTGGATTACAGTGTGCAACTCTTAGACTCTGGTGCAAGTTGACTATTGGAAACATCTTATTTCAAGTAACTTGGTCCATTGTGGTTTTCTTATTTCTTCTTTCGTTTACAATTTATCCGGATTTAAGCCCTAAAGTGATCAAAACTTAATGTTTCCTTACAATATTGATGCACATCACAAAGTATCTTCTAAACAAAATCGTTAACTATGGCTGGGGTCAGTATTGTGTTGATGTTCCACCAAATTCTCCAAACTAACATTTCAACTGAGAAATGTCTGACAATCACTAATGAGAATTAATATTTCGTGCCCAGGACTGACAGGATTATCATTCAGTTCGTTATTTTTGGGATCAACGTGAAACTGTGGAATATTAATTGTTGTTTATAATTCGGAGTGAACAATTAATTTTCTATTTGTATACCCTATTGTCCAGTAAGCCAAAACCAAACTCTTTCGAAAATGATCGACTAAACAAAGAGTAATAGTGTAATATATTGATGTTTCTTCTTTTATTTTGCAGATTGATAACAGATGTTTTGAAAGATAGTTTATATAATCGAGCCATTTTAGATTGACGTGTGCAGTTCTTGGACTCTGGCCGAAAATGACTATTGGAAACATCTTACTTCAGATAAGTTCTTTCCGTTGTTATTTTTTGCTATCGTTTACAATTTGCAGTGTTAGTCCAAGAGTGATGATAATGAAGTATCTTAGTAGAAAAATAGTTTTCTATGGCCGGGCGTCAATATTGTCCTTGATTTAACACCAAATTCTCAAGACTTACATTAAATCAAATGTATGGCAATCAATAATAATTATTAATATTTCGTAAGTGCCTGGGGATGAAAAGGAATTACTGTTATTATTATACATTCAACTCACTATCTCTTTTCTGATTGGCCGAAAGCGTACATTGAATTTTCGAAATCAGCGCCTTTGGAAAGCATCTACGTCATCTACCTGCAGATTTATACAATAATCATGTCAAGTGCACTCAAGGTCACGGGTAATCATGTCAAGTTCGCGAGAGCATCACGGGTAATCACAGGGTAACCATGTCAAGTTCGCGCGCTTTGCGTTGCTTGTTTACGGCCAGATTGTGGATGCAGACGTCGGCAGACGAACAGGACAAAAGTTAATTGGGGTTGTGGGGTTGTTTTTTTTTATATTTTTTTTTTCGATTTTTAAAACTAAAAAACCAAATTCAAAATTCTTTCATCAAAACCAATAAAACAAAACCATCCGAGGTGGCAGAAGCATTATTCTTTTTTTTTTTTTTCGTTGAATGTATAATTAAAAACAATTTATTAGATTCGGTTTTTGTGATATCCAGAATAATTCAAGAGTCTCTCGCCCCGTAAGGGTTATCAGCCTCCGCCTTCGGCTCCAGGATGATAACTCTTACCTCGACCTTGATGATTCTGGATAATTTTTGCACAAAAACCTCATCCAATAATTGTTTAAAAAATATTCAGGTTTTTGGGGGTTTTTACTTTGGGCTTTGGTACTTTTCAGTAACAAAATTAGAGGACAGAACATGGGAATCAGTAATCTCCATTTCATAATGAAAACGTGTTCGTAAACTTTTCACTAAACTATGAAGTTTTACAAAACAATGATTGCTCATTTTAGAAGTATTCCAAATCGTTGTTATGACTGATATAGCCCCCCCCCCCAAAAACAAAAACATGACTATTCGCTTCGTGTATGAAAACCAAATCTCCACCCCGCGCTAGCTAACTTCACACTTGTCAAAATTTAAAAAAAGCAAAAAGAAAAACAAAAAGCATTCCTGTGACAATTAAGGTCTCAAACCGTGCTGGGACTTTTCTAAAACATTATCGGAAAACATTTAGAGTTTGTACAACTGATTTTTCACGCGACTTGAGGTGTCCATTTGGCAACCATGTTTTACAAAGTATTTTACCCAATTTAGTTTTTCAGCTTAATTTTGGATTTATGCTGAGTTTCTTCCAAAGTGTTACAACTTTTGCAGCCTGATAATTTTTTGGATCTTCTCATCTCTAAATTTTGGAGATTTTCTCACCGTATTGAAAAATGTCGCAGTTCACAAGATGGCGGGAAATTACAGACGAGTTTCGGTGGCTGTTATGACGTTTTCATTTTTGTTCTCAGTAGGGATATGGTGTTCATTAGTTTCATCAATCGGTAGCAATTAAAAAATGAGATTCGCGTGGGAGACTTTACAAAAATTAATATATGTGTCAGAATGAATATTAATCGACATATGAAAAATTTACAAAAATTATATATGAACTTACATTTCGACATATCTGTGTGGCTCTCTGTTCCATTTTTGAAGGATAGTCACTTTTGGAATTATATGATTTTCAGTGATATTTTTTTACGTAGAACGGTTAGGTTCAGAAATGACTCTAAATAACTCCTATTGTTATGACGTATTTACCCAGAAAGCTCTTGTACAAAAACGTCTATGGTCATTTATTTACGTTTCCTCTTTTTTTCTCCAGATTGACCTCATATAGTTTGAAAGGAATTACAAGCAGATCATGGACTCTGGCGCATGCTGTCGACTATTGGAAACATTTGAGATAAGTTCATTGTCGTAACGTTTAACGGTGTCAGTCCAAGAGAAATTAAAATTGTCTATTGGATACATCTTATTCTTCCTACTTCATGGCTAGTTTGCGTGAAACTGCCGAATCTTGGTTTTTCTAATTGTAACTGAAAAACTAGAGTCATATAGAAACAATTCTGTTCGAACACGTTCGACTAAACAAAAAAAGAATACCTTCATTTAGTGATGTTTTTTCTCTTCTTATCCAGGGATTGAGCCACAGATCTAGATATGTCAAAAGAAAGTGCAGCCATTTTAGATTACAGTGTGCAACTCTTAGACTCTGGTGCAAGTTGACTATTGGAAACATCTTATTTCAGGTAACTTGGTCCAGTGTGGTTTTCTTGTTTCTTCTTTCGTTTACAATTTATCCGGGTTTAAGTCCAAACGTGATCAAAACTTAATGTTTCCTTACAATATTGATGCACATCACGAAGTATCTTCTAAACAAAATCATTAACTATGGCTGGGGTCAGTATTGTGTTGATATTCCACCAAATTCTCCGAACTAACATTTAAACTAAGAAATGTTTCACAATCAGTAATGAGAATCAATATTTCGTGCCCAAGACTGACAGGACTATCATTCAGTTCGTTATTTTGGGGATCAACGTGAAACTGTGGAATATTAATTAGTGTTTCTAATTTGGAGTAAAAAATTAATTTTCTATTTGTGTCAGTAAGCCAAAACCAAACTGTTTCAAAAATGTTCGAGTAAACAAAAAGTAATAGTGTAATATATTGATGTTTCTTCTCTTTTTTCCAGATTGATAACAGATGTGTTGAAAGAAAGTTTGTAATTATAATCGAGCCATTTTAGATTGACGGCGTGTGCAGCTCTTTGACTCTGGTCCAAAATGACTATTGGAAACATCTTTCTTCAGATAAGTTCTTCTCTGTTTTAATTTTTTTCTATAGTTTACCATTTACAGTTTCAGTCCAAGAGTGATGATAATCTGATGACTCCTGTCACGTATCTTAGTAGAAAATCGTTTTCTATGGCCTGGCGTCAATATTGTCTTGATTTAACACCAAATTCTCAAAACTTACATTAATTCAAATGTATGGCAATCAATAATAATTATTAATATTTCGTCAGTGCCTGGGATGAAAAGGGTATTACAGTTAAAACACTCAGTTTGTTAGTTTGGGCTTTTGTATTTTCAGTACAAAATTAGAGACAGAATTGGAATCATTAAACCAAAATGAAACGTGTTCGTAAACTTTTGACTAAACATGAATTTCACAAAGCAATGGTTGCTCATTTTTAGAAGTATTCAAATCGTTTTTATGACATAGAGCGGTTCTCATTTGAGTGTCGTAAAACCAAACCCAAAACCAAACCAAAAGCATGATTGGTTTTGGTTTAGCATCTGATTGGTTGAGTAGGTGGCGCGAGTTTTTTAAACCAATCACAGAACGTAGTAAAGCAAAACCAATTCGGATTACTTTCGATACTCAATTGAAAATCGCTCTATAGCAAAAACAAAACATACTAACGCTTCATCTATGAAACCAAATCGCGCCCGCGCTAACTTCAAACTTAAAAAGCATTCTGACTAGCAATAATGATCAAAGTTCGTGACTTTTTTATCAAATTATCGAAAACATTTAGGTTTTGTAAACTGATTTTTCACTCGACTTGACCTGTCCATGGCAACCATGTTTTGAGAAAGTGTTTTTATCACAATTTATTGTATTTTTTAGCTTACTTCGGTTTTAATGAAATTTTCGAATTTTATGCAGTTTCTTCCAAAATCGTTACAACTTTTGCATCCTTAAATTCTGGACTTTTTCTCACGTTAATGAAAAAATGTAGCAGTTCAAAATGGCGGAACTAAAATGAGGGTTATGACGTCATTTTAGCGTGATATGGTGTGAAAGCTCATCACTAAATTAGCAATAAAATGAGATTTCGGTGGAGATTTTACAAATATAATATACATGTATGTGACAGGAGAATATGACATTACAAAATTATGAACTTACAACTACTACAATTCATCACTGACATCTGTTCATTCCTAGCGGTTTCAAAGCTTTGTAGAGATGTGGTTCTTGTGCCTTTTTTGACGGAGTCACTTTTGCAATATATGATTTTCAGTTATATTTTTACGTAGAATGGTTAGGTTCAGAAATGACTACAAAATGAGTGCTATTATTATGACGTATTTTATTACCAGAAAACCAGAACAAAACTTATACAAAAACGTCTAAGGTCATTTATTTACGTTTCCTCTTTTTTCTCCACATTGACCTCATATAGTTTGAAATACACGCAGCTGATGGACTCTGGCGCATGTTGTCGACTATTGGAAACATTTGAGATAAGTCCATGTCATTGCGTTTAACGGTGTCAGTCCAAGACAGATTAAAATCTGATGTCTCTCTTGTGTTGAGTCCATCGTAGTTTTCTTACTTCTTCTGTCGTTTGCCATTTAGCCGTTTCAGTCCAAAACTGATCATAATCTGATGTCTCCTTACCATATCGATTCATTGTCAGATATCTTATAAAATAAAATAATTTTTTTTTTTTTCAAAACAAAAATTGAAAAAGTAACATATAACAGAAATCGTTAGCTATTTAGGCCGAGGATTGTCTTGATGTACCACCGATTTCTCAAAGTAACATTAACTCTATTCGGCATGGGGAGGGGTGTGGGGGGGGGGCTGGGGGGAGAAAGTGCTCGCCCTGATTCAAACTATTGTAGCTTCCAAAGCATTCAAGCAATAATCACCAAGCAATTTTTCGTTCACGTGACTTGACGTTTCCATGGTAATCATGTTTCGACAAGCTGTCTTGGGTTTTTAGCGTACTTTTCGGTGGTATTGTGATTTGCTGTTTTATTGAGTAGTTTTCTTCCAGAATCTTTACAGGTTTTGCATCTTTTTCATTTTTTTTATTTTCTCACCTTTTTGAAAAATCAGTCGTAAAATCCAAATTCGCGGATCCAAGATGGCGTCTTTCTTAAATGTATGACATCATGTATCACTTCCACTAAAATAACTATCTCATAATGCTTTCCATACCATACAAGTTTCATTACCATAACGAAATACCTTTGGAGATACAGAGATGGAAGGGTGGGGGGGGGACGACACTTTCTACCCAGACAGAATAATAGGGATAAAGGAAATGTATAATGCAGTTTAGTTTGCTAAAATTGATATTTCTAAACTTGTTAGAAAACGTTAATCCGAGCAGAGGAAGGAGAACATTATTTATTGGTATTTCCTTTTTGTCCTTAAACATGTTGGAAAAAAGTAAAGCTGACTTTGTCTCTGACGCCAGTTGACTATTGGATACATCTTTTTCTTCTTACTTCATGGTTAGTTTTGCGTGAAACTGTCGAATATTCGTGTTTCTAATTGTAACTGAAAAAATAGTCGTATAGAAACAATTTTGTTCGAACTCGTTCGACTAAACAAAGAAGAATACCTTCATTTAGTGATATTTTTCTCTCTTCTTATCCAGGGATTGAGCACAGATCTAGATATGTCGAAAGAAAGTGCAGCCATTTTGGATTACAGTGTGCAACTCTTAGACTTACCAGGCTACAAGGTTCTTGACACTTTAATAAAGTTCTCATTCATTCACTCTGGTGCAAGTTGACTATTGGAAACATCTTATTTCAGGTAACTTGGTCCATTGTGGTCTTCTTATTTCTTCTTTCGTTTACAATTTATCCGGGTTTAAGTTCAAAAGTGATCAAAACTTAATGTTTCCTTACAATATTGATGCACATCACAAAGTATCTTCTAAACAAAATCGTTAACTATGGCTGGGGTCAGTATTGTGTTGATATTTCACCAAATTCTCCGAACTAAAATTTAAACTGAGAAATGTCTGACAATCACTAATGAGAATTAATATTTCGTGCCCAGGACTGACAGGATTATCATTCAGTTCGTTATTTTTGGGATCAACGTGAAACTGTAGAATATTAATTATTGTTTCTAATTCGGAGTGAAAAATTAATTTTCTATTTGTGTACCCTATTGTCCAGTAAGCCAAAGCCAAACTCTTTCGAAAATGTTCCACTAAAAAAAGAGTAATAGTGTAATATATTGATGTTTCTTCTTTTTTTGCCGATTGATAACAGAAATGTTGAAAGAAAGTTTATATATTCGAGCCATTTTAGAATGACGTGTGCGCTCTTGGACTCTGGCCCAAAATGACTATTGGAAACATTTTACCTCAGATAAGTTCTTCTCTGTTTTAATTTTTTTCTATAGTTTACCATTTACAGTTTCAGTCCAAGAGTGATGATAATCTGATGTCTCCTATGAAGTATCTTAGAAGAAAATCGTTTTCTATTCCCGGCGTCAGTATTGTCTTGATTAAACACCAAATTCTCATTACTTACATTAAATCAAATGTATGGCAATCAATAATAATTATTAATATTTCGTCAGTGCCTGGGGATGAAAAGTGTATTACTGTTAAAACATTCAGTTTGTTAGTTTGGGCTTTCGTATTTTCAGTACAAAATTAGAGACAGAATTGGAATCATTAAACCAAAATGAAACGTGTTCGTAAACTTTTGACTAAACATGAATTTCACAAAGCAATGGTTGCTCATTTTTAGAAGTATTCAAATCGTTTTTATGACATAGAGCGGTTCTCATTTGAGTGTCGTAAAACCAAAACCAAAACCAAAAGCATGATTGGTTTTGGTTTAGCATCTGATTGGTTGAGTAGGTGGCGCGAGTTTTTTAAACCAATCACAGAACGTAGTAAAGCAAAACCAATTCGGATTACTTTCGATACTCAATTGAAAATCGCTCTATAGCAAAAACAAAACATACTAACGCTTCATCTATGAAACCAAATCGCGCCCGCGCTAACTTCAAACTTAAAAAGCATTCTGACTAGCAATAATGATCAAAGTTCGTGACTTTTTATCAAAATTATCGGAAAACATTTAGGTTTGTAAACTGATTTTTCACTCGACTTGACCTGTCCATGGCAACCATGTTTTGAGAAAGTGTTTTATCAAAATTTATTGTATTTTTTAGCTTAACTTCGGTTTTAATGAAATTTTCGAATTTTATGCAGTTTCTTCCAAAATCGTTACAACTTTTGCATCCTTAAATTCTGGACTTTTTCTCACGTTAATGAAAAATGTAGCAGTTCAAGATGGCGGAACTAAAATGAGGGTTATGACGTCATTTTAGCGTGATATGGTGTGAAAGCTCATCACTAAATTAGCAATAAAATGAGATTTCGGTGGAGATTTTACAAATATAATATACATGTATGTGACAGGAGAATATGACATTACAAAATTATGAACTTACAACTACTACAATTCATCACTGACATCTGTTCATTCCTAGCGGTTCAAAGCTTTGTAGAGATGTGGTTCTTGTGCCTTTTTTGACGGAGTCACTTTTGCAATATTGATTTTCAGTTATATTTTTACGTAGAATGGTTAGGTTCAGAAATGACTACAAAATGAGTGCTATTATTATGACGTATTTTATTACCAGAAAACCAGAAACAAAACTTATACAAAAACGTCTAAGGTCATTTATTTACGTTTCCTCTTTTTTCTCCATATTGACCTCATATAGTTTGAAATACACGCAGCTGATGGACTCTGGCGCATGTTGTCGACTATTGGAAACATTTGAGATAAGTCCATTGTCATTGCGTTTAACGGTGTCAGTCCAAGACAGATTAAAATCTGAAGTCTCTCTTGTGTTGAGTCCATCGTAGTTTTCTTACTTCTTCTGTCGTTTGCCATTTAGCCGTTTCAGTCCAAAACTGATCATAAATCTGATGTCTCCTTACCATATCGATTCATTGTCAGATAATCTTATAAAATAAAATAATTTTTTTTTTTCAAAACAAAAATTGAAAAAGTAACATATAACAGAAATCGTTAGCTATTTAGGCCGAGGGATTGTCTTGATGTACCACCGATTTCTCAAAAGTAACATTAACTCTATTCGGCATGGGGAGGGGTGTGGGGGGGGGGGGGGGGGAGAAAGTGCTCGCCCTGATTCAAACTATTGTAGCTTCCAAAGCATTCAAGCAATAATCACAAAGCAATTTTTCGCTCACGTGACTTGACGTTTCCATGGTAATCATGTTTCGACAAGCTGTCTTGGGTTTTTAGCGTACTTTTCGGTGGTATTGTGATTTGCTGTTTTATTGAGTAGTTTCTTCCAGAATCTTTACAGGTTTTGCATCTTTTTCATTTTTTTTATTTTCTCACCTTTTTGAAAAATCAGTCGTAAAATCCAAATTCGCGGATCCAAGATGGCGGCTTTCTTAAATGTATGACATCATGTATCACTTCCACTAAAATAACTATCTCATAATGCTTTCCATACCATACAAGTTTCATTACCATAACGAAATACCTTTGGAGATACAGAGATGGAAGGGTGGGGGGGGACGACACTTTCTACCCAGACAGAATAATAGGGATAAAGGAAATGTATAATGCAGTTAGTTTGCTAAAATTGATATTTCTAAACTTGTTAGAAAACGTTAATCCGAGCAGAGGAAGGAGAACATTATTTATTGGTATTTCCTTTTTGTCCTTAAACATGTTGGAAAAAAGTAAAGCTGACTTTGTCTCTGACGCCAGTTGACTATTGGATACATCTTTTTCTTCTTACTTCATGGTTAGTTTTGCGTGAAACTGTCGAATATTCGTGTTTCTAATTGTAACTGAAAAAATAGTCGTATAGAAACAATTTTGTTCGAACTCGTTCGACTAAACAAAGAAGAATACCTTCATTTAGTGATATTTTCTCTCTTCTTTATCCAGGGATTGAGCACAGATCTAGATATGTCGAAAGAAAGTGCAGCCATTTTGGATTACAGTGTGCAACTCTTTAGACTTACCAGGCTACAAGGTTCTTGACACTTTAATAAAGTTCTCATTCATTCACTCTGGTGCAAGTTGACTATTGGAAACATCTTATTTCAGGTAACTTGGTCCATTGTGGTCTTCTTATTTCTTCTTTCGTTTACAATTTATCCGGGTTTAAGTTCAAAAGTGATCAAAACTTAATGTTTCCTTACAATATTGATGCACATCACAAAGTATCTTCTAAACAAAATCGTTAACTATGGCTGGGGTCAGTATTGTGTTGATATTTCACCAAATTCTCCGAACTAAAATTTTAAACTGAGAAATGTCTGACAATCACTAATGAGAATTAATATTTCGTGCCCAGGACTGACAGGATTATCATTCAGTTCGTTATTTTTGGGATCAACGTGAAACTGTAGAATATTAATTATTGTTTCTAATTCGGAGTGAAAAATTAATTTTCTATTTGTGTACCCTATTGTCCAGTAAGCCAAAGCCAAACTCTTTCGAAAATGTTCCACTAAAAAAAGAGTAATAGTGTAATATATTGATGTTTCTTCTTTTTTGCCGATTGATAACAGAAATGTTGAAAGAAAGTTTATATATTCGAGCCATTTTAGAATGACGTGTGCGCTCTTGGACTCTGGCCCAAAATGACTATTGGAAACATTTTACCTCAGATAAGTTCTTCTCTGTTTTTAATTTTTTTCTATAGTTTACCATTTACAGTTTCAGTCCAAGAGTGATGATAATCTGATGTCTCCTATGAAGTATCTTAGAAGAAAATCGTTTTCTATTCCCGGCGTCAGTATTGTCTTGATTAAACACCAAATTCTCATTACTTACATTAAATCAAATGTATGGCAATCAATAATAATTATTAATATTTCGTCAGTGCCTGGGGATGAAAAGTGTATTACTGTTAAAACATTCAGTTTGTTAGTTTGGGCTTTCGTATTTTCAGTACAAAATTAGAGACAGAATTGGAATCATTAAACCAAAATGAAACGTGTTCGTAAACTTTTGACTAAACATGAATTTCACAAAGCAATGGTTTGCTCATTTTTAGAAGTATTCAAATCGTTTTTATGACATAGAGCGGTTCTCATTTGAGTGTCGTAAAACCAAAACCAAAACCAAAAGCATGATTGGTTTTGGTTTAGCATCTGATTGGTTGAGTAGGTGGCGCGAGTTTTTTTAAAACCAATCACAGAACGTAGTAAAGCAAAACCAATTCGGATTACTTTCGATACTCAATTGAAAATCGCTCTATAGCAAAAACAAAACATACTAACGCTTCATCTATGAAACCAAATCGCGCCCGCGCTAACTTCAAACTTAAAAAGCATTCTGACTAGCAATAATGATCAAAGTTCGTGACTTTTTATCAAAATTATCGGAAAACATTTAGGTTTGTAAACTGATTTTTCACTCGACTTGACCTGTCCATGGCAACCATGTTTTGAGAAAGTGTTTTTATCAAAATTTATTGTATTTTTTAGCTTAACTTCGGTTTTAATGAAATTTTCGAATTTTATGCAGTTTCTTCCAAAATCGTTACAACTTTTGCATCCTTAAATTCTGGACTTTTTCTCACGTTAATGAAAAATGTAGCAGTTCAAGATGGCGGAACTAAAATGAGGGTTATGACGTCATTTTAGCGTGATATGGTGTGAAAGCTCATCACTAAATTAGCAATAAAATGAGATTTCGGTGGAGATTTTACAAATATAATATACATGTATGTGACAGGAGAATATGACATTACAAAATTATGAACTTACAACTACTACAATTCATCACTGACATCTGTTCATTCCTAGGCGGTTCAAAGCTTTGTAGAGATGTGGTTCTTGTGCCTTTTTTGACGGAGTCACTTTTGCAATATTGATTTTCAGTTATATTTTTTACGTAGAATGGTTAGGTTCAGAAATGACTACAAAATGAGTGCTATTATTATGACGTATTTTATTACCAGAAAACAGAACAAAACTTATAACAAAAACGTCTAAGGTCATTTATTTACGTTTCCTCTTTTTTCTCCATATTGACCTCATATAGTTTGAAATACACGCAGCTGATGGACTCTGGCGCATGTTGTCGACTATTGGAAACATTGAGATAAGTCCATTGTCATTGCGTTTAACGGTGTCAGCCAAGACAGATTAAAATCTGAAGTCTCTCTTTGTGTTGAGTCCATCGTAGTTTTCTTACTTCTTCTGTCGTTTTGCCATTTAGCCGTTTCAGTCCAAAACTGATCATAATCTGATGTCTCCTTACCATATCGATTCATTGTCAGATATCTTATAAAATAAAATAATTTTTTTTTTTCAAAACAAAATGAAAAAGTAACATATAACAGAAATCGTTAGCTATTTAGCGAGGGATTGTCTTGATGTACCACCGATTTCTCAAAAGTAACATTAACTCTATTCGGCATGGGGAGGGGTGGTGGGGGGGGGGGGGGAGAAAGTGCTCGCCCTGATTCAAACTATTGTAGCTTCCAAAGCATTCAAGCAATAATCACAAAGCAATTTTTCGCTCACGTGACTTGACGTTTCCATGGTAATCATGTTTCGACAAGCTGTCTTGGGTTTTTAGCGTACTTTTCGGTGGTATTGTGATTTGCTGTTTTATTGAGTAGTTTCTTCCAGAATCTTTACAGGTTTTGCATCTTTTTTCATTTTTTTTTATTTCTCACCTTTTTGAAAAATCAGTCGTAAAAATCCCAAATTCGCGGATCCAAGATGGCGGCCTTTCTTAAATGTATGACATCATGTATCACTTCCACTAAAATAACTATCTCATAATGCTTTCCATACCATACAAGTTTCATTACCATAACGAAATACCTTTGGAGATACAGAGATGGAGGTGGGGGGGTGTGTGGGGGGGGGGGGGGGGGGGGGGGGGACGACACTTTCTACCCAGACAGAATAATAGGGATAAAGGAAATGTATAATGCAGTTAGTTTGCTAAAATTGATATTTCTAAACTTGTTAGAAAACGTTAATCCGAGCAGAGGAAGGAGAACATTATTTATTGGTATTTCCTTTTTGTCCTTAAACATGTTGGAAAAAAGTAAAGCTGACTTTGTCTCTGACGCCAGTTGACTATTATGGATACATCTTTTCCTTCTTACTTCATGGTTAGTTTTGCGTGAAACTGTCGAATATTCGTGTTTCTAATTGTAACTGAAAAAATAGTCGTATAGAAACAATTTTGTTCGAACTCGTTCGACTAAACAAAGAAGAATACCTTCATTTTAGTGATATTTTTCTCTCTTCTTATCCAGGGATTGAGCACAGATCTAGATATGTCGAAAGAAAGTGCAGCCATTTTTGGATTACAGTGTGCAACTCTTAGACTTACCAGGCTACAAGGTTCTTGACACTTTAATAAAGTTCTCATTCATTCACTCTGGGTGCAAGTTGACTATTGGAAAACATCTTATTTCAGGTAACTTGGTCCATTGTGGTCTTCTTATTTCTTCTTTCGTTTACCAATTTATCCGGGTTTAAGTTCAAAAGTGATCAAAACTAATGTTTCCTTACAATATTGATGCACATCACAAAGTATCTTCTAAAACAAATCGTTAACTATGGCTGGGGTCAGTATTGTGTTGATATTTCACCAAATTCTCCGAACTAAAATTTAAACTGAGAAAATGTCTGACAATCACTAATGAGAATTAATATTCGTGCCCAGGACTGACAGGATTATCATTCAGTTCGTTATTTTGGGATCAACGTGAAACTGTGGAATATTAATTATTGTTTCTAATTCGGAGTGAAAATTAATTTTCTATTTGTGTACCCTATTGTCCAGTAAGCCAAAGCCAAACTCTTTCGAAAATGTTCCACTAAAAAAAGAGTAATAGTGTAATATATTGATGTTTCTTCTTTTTTGCAGATTGATAACAGAAATGTTGAAAGAAAGTTTATATATTCGAGCCATTTTAGAATGACGTGTGGCGCTCTTGGACTCTGGCCCAAAATGACTATTGGAAACATTTTACCTCAGATAAGTTCTTCTCTGTTTTAATTTTTTTCTATAGTTTTACCATTTACAGTTTCAGTCCAAGAGTGATGATAATCTGATGTCTCCTATGAAGTACCTTAGAAGAAAATCGTTTTCTATTCCCGGCGTCAGTATTGTCTTGATTAAACACCAAATCTCAAAACCACATTAAATCAAATGTATGGCAATCAATAATGATTATTAAGTATTTCGTCATGTGCCAGGCGATGAAAAGGGAATTACTGTCAAAACATCATTTAGTTTGTTAGTTTGGGCTTTCGTATATTCAGTACAAAATTAGAGACAGAATTGGAAATCAGTAAACCACAATGAAACGTTGTTCGTAAACTCTTGACTAAACATGAATTTTACAAAACAATGGTTGCTTATTTTTGCGATGTTTCTTGGACATAAAAAAGCGCACATATTTCATGTTATACGTTCTAATATATCATTTGTTTGACCCTGTCAACAGGTGCCCGAGAGTGAATAATGAAAAGAAAATGAAACATGACAAGCTAATACCACGGCGCCACAGACAAGTACAAAAACATTTACAAATAATATTTTACTACAAATGGTCACGTTAGTAAAGTTGGTATTTTCGTTGTACATGCATCGATATAAAACATTTTACTACAAATAATCCATGGAGAGACAATTCACAAGATAAATTAATGACTGATACAAATACCGAGATTAGATAAAATCTAAATTTCCAATTTCATATAGGTATATTGATTAGTTTTTGAAAGTGCATAGTTAAAAAATAATTACTACAACAGGAAAAAAGTGAGTAAAAATGGAAAAAAGAGATGACCATTGGGCCCTTGCAAAAAGTGACATACGTTTTTATAAACGTTACTGAGCTAAGTTGGCTACTTCCAATACATATTTCTCATGGACTCAAAAGAGCGAGAAAATGTCCAAACAGAGCTTAGATTATTACGTGTAAGTAATAGTGAACATGGAATACTTGGTGATATAAAGCACGACTTGAGAATAATCTTCAACTGAAAACGAAAGATAATTTTTATTTGTACATGGTCAACTTTCATTGATCATATAGTAAAAAAAGTAACAAAACAAGACGCAATAAGAGAGTTAATTAATTTAAGTAAACTTCATTGATGTAAGAGCGTATTAAAGGCTAGTCCAAGAAAGCTCTGAACACCCTTTCACAATCATCCAGACTCAAGTAAGAGTGGCATATTTTAGAGATCAGATGGAAGTGCGACACCTACAGAGTGGGAATAAATTGATACAGGGATTAAACTAAATTTTCAAATTGACAACAGTAGAAATGAAAATTAATCATCAATACTCGTATAAAATTTATAGTTCATGTAAAAAAAGCTGTTCAAATTTTGTCATTTAGTAGTATTGAATATATGAATAAATTAACCCCGAAAGTGAGGCACTGAATATATGAACTAAAATTAAACCCGGCAAGGGGAGGACGGAATATATGAATAAATTAAAAACCGGAAGGGGACTGAATATATCAATAAATTAAACCGGAAGGGAGGACTGAATATATGGATAAATTAAACACGGAAGGGGGAAATGAATATATGAATAAAATTAAAACCCGGAAAGGGGTACTGGGAACAAGTTCCCAGTTCCTCTCCTTCCAATCACTCTGAGTGGAAAGAGGGGTACTGGGAACAAGTTACCAGTTCCTCTCTTCCAATCACTCTGAGTGGAAGAGGGGTACTGGGAAACAAGTTCCCAGTTCCTCTCTTCCAATCACTCTGAGTGGAAGAGGGGTACTGGGAACAAGTTCCCAGTTCCTCTCTTCCAATCACTCTGAGTGGAAGAGGGGGTACTGGGAACAAGTATCCCAGTTCCTCTCTTCCAATCACTCTGAGTGGAAGAGGGGTACTGGGAACAAGTTCCCAGTTTCCTCTCTTCCAATCACTCTGAGTGGAAGAGGGGTAACTGGGAACAAGTCCCCAGTTTCCTCTCTTCCAATCACTCTGAGTGGAAGAGGGGTACTGGGACACAAGTTCGGTAGGTGAAAATAATTGTTGTGCGTTTTACCACTAGTATTGCAGGTTGCAGCAACATGTTGCACCAAATTTGTTATGTCTTCTTGTGCAAACATATCGCCTCAACTTGCAATACTAATGGTAAACACATACAATAACTCTTTCAACTTTGTCATGCAAACATTATTGCGTGACAAGTTTCAATAAAAATGTTGCCTGTATTACTTGGCCTTTAAGACCCAGGTAATACGGGCAACATTTTCTTAAAGCTTGTCACGCGATAATGATAAATAAGTAAAGACGATGACACAATAAATGACAAGGACACAAGTGTTTGCCGCATGTACCTTTCATGCTTTGCGGCTGTATTTGTGTAGGTTAATAGCCTGAGTTTTAACTGTTATTTGGTAATAATACCGGCTAGTAATATTTCAAAATTGTCCAAAATATGACAAGCCGCTTCAAGTAATATTTGGACAATTGAAAATATTACGAGCCGGTATTATTACCAAATAACACCTACAACTCATGCTATTTAACATTTGTATTGCTGAGCACACGACGATCGTAGCTTATTCACAGATGTCGTTTAAAGATATTTTGAAATTTGAAACGAGGTAAGCAATCCAGTGCTTTTTCAGCTAATTCATACCATACAAAAGTGTTTTACTATCAATATACTTAGGTTTTTGACATATAATTTCGTTGAAATGCATGTTAAATTACTTTGCTTTGATGTAACAGAAGGTTTCAAGAGCATTTGTCAAACTGATTCATTAAATATTTTAATTTACCCTTAAACCTTCTTTACAGATTGAATTCTAAGTTTTGTAATCAAAACGTACTCGAGATAATTTACCAGGGCACACAGCCTTTTCTGTAATACTAAAATGAAACTGCCGTAAATCTTGAATGAAAATTGTGTTCTTCATTAATTGGTCAATTAATTATTCCAGTGATTGATGACGAAAGATGGCGATTAACAGCCATGAATAAATCTCGAAATATTAACGAGGAATCTGAAAGTTTGTAATGATGACGTGCTTACTTCATGATGTGTTTCGTGATATTTCTTGTCTTGAATACTCTGTTATGAGATTCCATTGTTCATTTTCTTGTCTTTTCCTCTTTTCTCAGCTTGCCTGTTAAGAAGATAAAACAAAAACGACATATTAGAAGGAATAACCAAAGAAATTAAGGATTATTATTGGGAATTGACCGTTTGTTACCATTTTTAGATTTTTAAGCTAACTTCCAACGTGACATATTTCATGAATGAATAAAGATATATTCAGAATATTTTTTTCACTTTTGAAATTGTCGAACCATCTTCTTTTCATTTTGCAATGATTATTTTGTTCAAAGAGCAAAACTGAAATTTTGAAGGTAACTTAGCAACGCCTTTTTCCCGCCAAAAACCGTTAAAATTGGAAAAAAAACATACGATTACTTAAAAATAAAAATTCTATCATCCTGCCGAGTTTCATTTATATCCGTAAAATATATAAAAGTTGCTTGAAGATAATCACTTTTTGATGACAGCTGACCCGGCGTGTTTTTGATATCTTCTTGCCGGCAACTTTGATGGATTCCGTTGAGAAGTTTTATTTACTTCAACGGGCAGAATAATAATTTTTAAAACTGTTTTACTAATCGCTAACAAGCTAGCTAGTTACCGTGAATAAAACGATTGTTCTTTCTTCAATTGACACTGTAGTAGGTTTTTGCATTCTAGTAACAACTGACAAAATTTAAAATTCCACAGTCCTTTCAAAGTGCAAACGATCTCGACAGAAAACAAAGTCAACTTCCTCAATTGAATAAAACTGAGTGTACTTATTCGCTTCCACACTAGCAACTTCTCAAAATGGATTCAAAATTTCAAAGCGATTGACACAGTAAACTCAATATTTCTATACGATGTTCAGTGACAAAGGTTAGCACAATGTCTTGTGACTATAATTAAAAATATCATGTGCTTTGGCGGCAAGAAAGTGCAACCGTCGAGAGAAATGACACCTGTTAATTCGCGACTCCATAATTCTTGGATTTTATTAATTAAATCAAATGGAACCCATCAGAAAGTCGTCAAAAAGTTGTCAAAAAGATGTCAATCACTAATCAAAAACTTTGTCGAGTGGCAACGGTTTGGCGCTCTTCACTGTAAGAAAGTGATAATATTTGGTTTCCTATTTCTTAAACACGATCAGCGAAGTTAGAAAGTTGTAAGTCTATCCGGTTCTATCGACATCCCCGTCCCTCACCATCACGTGATCTTAAAGAGCTAAACAAATAACAACGTGTAGAAATTTAACTACACTTGCTTACCTTCATTTGAACCATTGTTTGGTTACCATACGAGTATGTGCCATCTTGTACTATCTTGCAACTGAGCAACAGCGTTAACGAAAGATGACTGATAAACTCAAGAGGCGACAAGACTGTTGAGGCGTATGAAGCACAGATCCAGATCATTTTCCACGATTGGTTGACACGTTGACACGTTGTCGACGATTAGTTGATAGCCTTACAAATCCCACTCCAATCCTACAAAATAAATAGAGAAAATGCTAAGTATGCTTTCCTAAATCCGCTTGGGGCCTTTCTATATTTTTATCAGGTTGAAACTTTAACAGTAGCTTCGCCTATCCCAATAGCCCAAACCCATCCCTAGGTTTTCGGAAGAGAAGTTAAATTAATTGATTTGAAATTAATTATGTTTGCAAATCTGCAACGGACAGATCAGTATGTTACCAGAAATATTCGCTTTGTTTCAGACCGACCCCCCACCCTCCTCTCCGGAGAGAGTAATAAAGCTATGAAAATGAAACTCGGAGGTCATATACACTGTAGTACATCTACAAATGTTTCCTTAGAGATACGTAACATAAGATGATAACGTGACGTGGAAATTATTTCATGATTTCCGAACACCCGCCATCTTGGATCCCGCCATTTTGGATCCGCCATATTGGATTACTTTATTTTTCAATGACGTCAGGAAACCAACAAAACTGTCTCAATAGTAATCAAAACTAATCAAAGAATGCTAAAATGATCTTAAATGTCAAATTCATTGAAAGAAAGTTCAATATTTTCATTAAAAACAGGAAAATTCCAAATTTGGAAAAACATGATTGTCAAAATAAGGTTGTCATGGAAACAGAAGGTTTCAAGAGCATTTGTCAAACACTCATTTAATTTACCCGTTAAACCTTCTTTACAGGATTGAATTCTAAGTTTTGTAATCAAAACGTACTCGAGATAATTTACTAGGGCACACAGCCTTTCTGTAATACTAAAATGAAACTGCCGTAAATAATGAATGAAAATTGTGTTCTTCATTAATTGGTCAATTAATTATTCCAGTGATTGATGACGAAGATGGCGATTAACAGTCCATGATTATTCTCGAAATATTAACGAGGAATCTTAAAGTTTGTAAATCATGACGTGCTTACTTCATGATGTGTTTCGTGATATTTCTTCTCTTGAATTCTCTGTTATGAGATTCCATTGTACATTGTCTTGTCTTTTTTCCTCTTTTCTCAGCTTGCCTGTTAAGATGATAAAAACAATAACGACATATTAGAAGGAATAACCAAGGAATTTAAGGGTTATTATAATTGTGAATTAGTCTTAAAGTGACCTACATGTACAATCATTCGGTGTTGAGTTGTATTTTGCTTTAAAAAGAAACGTCAAAATAATCAGACATGGTTTTGGTTTACAGTCGGTGTCAGCTGTCCTCAAAAAGTGATCATTTTTAAACAACTCAGTATATATTTTACGGATAAAAATGAAACTTGACAGAATGATAGAGTTTTTAATTTATTTCCAAGTAATTCGTATGTTTTTTGTTTTGCCAATTTAACGGTTTTTTGCAGGAAATGACGTCACAAAGATAACGATGAAAACTCGTTGATTCATTTTGCGTGGTTTGATGGCAATATTTTGTAAGCCTACTTCAATTCAAAATAACTAATAAAACATAAAAAAGACTAAAAATAGAGAAAAAAGTGTCATATAGTGAATAGTGAATAGTCACAAACGTTTCGAACATAGCCCTTCTTCAGTGTAAGCCGACAGCCTGGAAAAATGAAAAAAAAAAATAGTGAAATAGGTTCATCCAATAAAAAGATATTGGCCCTTGAAATTTGAATTTTTTTTTAACCGTTTGTTACCATTTTTAGATTTAAGCTAACTTCAACGTGACATATTTTATGAATGAATGAATAAAGATATCAGAATAATTTTTTCACTGCTTGAAATGGTTGAACCATCTTCTTTCATTTTGCATGATTATTTTGTTCAACTGAGGGCAAAACTGAAATTTGAAGGTAACTTAGCAACGCCTTTTTCCCGCCAAAAACCGTTAAAATTGGAAAAAAAAAACAATACGATTACTTGCAAATTAAAATTCTATCATCCTGCCAAGTTTCATTTATATCCGTAAAATATATAAAAAGTTGCTTGAAGATGATCACTTTTTGATGACAGCTGACCCAGCGTGTTTTTGATATCTTCTTGACAACTTGAGGATTCCGTTGAGAAGTTTTGTTTACTTCAACGGGCAGAAAAATAATTTTTTAAACTGTTTTACTAATCGCCTAACAAGCTAGCTAGTTACCGTGAATAAAAACGATTGTTCTTTCTTCAATTGACACTGTAGTAGGTTTTTGCATTCTAGTAACAACTGACAAAATTTAAAATTCCACAGCCCTTTTAAAGTGCAAACGACAGAAAACAAAGTCAGCTTCCTCAATTGAATAAACTGAGTGTACTTATTCGGTTCCTCACTAGCAATTTCCCGAAATGGATTCAAAATTTCAAAGTGATTGACACAGTAACTCAAGTATTTCTACACGACGCTCAGTGGCAAAGGTTAGCACAATGTCTTGTGACTTTTAATTAAAAATATCATGTGCTTTGGCGGAAAGAAAGTGCAACCGTCGAGAGACACCTGTTAAAATTCGCGACTCGATAATTATTGGATTTTAATTGGTTTTAATAATAATAAAATAAAATTTATTATTTTATTGATTTTTTTTGATTTTATAAATCAAATGGAACCCATCAGAAAGTCGTCAAAAAGTTGTCCAAAAGATGTCAATCACAATCAAAAACTCTGTCGAGTGGCAACGGTTTGGCGCTCTTCACTGTACGAAAGTGATAATATTTGGTTTCTATTTCTTAACACGATCAGCGAAGTTAGAAAGTTGTAAGTCTGTCCGGGTTCTATCAACACCCCATCTTCCACCTTCCCGTGAACTGAAAAGGGCTCAAACAAAAAATTAATTAAAATGCTTACCTTCATTTGATCGTTGTTTGGCTATCGATACGCGTAAGTGCCATCTTGCAACTGATCAATAACGTTAACGACTGGTGGAGTTTTCGACGATTAGTTGATAGTCTTGAAAATCCCAGTCCAGTCCTACAAAATACATGGAGGAAATGCTAAGTACTGTGCCTTTCTGGCATAACAAGTTATAGGACATAACAATTTATAGTATTTGCATTTTGATCATCAATTAGAGCTTAAATTTATATCATATATAATTATTTTTTATTATTTTAAAAGTATGAAAGTATGACAAAATATTTGAAAACACTATGATGATTATCAACTCGGAGTTGATAAAGGTAAATTAACCGCCGTAGCGAATTTCTAGAAGCTGACGTTTCGAGCGTTAGCCCTTCGTCGGAGCAAAGTGGCCGACGCAGCACCACAGTTTCATTAAAAAACTAATCACTTTGTCCAAATATTTGACAATAATGTCAGTTTTAATCAAAATTTTGAGTTTAGTTTATTTAATAATTAATAAAAGTATGTCCGGGTTCTATCGATACCCCTGTCCCTCACCTTCACGTGATCTTAAAAGAGCTAAACAAATAACAACGTGTCGAAATCAACTACACTGCTTACCTTCATTTGATCCATTGTTTGGTTACCATACGAGTATGTACCATCTTGTACTATCTTGCAACTGAGCAATAGCGTTAACGAAAGATGACTGATAAACTCAAGAGGCGACAAGACTGTTTGAGGCGTATGAAGCACAGATCCCAGATCATTTCCATTTGGTGTTGTCGACGATTAGTTGATAGCCTTACAAATCCCACTCCAATCCTACAAAATAATAAATAGAGAAACATGCTAAGTATGGTTTCCTAAATCCGCTTGGAGCCTTTTTATATTTTTATCAGGTTTGAAACTTAACAATAGCTTCGCCTATCCCAATAGCCCAAACCCACCCCTAGGTATTCGGAAGAGAAGTTAAATTAATTAATTTGAAATTAATTATGCTTGCAAATCTGTAACGGACTGGATCAGTTGTTTCCAGAAATATTCGCTTTGTTTCAGACCGACCCCACCCCCCTTCTTGACAACTTGATGGTTCCGTTGAGAAGTTTTGTTTACTTCAACGGGCAGAATAATAATTTTTAAAAACTGTTTTTCTAATCGATACTAACAAGCTAGCTAGTTACCGTGAATAAAACGATTGTTTCTTTCTTCAATTGAACACTGTAGTAGGTTTTTGCATTCTAAAATTTCAAAGCGATTGACACAGTAACTCAAGTATTTCTACACGACGCTCAGTGGACAAAGGTTAGCACAATGTCTTGTGACTTTTAATTAATTAAAATATGATGTGCTTTGGCGGAAAGAAAGTGCAACCGTCGAGAGAAATGACACCTGTTTAAATTCGCGACTCGATAATTCTTGGATATTAATTTGTTAAATCAAAATGGAACCCATCAGAAAGTCGTCAAAAAGTTGTCCGCCATCTTGGATCCCGCCATCTTTAATCCGCCATATTGGATTACTTTATTTTTCAATGACGTCAGGAAACCAACAAAACTGACTCAGTCCGAATTAATTATAATTATTAATGATATAATTATAAATTTATTGGGTAGAACCTGTAGCTAATGATGTTAATTATAACTAATGATACTTAGTTGTACTGAATTTGCTAAGAAACAATAATGTTTGACCCTTCAAATAAATAAACGATTTACATGTTAACTCTTAAAATCCCAGTCTCCTAACAGTAATTCAACAGTTATAAGTACCGAAACAGTAATTCTCCTTATTGACTGTGTTCCATTTCTGTTTAAGTAAGTTCTGAGAATTTGGTGCTTTATCAAGACAATACCCGCTATATAGTTAACGATTTTCTTTTCAAGACACTTGGTCAATATTGTTATGAGACATTATATTTTGATCACTCTTTCACTGAAACCCAAAACCGTTACTGTGCGAATCAGAAAAGCGTGAACACTTTGATTTAAGCTTGCATTTTCCTTTGCCAAAAATTGGCCCTGTTTTTTCTTGTATTTAATATTTTATTGCTATTTTCGCAAAGCTTTTCTGCAAAAACAAAGTGCACATTTGAGTTTTCTGACTATTCTTCTTGCGGTTTTGATCATGTCAAAGTTAAATCACGCTTTCTTGATTCACACAGTAAATGCTAAGCGACGTAAGAAATAAGAAAACTACGATAGACTTATCTGAAATAAGATGTTTCCAATTGTCAACTTGACACCAGAGGAGAAGAGCTGCATGATTTGATCCAAAATGGCTGTACTTTCTTTCAACAGGAGTGTGTTTCAAACTGGAAGAAATGGAAACCATCGATAAATTAACTACCTTATTCTCACTAATTTTTGCGCGTACTTAATTTTTCGAAATTGACAGCCCCGTATTTTGCGAGACTTTAATTTTTCGATTTTAAGAAAATAAGGGCTCAAAGGCTTAAAACTTTGCGAAAATATCCCCTTAGGTTCGAGTTGTTCTACTTCGCGAATACCGCGAAAATGTAATACTTTCGAAAATAAGGTACGATATTTTTCGTTTATTCAGCTGGTTTTCAGCCTGATAACAATGGAGACATTTTGCAGCGACTTTCAAAACCAATAATGCCTTCACTTTCTGCATTTACTAAATATAATTTCATTTAATGGTTTTCAACAAATCTCGGACAATGCAAGTGCCCATCTCCCTTCGGCATCTCCAAATTATTTACGCTATGGCAATGAAACTGATATCAAATGAAAACCATTCAAAATTTGTTTACTAGTTGTGATCACGTATCATTTATGGCATATCACAACAAAAATGACGTCATCAATTTTAAAATCCGCCATCTTGAATTTCATTTTTTTTTTCATTTCTATTTTTTACGCTGAAATCGTCGCGCTGTCACGATCGATCGTAGAGCCGCCATCTTGGATTATTTGGCGAGCGAAAATTACATACATACATACGTTTTATTATAGCTCCCTTACTGGGGCTGTTCCGCCACAATATCAAATTACAAATCAAATATTTAAATAAAAATTAAAGATAAGAGAAAGCAGGGCAATAATAAAAACTATACAGACTAATTATTTTACAATCATACATATCATTCATTCATTCAATTGTTTTACAGCGTCGAATTAAGTTGGTTCAGTATTCCCCTTTTGAAATTAATTTTCTTACGTGTAGGACTAGCTTCTTAGTGTAACAGTTCAAAAAGGCCAAACAAAAAATATATCGTTTTGTTTCATTTATTTTTGAGAGAATAACGAGAAAATATTTTCGTTTAAACTACAAATTATGCGAAAGCTTAGAAACATAACCGTTGAAGCGCGCGCATGAAACGAAATTAAAAAGAACGCATGCGTGTAACCGGAAACTTGTTTGGTTTTCCCGAAAACGGAAAAATTTAATTATAAATAAAGCCATCGGTAAAAACAAGTATTTGTTCTTATGCGATGACGTCCATTGTTTTTGCTTTCAGGAATGAAAATTACTGATTTGTTGAGAAATTTAAAATATTTGATAATGGATTACCCTATTTCAATTCTTTGATTCTCAGATTAAAATGATCGAGTTTGAGCTTATAAAAAAAACAGACGAGTAAATGTTTTGAAAACATGAACAAATCTTACCTTTTTGTTTAGTAGTTTGTATACTATCCCACAACATAAAGAAAAATGACAGCGCAATAAGCAAAATCACCAACTTCATGCTTATAACAAAACTTTTTTCTTCTCACGAGAAACGCATAACTTGTTCGTTCTGCAAAAGAAAGCGAAGTGGACATTTGACGTCACAATAAGCGTTTATGACGCAGCGTGCGCGAGATGAGTTTAAGAAGATTCGTTCCCAATCTTGTAGTCTAAGGGGTGATTACATGGCGAATTTCAGCCCGGGCTGAAATTGCGCGGAAGAGTCATCAGAGAATGAGGGGCGATTTGAATAACCGGCAACTTATTTACATATCGGCTGAACGTTTGAAGAACGAAGCTGTTGTTATATTCCATTTTCGATTTGAAATTCGCGAACACATCGAATAAGATTTTCGATTTTATCCCCCTTGTTTCCACTGGAACCTTTTTTCCATCTTGTTTAAAAACACAGGAGCGATTTTACAATACCCGGCAACTTATTTACATACCGGCTGCACGTGTATATAAAAACAAACGACCATTCTTATTCAATGACATGCAAATACGTTGGCGGGCATTCTACAATTTAGCCAAAACACAATCACTGCGCATGCCCAAGTTCACTTTTCAGCCCGGGCTGAAACCTTGTCCATGTAATCGCTAACTTCATTTCAAGAGGATTTGTTTCGGAAGTCGGGCTGAAATCTCAGCCCCCCTAACCGGGCTGGAATTTCAGCCCGGGCTGAAATTCGCCATGTAATCACCCACTAAAACGCTTTATTTTATGCAGAACATAAGCACATCGTTTATCTGTATTCAATCAGTAATAGTAATATTGTCTAAGTTATATTGTCTATACAATTCTTTCGCTTTTTTAAAATCCTGATAGTTCGCGGTCAGGTCACGCGAGCAAAACAGTTGACACACAAAATGTTTTAGGAAAGTCACAAATTTTGACCCACGAGTCGAAGCCGAATGGATCCATCCGCAGGATACTTTGATAATGTTATGGCGAAATGTATCATCAATATTAGAAAACAGACATAAAAATTAATACGGACGTCAATTTGTTTTTTTAAAAAAGCCAAAATGATCAAGCGTGGACATCATACAAGAAAAACCGCCGGGTAAAATTGCAAGAGAACCTGAATTTCTTTTCCCGGAGCCAAAATTATACCAAAAATCACGTCCTCGTAACTTCAAACTACGTATAATAACTCAAAAGGAAATTCCGGAAACAGCATTTTGAAAACTAAGTTTTATCCCATTCCGGAAATTCTTGAAAACTAACTGAATTATTCCATGCTCATCAGTTCTTTTACACGACAAAATAAAGTTCCATTTCATTTCTCAAAATATTTCATCTTTTTCGCTTCACTGTTAAACTCAATCTTTGTCATCCGAATTTAAAATTATTTTGAAAGATTTTCTCTTTTAAGAACTACTTTTTAGATTCTGTTTGTCTTTATATCGTGAAGCGACAATGCCAAACAGTTTGTAGATTTGCCGTCAGCTATCTTAGATTAGTAATCTCCGATAATTTTATACATAAAGCTTTGCCAATTAGAGATATTTGTAAATAAATTATTAAATTAAAAATTTTAAATTCTAAGAAAAATAATTATTGTTTTATTTGTTAAAGAAAATGTAATAACTATGTTAGTTAACCTAACTTCAGCTTATTTTTCTAAGCAATATCAAAAGTTGAGGCATTATAATTAGTAAGCCAAATTCCGCGGAATTGAGTTATTGCATTGTACTTGCCATGTTACCAATTGTCTAACAATTCTTTCAATTCTCTCGATTAATCATGATTTTATTTCCAAGATAATCGAAAAATCGGCAATGTATCAATATCGAAACTGAAAGGGGATACCATAAAAGCTCTATTTAGCCACCCTCTCTATTAATCCCCCTATCTAATAATCCCCTTTTGGAAGTCAGATTTTGTAATAAGCCCCCCTCTCTATTAAGACCCCCCCCCCCCCCCCTCCTTCCTTCTAAATGACTTTTCAGTAATATTTTCTAGCGTTTCAGTCACTTTGTATTGAAACGTGGTCTTGAATTTCCAGAACTATCGTCGAGTTAGGGTATAAATGACGTTTCCTTTGTAAGACGGTCATACATAATCCATTTCTTGTTCTGTTGTAGTTAGTGTGTAATAGTAAATGTGAATTTTCTTGAAAATTTATGATTTGAAATAAGCCCCCCTCTCTATTAAGCCCCCCTCTCAAATAACCCCCCCCCCCCCCCCTTCTTGAGGCCTGAAATTAAATAAGCCCCCGGTGGGCTTAATAGAGCTTTTACGGTATTACATTTTGATCACTATTGGACCGAAACGGATAAATGGAAAACCACAGAATTTACTGAAGAAATAGGAAACTGCGATAGACTTATCTGAAATAAGATGCCAAAAGCTGCACACGTTGGCCAATAATGGTTGTACTCAGGTCGCCATGCTGACTTTTCTTCAGTACATCTACGTTCAACCTGGAGAAAACGTTGGAAATGTCAATAACTTATAATAAACCATTTGTTTTCTTTCATTCAGCATATTTACTATATTCCGTTTTTCAGTTGTGGTCATTTCAGAAATTCGCTACCAGGTTCGAAATAATAATTCTCGTTACGTTCAAAGAGTTTGGTGATACATCAAGACAATACACCACAGATAATGATTTGCTTCAGATACCTGACGATGTATCGATACGGTAAGGAGATATTAGATTTTGATCATTCTTGGTCTGAAACCGTTAAATGGTAAACACAGAAGAAATACTATTGACTTATCTGAAAGATCAGTTTCCATTAGACCTCCAATAGTCAAATTGTACCAGAGTCCAAGAGCTACACACCGCAATCCAAAATGGCTGCATTTTCTTTCAACCTGGAGAGAGAGAGAGAGAAAAAAACATCAATAAATTGAGCCGTAATTTTCTTTCATTCAGGCAATTTGTCACATTACTCGGACGTTACCATTACCCGCTACCAGGTTGGAAATAATAATTCTCCTTTCGTTTAAAGAGTTTGGTGGTACATCAAGACAATACACCACATTTAATGATTTGCTTCAGATAATTGACAATGTATCGATATGCATGGTAAGAAGATATTAGATTTTCATCATTCTTGGGTCGTTAAATGGTAAACACAGAAGAAAAACTATTGACTTATCTGAAATAAGATCAGTTTCCATTATGTCTCCAATAGTCAACTTGTACCAGAGTCCAAGAACTACACACTGCAATCCAAAAAGGCTGCACTGCCTTTCAGATCTGTACATGTGTTCAACCTGAAAAAAAAGAATCATCAATACTGATTAAACCTTATATTCTTTCATTCAATTGCTAGTCGTGTTTGAAACAATAGAGGCACGTACTCCAAAGCAGAAATAACTTTGCCGCTGTATGCTTTGAATTTGCAAAGCTCTATAAAGTTTTGGGAAAACAAATGTCCTACAAAGACGTTACGGTTCTCAGTGAAAATTTGGTGGTATACCATGACAACAGTACCCCCCCCCCCCCCCCCCCCGGCCATCCCCTCTTCCCAGTTAACAATTTATTTTCAAGATACTTGACAATGTATTGACTCTTCGACCGAAGCGGTCAGTGGTAAACAACAGAAGAAATAAGAAAACTGCGATGGACTTATCTGGTAAATACGAATGTCTACTTGCACCAAAGTCCAAGAGCTACAGTGCGATCCAAAATTGCTGCATTTTCTTTCAACGCATCTGTGTTCAACCTGGAGTGAAAAATGAAACATCAATAAATTGAATAATAGGTATTTTTCTCTCATTCAGCCAATTTGTCAAATTACAATTGCGGTTTTTAAGAGTATTAATAGGGTAGTGTTTATAGAACTTCTAATGTATATGTTGTAGTTATATATTTATGTAAATTTCTTATTTTGTAACCTTTTTTGTTTGTTTTGTTTTCTCAAAGATACCAGCCTGTAAGCTACTCTTAAATTCGAGGTAAATTAATGATTTGCTTTATAAGATACTTGACAATGTATCGATATTGTAAGGGATATTAGATTTTCATAATTCTTAGACTGAAACCATTAAATGGTAAACACAGAAGAAATATTATTGACTTATCTGAATAAGGTCAGTTTCCAATAGACAACTTGCACAAGAGTCCAAGAGCTACAATTACAATCCAAAAATAGCCGCACCTTCTTTCAACCTGAAAAAAAAAAACATTTTTCTTTCATACAACAATTTACTAGTCATGTTTGAAACAATAGAGGCTCTCCAAAGCAGTAATGACTTTGCCTCCGTATGGTTTTGAATTTACAAACCAGTGGTAAACGCAGATGCTGTACAAACGGTGTTAGGGTTCTGAACATTTGCTGGTACATCAATAAGAAAACAACCCCTTCCCGGTTAAACATTTTCTTTTTAAGATATTTCACAATGTATTTCTTCCTGGACTGAAGCTGTTTTAACAGAAGAAATAAGAAAACAGCGATGGACTTATCTGGTAAATAAGATGTTTCCAATACTGAGTCTACTTGCACCAAAGTCTAAGAGCTACACACTGCAATCCAAAATGGCTGCATTTTCTTTCAGCATATATGTGTTCAACTTGGAGAGTAAAAAAACAAACATCAATATATTGAGTTATTTTTCTTTTATTCAGCCTATTTGTCAAATTACTCGGAAGTTCTTGTGAATGCTCATTATTATTGATTATCATAGAATTGTAACTTTATACATTTCTATTAAATATCATACATGTAGTTGTGGCATTTCAGAAATTCGCTACCAGGTTCGAAATATAATTCTCTTTACGTTTAATTGGTGGTACATCAAGACATGCAATACACCACAGATAATGATTTGCTTCAGATAATTGACAATGTATCGATATGATAACTGAGTAACGGTCTGAAACCGTTAAAGGGTAAACACAGAAGAAATACTTAATTGACTTATCTGAAAGATCAGTTTCCGTTAGGCCTCCAATAGTCAATTTGTACCAGAGTCCAAAAGCTACAAACTGCAATCCAAAATGGCTGCATTTTCTTTCAACCTGGAGAGAGAGAGAGAAAAACATTAATAAATTGAGCCGTAATTTTCTTTCATTCAGGCAATTTGTCACATTAGTTGGACGTTACCATTACCCGCTACCAGGTTCGAAATAATAAATAAATTCTCCTTGCGTTCAAAGAGTTTAGTGGTACAAAAAGACAATACACCACAGATAATGATTTGCTTTATGAGATACTTGACAATATGAGATACTTGACAATGTATCGATATGTTAAGAAGATATTAGATTGATCATTCTTGGTCTGAAATCGTTAAATGGTAAACACAGAAGAAATATTATTGACTTATCTGAATAAGGTCAGTTTCCAATAGACAACTTGCACAAGAGTCCAAGAGCTACAATTACAATCCAAAAATGGCAGCACCTTCTTTCTACCTGAAAAAAAAAAAACAATAAATTAAGCTATTTTCTTTCATACAACAACTTTCTAGTCATGTTTGAAACAATAGAGGCACTCCAAAGCAGTAATGACTTTGCCTCCGTATGGTTTTGAATTTACAAAGCTCTATAATAGTGGTAAACGCAGATGCTGTACAAACGGTATTAGCGTTCTGAAAATTTGCTGTTACATCAATAAGAAAACAACCCCGTTCCCGATTAAGATATTTGACAATGTATTGCTTCTTCGACTGAAGCGGTTAAATGGTACACAACAGAAAAAATAAGAAAACTACGATGGACTTATCTGGTAAATAAGATGTTTCTAATACTGAGTCACCTTGTACCAGAGTCCAACAGCTACACACTGCAATCCAAAATGGCTGCATTTTCTTTCAGCGTATTTGTGTTCAACCTGGAGAGAAAAAAGAAACATCAATAAATTGAATAATAGGTATTTAATTTTCTCTCATTAAGCCAATTTCTCAGATTACTCGGAATTTCTTGCGATTGCTCATTACTAATTGTCATACAATTGTAACTTTCATACATTTTTTTACACCATACATACAGTTGTGGTCATTTCAGAAATTCACTACCAGGTTCGAAATAATAATTCTCCTTGCGTTTAAAGAATTTGGTGATACATCAAGACAATACACCACATATAATAATTTGCTTTATGAGATACTTGATATGGTAAGGAGATATTAAATGTTGATCATTCTTGGACTGAAACCGTTAAATGATAAACACAGAAGAAACATTATTGACTTACATGCATGTATCTGAAATAAGATCAGTTTCCAATAGACAACTTGCACAAGAATCCAAGAGCTACACCACACTACAATCCATGGCCAAAAATGGCTGCACCTTCTTTCTACCTGAAAAAAAAAATCATCAATGAATTAAGCTATTTTCTTTCATACGACAACTTTCTAGTCATGTTTGAAACAATAGAGGCACTCCAAAGCAGTAATGACTTTGCCTCCGTATGGTTTTGAATTTACAAAGCTCTATAATAGTGGTAAACGCAGATGCTGTAGAAACGGTGAGTAGGGTTCTGAAAATTTGCTGGTACATCAAGAAAACAACCCCCTTCTCGATCTATTAAAAAAATTCCTTTTAAGATATTTGACAATGTATTGCTTCTTCGACTGAAGCGGTTAAATGGTAAAACAACAGAGTAAATAAGAAAACTACGATGGACTTATCTGAGACGTTTCCAATAGTCGACTTGCACCAGAAGTTTAAGAGCTACACACTGCAATCCAAAATGGCTGCATTTTCTTTCAACATATCTGTGTTCAACTTGGAGAGAAAAAAGAAACATCGATATATTGAGTTATTTTTCTTTTATTCAGCTAATTTGACAGATTTCTCGGAAGGTTCTTGTGATTGCTCATTACTGATTGTCATACAATTGTAACTTTATACATTTCTGTTAAATGTCATACATATAGTTGTGTGGTCATTTCAGAAATTCACTACCAGGTTCGAAATAATAATTCTCCTTGCGTTAAAAGAGTTTGGTTGTACATCAAGACAATACACCACAGATAATGATTTGCTTCAGATATTTGACAATGTATCGATATGGTTGGAAGTAACGGTCTGAAACCGTTAATTGTAAACACAGAAGAAATACTATTGACTTATCTGAAATAAGACTAGTTTGCAATAGGTCTCCAATAGTCGCGACTTGCACCAGAGTCTTAGAGCTACACGCTGTGACATTCCAAAAAGGCTGTACTGCCTTTCAGATCTGTACATGTGTTCAACCTGAATAAAATAAAGAACCATCAATACTGATTAAGCCTGATATTCTTTCATTCAATTGCTAGTCGTGTTTGAAACAACAGAGTCACTTCCAAAGCAGAAATAACTTTGCCGCTGTGTGCTTTGAATTTGCAAAGCTCTATAATGTTTTTGGCAAACAAATGTCGTACAAAGACGTTACGGTTCTCAGTGAAAATTTGGTGGTACACCATGACAACAGTCCCCCCACCCCCCACCTCATCCCCTCTTCCCAGACCGAAGCGGTCAGTGGTAAACGACAGAAGAAATAAGAAAACTGCGATGGACTAATCTGGTAAATAAGATGTTTCCAATACTGAGTCGACTTGCACCAGAATTTAAGAGCTACACAGTGCATCCAAAATGGCTGCATTTTCTTTCGACATATCTGTGTTCAACTTGGAGAGAAAAAAAGAAACATCGATATCAATATATTGAGTTATTTTTCTTTTATTCAGCCAATTTGTCAAATTACTCGGAAGTTCTTTTGATTGCTCATTATTGATTATCATAGAATTGTAACTTTATACATTTCTGTTAATATCATACATATAGTTGTGGTCATTTCAGAAATTCGCTACCAGGTTCGAAATAATAATTATCTTTACATTCAAAGAGTTTGGTTGTACATGGTACATCAAGACAATACACCACAGATAATGATTTGTTTCAGATACTTGACAATCTATCGATATGTTAAGGAGATATTAGATTTTGATCATTTTGGTCTGAAGCCGTTAAATGGTAAACACAGAAGAAATACTATTGACTTATCTGAAATATCAGTTTCCATTAGGTCTCCAATTGTCAACTTATACCAGAGTCCAAGGGCTACACAATGCAATCCAAAATGGCTGCATTTTCTTTCAACCTGGAGAGAGAGAGAGAAAAACATCAATAAATTGAGCCGTAATTTTCTTTCATTCAGGCAATTTGTCACATTACTCGGACGTTACCATTACCCGCTACCACGGCAGGTTCGAAATAATAATTATCTTTGCGCTTAAAGAGTTTGGTGATACATCAAGACAGTACACCCCAGATAATGATTTGCTTTATGAGATACTTGACAATGTATCGATATGGTAAGAAAATATTAGATTTTCATAATTCTTGGACTGAAACCGTTAAATGGTAAACATAGAAGAAATATTATTGACTTATCTGTATAAGGTCAGTTTCCAATAGACAACTTGCACAAGAGTCCAAGAGCTATAATTACAATCCAAAAATGGCTGCACCTTCTTTCTACCTGAAATAAAAAAACATCGATAAATTAAGCTATTTTCTTTCATACAACAACTTTCCAGTCATGTTTGAAACGATAGAGGCACTCCAAAGCAGTAATGACTTTGCCACCGTATGGTTTTGAATTTATAAAGCTCTATAATAGTGGTAAACGCAGATGCTGTACAAACGGTGTTAGGGTTCTGAAAATTTACTGGTACATCAATAAGAAAACAACCCCCTTCCCGATTAAAAATTTTCTTTTAAGATATTTGACATTGTATTGCTTCTTTGACTGAAGTGGTTAAATGGTAAGCAACAGACGAAATAAGAAAACTACGATGGACTTATCTGGTAAATAAGATGTTTCCCATACTGATGTCTACTTACACCAGAGTCCAAGAGCTACACACTGCATCCAAAATGGCTGCATTTTCTTTCAACATATCTGTGTTCAACATGGAGAGAAAGAAAAACAAAACATCAATATATTGAGTTATTTTTCTTTTATTCAGCCAATTTGTCAAATTACTCGGAAGTTCTTGTGATTGCTCATTACTGATTGTCATACATTTCCGTTAAATATCATACATATATAGTTGTGCCGTCATTTCAGAAATTCGCTACCAGGTTCGAAATAATAATTCTCGTTACGTTCTCCCCAGCCAGTAATGATTTGCTTTATGAGATACTTGACAATATATCGATATGTTAAGGAGATATTAGATTTTGATCATTATTGGTCTGAAACCGTTTAAATGGTAAACACAGAAGAAGAAATATTATTGACTTATCTGAAAGATCAGTTTCCATTAGGGCTCCAATAGTCAAATTGTACCAGAGTCCAAGAGCTACACACTGCAATCCAAAATGGCTGCATTTTCTTTCAACATATCTGTGTTCAACCTGGAGAGAAAGAAAAACGAAACATCAATATATTGAGCTATTTTTCTTTCATTCAGGCAATTTGTCAGATTACTCTGAAGTTCTTGCGATTGCTCATTACTGATTGTCATACAATTGTTTCAGCTGTCATACATTTATTTTAATGTTAAATTTGAAAGGTTGACAAGACAATACAGGTTCTAGTTAATGATTTTCTTTACAAGGTACCGTGATTCCTTTAACAAGCCCACCCACCCCACCCCGAAAATAAGAACCACAAATCTCCCTATTATAGACTGACTTGTCGTTACAGTACTTGTGATGTACATTTGGCAACTGTGATACTTGTATTGTGTTTCATATAATAATACAAAAATTATTGCTGTCCGACGTTTCGATGTTGCTATCATATCATTAAGTGTAGAGAGTTTTTCCATGCAGTATTCTTGTATGCAACTTAAAATTTTCAAACAAACATTTTTGAAACACAAATAAGTAGTTTTGGTCAGTAAAGTAACCACACCAGCGGGTGAGATAATCAGGTTGATTTATCCGAGATATTGTAAATTGAGTTTATCAAGAAGAGCAGATCATAAAAACGGCAAAAAACAAATATGACTTATCTGAAGTTCAGTGGAGTTGTTTCAATTCATGACTGAAGAGACCGGCAAGGATAGGATAATAACTGTAATAACGGCGCACTTGAATACACCTCTGCTGCCTCTGTTCAACTTGTAGAAACAAACAAGAAAACAATAGTTTAGGCTATTTATATTTGAATCAAGTTAGTTAAAGTCTGTTATTAGCCTGTATAATCAATTTAGTAGTGTTGTCAGCAGGTCAATCAATTCAGAAACCACTACTAACTAAATTGGCTTTAATAATTATCCACTGATATCCAAATATACGAGGGCGGAAGATAGTTTTGCTGACCTCGCCAGATTTCACTGACTTGTAATCCTGTATGCATAACCGACTCTATTCTTGTACATAATTAATAAGGTTTCTAATTTCAACAGATAGTTTTAACGATGATATGGGGGTTGAAATGAACAGCAAAATGTGATTGTAACTGAACGGTTAACAAATAATGATTAGTTGAAACAAACCTTAACTGCCTGACACGAAAACTGAGCGGACACTGTAGGTCACCAGCGTAATACCACACATGACAAAGAATCCATCCCTGAAGCCAAGAACAATTATGGCTGGATGACGTTTGAGAACACAATCTATCTCTATGCAAAAGCGTGGAACAAAAATACAGCAACATCAGCATCTAAACATTTTTAAACCGCTGAGACTCGTACTAACACGACGTTAAGAATGGGTTATGTTATGGCATTTTGTTAAAGTTGTAGAGATGAATTGATCTATGTCCTCTCCATCTCGGTGCAATGGCAAAATCTTACAGTGAGGGTATATTGTTCAGAAGAAAGAAAATATACGCGGCAGCGCTCCGAATCGGGAACTATACAAACTACGAACGAACAGTGAATTCAAGTTGTAGATGGAAGGTAGTGCGTAAGAAACATTCTAACCGACTGTTCCGTCCCTGGCCAAACGAACAGAATCAGTCATGATAAAAAAAAATTGGCAACTCAGAATTTCGACATGAATTACAACGAGTTCTTTGGCGTCACCGCTGATATTGAACTTCAAAACAGTTCACAACTGAAAATATTAAACCGTTAAATGGCCAAACTTTGAAGGCTAGCGAAACGAAACGAAAAGCTAACAACTAAATGAATAACAAAGTAGAGAAGAGAGAAAACATGGACTTAACTGAAGGGAACATATCGACGAAGATGTTGGTTCACCTTCCCTGCACAACAACGCCAACAGTAAAATGGGTGCGTCACTTGACACTTCCGAGTTATATATCACGATTAAAATTCATGACATGCAAACACAAGAAATATGCTTTTCATCATGTTTCATGAAAAAAAAGTAATGCATCATACTTTTTCTGAATGTTTTGTAAATATTTTTTCGCTTTGAATAACTTTGACAATGCGACGAGAAAAGCACACCCCCAAATCATTAATCATCATTCATTCATTCATCATTAATGCGGAATGTTATTTATAACAATCATAATCAGTATCCTTATTTATTTAAAACACGGTAAACAAAAGAAATCATCAGTACAAAGCTAAAAAAATGCTTATATACTGTTTTACATGATCGCCGTGTGGGAATCCGATGGTGAATATAAGGGTGGATTTATTTGTAGCATACGCGTATAGTTGTCAGATTTGTCCCGTGCGCTTTTTTATTGTTTCTATTGTCGGTCTATTGTTGAAACGTTTACGTTTCAACATTTGTTTAAAACTCTTAAAGCTTTATAACTTCCGAAATATTGTACATTTCATCAAACGCATGCTACAAGTTGTCGATATTGACGTTCTTCAGCAAATTCTAAAGTAATAATTTGAAAACGATCAAATCCTTCCGAGTTTTTAGACATTTTTCATTTTGGTCACGTGACACACCAAATATGGGCATGGTTCGAAATATTTAAAGGGAACGTGAATTAAACAAACATTACAACGTTTGATGCCCACTGGAGTCAAGGAACCAAAGTTATGGAGGTTTAGAGATTTCCATAGCAACATTTTTGTGATTCCTTGTAGTTTAGGTTCTCCCCAAAATAAAAAAATTCGCACGGAGCAAATGCGACAACTAAGGCGTATGTTACAAATAAACCCATCCTAAATGAAATGATATGTGAATAGAGTGCAATAAAGTAAAGAAATGAAAAAAAAATTTAAAGGCTTCAACGGGATCCGAATTTTTTCCAAGCGATGCCAGCGCGCTATAAAAGCTTCAAATTAAACGGCCTGAGAAGCGGGAAAACTACAAATAATATGCATTTTATGACAAAAGCGTTGCGTTCCCATCAGCAAACCCTAATTATCAATCGAATATTTGTAACACAATACCGCTTATAATTATGATGAGTGATCACAGGTAGGAGGATAAAACATTACCGTAAAATATTCTGATTGTAACCCCTGGGCTTTTATATTCTTTCGAATTAATTTTTTGTGGGATTATTTTAGGGAAGGGCTTTTTTCCATGGGTTAATTCGGAAGAGGGTGGGGGGGGGAGGAAGGTTTATTATGGAGGGGTATATTATCGGAAGGGATTTTGCATCTAAAAATATTTATTTGCGTCAGGAACATATCACCCTGTTTGCGTACAAGAATACTGCATGACAAAACTCTCTAAACTTAACGAAATGGGACACAAAACAAGCCTCTAAACTCGTTTAATAGACGCCACAAATCTTTAATCATTTTGGAACAAGAACCCCTGAAGGGATTACAAGCGGCCGATTTCCCGGGGGGGGGGGGGGGGCACTCCCTTATTTTCGCTATATAGGAACGTGCAGCTGGACAGGGTATGGTTTTTTGAGCATTTTGGTCTGGAACAGGGTATACCAAAAGGCATTTTACATGGAGGGAGGGTGACCCGGGTACCCGGGTCACCCTCCCTCCACGTAAACAGGCCCTTAGTCTGGAACAGGTTCGCAAAATTAGGGTTGTTATAGCCCAGCGGCACACCCCCACCCAAATTTTTTGGGAGAACCCCCCGGGCCAATTTCACCTTGAGGGGAGAAAGAACAATGCACCCCTCCACCCCCTCGGTCAGTTTACTCTGAGGTTCTCCCGCCAAATCTAAGAGTCAACTTCGAACCTGCGTGACGAAAAACGTGACTGGGTGATGCAATATTTTGGCTAGCATAAGTTTGAGCTTAGGTCAAGTTTACTGTGTAGAAAATTTTACCTAATGTCAATTGCATCATAATCAACAAGGGCACAGATGTGTTTTCGCTCAACGTGAAAATAAATTGTGAATGACATATATGCTGTGGAATTGTGTAAGAAAAACTGTTATGTTTTTGGGACCGAGTTTTATCGTTCGTTTAATGAGGTGCATGTATTAAACAGAACAGAAATTATCTAGTGGCTATTTATTTGCATGTCTCCTGGCTACGTTTACAATGTAATGGGAAAAACCCCTCACAATGCAATGCAATGTCAACTGAGGAAAGTGCAGTGAAAAAAACAAGTAGTCACGCCAGTCTCGCTAAAGTCCGCAGTTTGCGTGAAACCGGAAGCCGATTCCCCGCTGGGATCGAATAACGAGCAAAGGTCACACCGCCAAATTTAGCACATTTTACAACAACACTGCTGTTCACTGCTGTGGGACATTTGTCTTTGCTTTTTTCAATGCGATTCCTGTAATAAACTCAATACATGTACGCACTTACACGACACTACAGAAAGCCTGTGGAAGAGAAATTCTCTACTGGCTAATTTTAGACCGAGATGCGATAACATCATGTCAACCGTGTAGAGGACTAGGGCTAGCGACATGAAAAAAAAGTCCATTTCTTGAAGCGGCCGCTGCGCATGGGCCGCTTAACAACAACAAAACTACAAAATAAATTCTCCAAAAGGGGGCTTGGGGGGAGAGGGGCTTTTAGTGGAGTCTGGGTACGAGATTTTTTTCTCAAAATTCTTCTAGTCACCAGTCTTTTCAGCGCCGTGATTTTCCAATATGGCGGACGTTTGGTGAAAATCTTCCAGTTCAAATTACAATTTACAGTACTTTTTATCACCAATAATGTACTACTATATACGCTGGTTATTCACCTTCCTTCGCACTGTTGTCTGGTTCATTCTCCAATGGCCTCGGTTCCTTTTTCAGCGTGAAAGAGTTGTTCAGAATTCAGAGAACCCTTTGAGCTGGGAGAGGCTGAAATATCACGTCTTTAAGGACCTTTTAGCTCTTCCACACACAGCCAAGCTCGGAGAGAAAGCTCCAAACTGCAAAGTGATTACTCTGGAAGGCGATATGCGTTGTTTGTTTGACTTCGTGAAGCTCAGCCGGCCCCTTGTGCTCAACTTTGGCAGTTGTACTTGAGATTGTTTTATTGAAGTCTTGCACGAATTCAGAGAAGTTGTCAAAGATTTCTCTGATGTGGCAGATTTCCTTATTATCTATACTGAAGAAGCACATCCGACTGAAGGATGGAGAATCAAGGTAAGCTTGAACTCAACATTTACAGGAGACTCTTCAGGTGGGCAATATATATACTGTAAAAGCTCTATTTAGCCCCTCTCTATTAAGCCCCCTCTCTATTAAGCCCCCTCTCTAATAAGCCCCCCCCCCCCCCCCCTCTTGAGGCCTAGCTTTTACGGTAAATATACAATAGCCCATTTGAGTACATGCCTAAAACAGAGTGCACGGGTCACAAAAGACAAATTATCCACTGTGCTGAACAATCCAGTAACACTGCAGAGTATTGGTGTGTGTGTGTGTGTGTGTGTGTGTGTGGGGGGGGGGGGGGGGGGGGGGGGGGGGGGTAATCTGTGATGGACTGGCATCCCATCCAGAAGGAGTGCAGGTAGTACAATGTGCATGTAATACAGGTAATATAATACTCCTATAGTCGCTTCATGCTATAGATAGTGGAATTGAGCATCAGCACTTAAATGGGTCATCTGGCCCCTGTGATCCCTAGCATTGGAACAGACCCTACCTTCCATTACTTTTAGGGAGGCGCAGTGGCCTAATGTCCCTAATGGTTAGTATGTTGAACTCCAGATAGAGCGGTTTGAGTTCCAGCACTGGCCAGAGTCATTGTGTTGTGTTCTGGCATTGCCTCTCTCCACCCAGGGGTATAAATGGGTACCGGTGACAACATGCTGTGGGGTTACCATCCAGGGGGAATAGCAATAAACTCTTAGTTGCTTCACGTTATGGAAATCGGGATGCGTGCTAACAGTTGTGGGCCTGACTAGGCTTGTGAAGACTTTACCGTACCTTACCATTATTGTGAATGATCCATACATTAAATCATTCTGTAAATATATTTAGACACAAATCACTTTTTGGAATTGACCCATAAATTGCATTCCTAATTTTTAGGATAATTATGTTGTCAAGCAACACAAGAGCTTAGAGGATCGTCTACAAGCTGCTCAAATGTTAGTAACCCTTGACCCCTTAGCACCAGTTGTTGTTGATACTCTTGCAAATGAAGCATTGCTGTCTTATGCTGCCTTCCCTGACAGGCTGTACATTGTGCAAGATGGTAGAGTAGCTTACGAGGGAGGCGTTGGTCCTTGGGGATATAACCTTGATGAGGTTCGACAATGGCTAAATGCTTGGAAAGGACAATCTTAAAAAGTAAATAATTACTTTGTTGTAGCCTGTTGTGTAGTGAAAAGTTTTACAGAGAGACACGCCATGTTATTAAAATTTAGGTCATATACTGTAACACTCACTCTGATTGGTTGAGTTCAGTCGTTTTACATGAGGGTACCGTAAATCCTCGAATAACCGGCACATATTTCAAATTTCAGGTTTTCCCTTGTCAAGTGACCCATAATTGAACCAGTTGTATTTTTATAAAATGTTATTTTTGGCAAGAAATCTGAAGTCATTCTGCCTTCTCTTACTTCATACATTCGTTTTGACTGCATTTAAAGAGAGGGGTGGGTTTATATTTTAAATTTCATTATTCTATGGGGGCGCTTATTCGAAGGGGGCGCTTATTCGAGGGGGCGTGGGGTGCTTATTCGAGGATTTACGGTATGTAAACATTCCATTTTGTTGACTTCATTTTATAAAAAAATAGAAAATGGCTGCTTCTTGTTTACATAGCCTGATGAAAACACAAGTTGAGAAAGTTGGGGAGAATTTGTGTTTGCATCAGGCTATGTAAACATGTGTGCCATTTTCAATTTTTTAACTGTTGCCAGTCTGCAAAAGTTTCTTTAAAATTATTATTAGTTTTTTTACATTTTCTTGGTTTCTTCTGACAATTTTCTTATGGTTTCTGTTTGATTTGATCAATCCAAATTTCAGAACTTTTGAAGATTGATTTGACATGTTGAGTGTTTTCGACTTCCTGCTATGCACAGTTCAACTAGTGAGACTGATTTGTCAGTGAAATCAAGCAGAATCCATCAGAAAAAGTGACTGGCATGAAAATTGCATCATGTTAAAAGATATTACAAGTAAACTGCCACGGTATTACATGTTTGTAGAAGTAGAAAGCTGGCAGTCACAAGAGGTGAACAGTAATTATCTATTACTGTAAGTGTCCTTATGTGCATTGTGTACCTATCACACTATAGATAATATACGAAAGCACTGTAGAAAATAATAATAATATTAATAATAACAGTTTATTAAATTAACAGTGTTTCCACAAAGTGGATCTTCACCTGTTCAGTACTAGTTAAGAAAATAAACTTTTTAAAAGTTTACAAAATAATATTAAATATTACTTAAACATTTTATACAATTTAAAATATAAGTGATCTATATAAAATATTATTAGTTTACAAATATACAATTTTTAATAATTATTAGAATTATGGATTTTAATTTTGTAGTTGTTGAAACAATTGAACATTTTGTATGTAAGAGACTCAGATGGAGAAAGCTAGTACCCACGATCAGTCTGGTGTGGCTCTACATGACAACTAAAGGAAAAATTCAGAAAGAAATCCTTGTAGTTTGAAGCTAAGGAGCCATAATCACGGCAAACTGTACATGGCCTTTCCACGGAGGGAGGGGAACACTCCTTATATGGCACTGAAAGGGATACTCGTCGTACCTTTTAAGACAAATGGTGTTTTGGGTACCACTTAGGGTTTTCAACTTCAAATTCCCAAATTTGTTGTGGTACCGTACATGTACATGGCATTTATCTAGTTTAGTGGTCCAAGTCAGTTGATTAATTTTTAGAAGCCAAAGTGAAAAAAGCTTCAAAAGGAACCAGAAATTTATAAAACAGGTTGGAAATTGAACTGTACAAATATGAATCATTGTAGTATCCCCTTAGGAGTAAAAATGGATTTAAGCTATGCCTGCAAAAGATAGTCTGGTACCTTTTAGGGGTTCTGTTTAAAATTTCCCATGAGCATCCCTGTCACTTTTATACAGGAGTTCCCCTGGGGTCCATTTTACTGCAGGTTGGTTCAACCAATAATAAAATATGTTCAAGGCAGCTACACACATGATTTGTTTGTTTCTTAATACTGAGTTGAGTTATAAACATATTCAGAGGTTTTTTAGTCTTTTCCAAACGCTACAAAAATCCCGAAAAAATCGTCTAAAAATCTATCTCGATAATCTCAAAAAGTTCTAAAAATCTCAAAATTTGTCCTAAAAATATCAAAAATGTTCCGAAAAATCTCCGCCTGACTTGCGCAGTAAGATCGGAAGCCCAAGAATCTTGGCGTCCGTTAGTTGAAACATGGGGTCGAACACATGCGCAGTAGAGCCGGAAGTCCAAGAATCCTGTCATGGCGGATCGCTTCCCCCCAGAGCTCCTTGTTGGCCGCTCCACCGCTGGACAAGGGTAACGAGGACTCTGGGAACGAGATTAGTAGAGACCTAGTATTATGGCGTGATACACCAGTAAACATTGTTTCGTAAGAATAAACCTCACTGTTAGGATTAGCAGTGTGTATTGGGATACAGTTCGTCTACTGTGGCTCAGTTCACCAACAACTCAAATTATTTCGTGTTTATTTGACTCCAGGACTTTGCATGACTCCGTGTTCTGCCAAAAAAAAAAAAAAATATTGGAGGAGCTTGCAACATAAATAGTCAATTTCCTTCCTTATGGCACCAGGAAGGAAATCATATCACTTCCCTCTCTCCAGCCTCGACTGATGGCTGTTGTTACATCTGGCTTGTGTTATTGCCTGTATAATTATTGTATATATTATTGCCTATATTTAACAAATAAAGAAGCCAAAACCATGTATTATACTGTCATAAAACACGACGGGAATTTGAGAACACGAGAGAAATATAGAAAACACGAGCCGCAGGCGAGTGTTTTCTATATTTCTCAAGTGTTCTCAAATTCCCGGAGTGTTTTATGACAGTATAATACATGGTTTTGGCTTCTTTATGTGCTTTAAAATATAGATTTACGCGCGCGACAACGATAAAACACGCTTTTCTATATTTTAAAATATATATATATAGTCCAGTTCGAAGATAAAACCAAAGACGGACAACCTTTGATATGTAAAAAATGTAAAAAACTTTACTAAAACGTTTCGGTCGTTTGACCTTCATCAGTTGTACAGAGTAATAACAGAATATTGACCCTTATATATAATTACACGACGAACAATAGACAAAATCATGGCAAAAGATTATATAACAAATTGAAAAGAAAAATTAGAACAATAATACAAAATTAAAGGCAATTACATAAACGGACTAGAAATAAACAATACAGAAGCAAAAGGTACTAACGAATTACAAATATCACGTAAACAAGACACTATAATTCAAGCATAACAAAATCCCTTGGCTATCACAAGTCCATGAATATCCGCGGCGAATCTGCATACATAACAAATTCCCCGCATACGGTCCTTAAACAATTGAACACAACGTAATAAATTCCGCACCGAAGCCCTTGAATATATGTAACGCCAGCAGAAATAACAAATTCCTGAGAAAGGGCCTTTGAATGCTTGAATTAAAGTGTCTTTAAATATAAATAAATACAAAACGAGTAAACTAGAGAACAGCAAAACAAAAACTACAAGTACTAAAATAGTATAAAAAGTATTAAAATTCTAAGAGATAAAAATAGTTCTAAAAACTGTCATAATAAGAAACTTGCAACTTGGTGAGAGTGTAGCTTTACGCACCAAGTTGCAAATTTCTTGAGAGGTTTCTTTGGAGCGCATGAGTACAATGTAAATTAAGATTAGGGTCATCAATATTTAGTGCCAGGTTGAATTTCAGGTTGAATCCTTTAGGAAATACGTTTGAATCATGACAAGTATTCAGAAATGACAAATGGTGTTGGTACCTGGTGAGTTTGTTCCAGACCTTTGCTGTACGGAAATTAAAGTTGAATTGAAAGTTGAATTTAACATCTCCGGATCAGTCACGAGTGACGATTCCCAGGCGGACAAGAGCAATGTTTGTAGTAATACTTAGAACGGTTAAGAAGTTTCTTGAGCCAACGGAAGATGTCATACCAATAGGATCCCAACGAGATACACAGTCCAAGCTTTGGTGGGTTAATAATAGTCCAGTTCGAAGATAAAACCAAAGACGGACATATATATATATTTAACAAATAAAGAAGCCAAAACCATGTATTATACTGTCATAAAACACGACGGGAATTTGAGAACACGAGAGAAATTTAGAAAACACGAGCCGCAGGCGAGTGTTTTCTATATTTCTCAAGTGTTCTCAAATTCCCGGAGTGTTTTATGACAGTATAATACATGGTTTTGGCTTCTTTATGTGCTTTAAAATATAGATTTTACGCCGCGCGAAACGATAAAACACGCTTTTCTATGATTTATACTCTGATAAAACGTGGTTTTTAACCAATCAGAGCGCGCGAAATTTTCAGTCTATATTTTAAATATATATATTTGGGAAACAATACCAATTGAGATTAAGTGTCTGCCTCATAACGCTTTTAAGAATGAATATAAGACGAAATCCATTAGAAAATCGACTATGACGCTATAAGCTTTGACGCTTAAACTAGACATTCATGAGCCATACCTTAATGGTATTCATCAAATAATATAACTAGTCCACAATCCTTAAATTGCTTTCCGCCTTGAGTTTCCTCCTGTGAATGGGTTGAGTCTGAGAGGTGGCAGCCATGTTTCTGAAACAAATTGGCTGCCACCTCTCATGACTCAACCCATTCACGGGAGGAAACTCAAGGCGGAAAGCAATTTAAGGATTGTGGAGTTTATATTATTTGGTGAATACCATTACATGTAAGGTATGGCTCATGAATGTCTAGTTTAAGCGTCAAAGCTTATGGCGTCATAGTACAGGATTTTTGTCCACTGGCCATAAATATTACTCGATTTTCTAATGGGATTTCGTCATAAACTCTTCCTTCTTGGCAGTCAAACATAAATAAGTTATAAATGCTGTAAATAGTTATATTTGTCACTTTAATTATATCTTTGTAATATCGACTAGAGCCTTATTTGTATGAATTTTATTTCCTCTCTTTGTAACTGCACTGTGGTAGTGGCCAACTCGAAAGCTTTGCTCCTTTGGCCACTACACACTTCCCCCTTAAAAAATGTTATTTCATACTTGCTCTGTCCTTTTTCTATTTTTTTCCTTCTTCTTATGATTGTTAATAATTTATTGTAATCGAAATAAGTGTGAATAAAAATGAACTGAACTGAACTGGACTATAAATAGGTTTTTGCATTAAAGACTGTTGTTGTTGCTGTTTCAAACCAAGAGAGTGTTGAAACATAGCTTTGTACTGATATTGCGAGTTGTTTCTTCTAAAGAAAGCACTTGAGACATAGACCGCGCCCTTGTGTAAAAACCTATCCAACTGTTGGCCTTTTCTAATTACAAGCGTGATGTGAGGTCCGTATTGGAAAAATATTGGTTCTCGTTTTTTTTTTCAGGTTTATGGACCGAACCGAAGGAGAAGGACATAAACATGAAAAAAGAACAAGACCAATATTCGCCAATACGGACCGAACAAGCTAGCTCAATAATTGTTTTACGCTATTATATAATGGCTCTTTTAAACTTTGCTGATAAATTAGTGCATCCATTCTTCTATTCTCGCCAAACGCTGAACGCACGCGGCAAGGTTAAAAGTTTAGCCGAATTTTTCGCCAGACATGAAGGGAAAATGTTTCTACCTAAGGTAAACCAGTTTTCTTTTGAAGGAATTGTGTGCAGTATATCTTAGCGGTCCGCCATTGCAAAATTTGGACCATCTCAAGGAACCAATCAGAATGCTCCTTTTCATCGTGACCAGTTCACGTAATACACCCTATTCCAAAATGGCTGCCAATTTAAAAATTTTGTATGCATTTAAATTTGCCTCACTAACCTCGTTCTAGAGTAAAAATTTATTTTAATTATCACTCAATAACGAGTTAGTGAGGCAAATTATTTAAATTTAAATACATACAAAATAATTTTAAATTGAGAGCCATTTTGGAATAGGGTGAATAAATTAAAACCTTTGTTCTTACCAACAGAGAACTAGTAAGGCAAGTATGGAAGCAAGTTTTCATTTGATGTCATCTAAATTATAAGACTGATCTAAACCTCTTTCAGTAATAGTCTACAAAAACAGTCCCGTGTTCTTTCAACATGCTCCAGTTATTACAACTGCAATGTTAGATATTTCCATGTGTAGGTCTGATATATACATATTTGATCCTGATTTTTTTCTCCGTTACATATCTCGACCCGTGCGTTTTAACACAGCTAGAAGCTGTTTGCGTCATACTCTGCTACTTGATCACATGACATCTGGTATGAGCAGTGCATGGAGTTATTTCAGTTAATTTTGTGTTCGCGAATTGCCTATACGCAAAAACACTCAAACTTGTGAAAGAAATCTTAAAATATTAATTCATGAGGAAGAAATCTCTCATAATTCATGACTTTTCGTCCGCGTGAGCTTGTGAGCGTGATTTAGGGAAACAATCTAGAATCGTAACTAGCACTATATCAAGTCTATCAAGCAATGTCCTTACGGGTCCTTACGATCTTGAAATTAAGGACATAAATATTGCTATTCCAGATTGCTTTCATGAACACCGATCCCTGGGGCCAAGGGCAGGCCAAATGATATAAGTCGTTTAATTCCCCTGTCAGTAAAACAAAATAACAGCCGTATCTCCCTTTCTAATTCTTTCTCTACACAAGCCTTGTCACGGCAAGTGACCATCATTTCCCGCGCTTTCGTTCGCGTGACGATTGTGTCGTGCAACAGTACTGACGTACGGTAACTAAAGTTATGACGTCACAAAAATTAGATTTGCGAAATTATGACATTGATCAACTATTCGGAGGAAGCATGCCAAAAAAACGTCCACTTGCCAAAAATTAGCTCTCCCGGATTGCAATTTTCGGCCGAGATGAGGGCACTCCATACAAACCCTTCTAATTTTGCATCTGTTTCCTTCAGTTTAGAACAGGAGCAAAATTAGAGAGGTTTGTATGAGACGGTACCAAACTTAGCTTTGAACCTCTATTATCTTGTGTTCTATTGTTCTAACAAGTTGGAATTTTGTGGCTGATCATACAGCAGCAATCTTTATCAAATGATGGGATTTTGAGGCTTGATAAAGATAATTTGAACATTTGTGACGTCACACTTTACCACTCTATTCAATATTTGTATAAAATTAATTAAAGAAGTTTATTTATGGTCTCAAAATACAATACAACGTTCTGGCCACTGAATAACAAAACACTTCAATACATTGCACGTATTTATGAATTACGCAGGATACTATGTCATCACAGCCTTTGATTTTTACATCCCAAGCTATTCATTTTATAATTAGTTTTAAAATACAGCTATGTGTCTATTTCCGGCTAAGTGCATGATGCATAATGACGTCAGGTTCGGTTCATAATTTTACCCACGCGTGGGTCAACCTCGTTCCCAGGGTCTCTCATCTCCCCACCCCAGAGGCTCTGTGGTCTCTCCTCCTCGCTCTTTGGGGGCGGTGGATGAGAGACCCTGGGAACGAGGTTGCGCGTGAGTTTGTCCAAGGCAAAAACAGATCACCAATATAACGGAAGAATATAATCACGCAAGTATAATATTACTAGTCTGTATACGTACATATCGTAGTTTTGTAGTTTAGGGATCGAAATGCATGCTCGAAAACCAAAGGAAAATAATTAAAGGGACACTGTCCCGACGTATTTGCTCAAAACTGTTTATAAATGCACGAAATGGTCCCTAAATCTATTAAATAAGAACTTAATAAACTATAAACTAAATGATAAAAAGCAATTCCTTCAAGAAATTCCATACTGCATGCAACACAATTTTTGCAAACGATTTCAAAGATTTCCGAGCCAAACTTGAAACTTTGAAAACAGACCACTGTCGTTTTTTCAAAAATCCATATTGCAATCATTTCCATCCTCGCTGTCGTTAGTCATCCTCACTTCCTAATGGGTTCCTATCATTTCTCGAGTGCTATTCTTCAGAATCAAACCATTATTGTTCAACTTCCGCCATGATCTAGATATGTTTCTGAGCTTCCCAAAATCATGCTAAAATGCCGAGGACAGTGTCCCTTTAAGCATATCACGTAAAACTATTAAAAAGCACGGCGTGCATATCTCAGGGGCACCCAACGGATCGTTTCGGTGGAATATCTGTCCGGAAGGCCTAGGATATTCCGTTAGGGAAATGTCATCTCGAACTTTCTTAATATGGGAAAATTAATGCCTTTTGTTTTCGGAGAGATAAAAATGTCGTTTTGGGTACAAAAATAGATCACCTAGGATTTTCGGAAAGGGAAATTCAGCTCATAAATTCCGGGGTAAAATATTTCAATCCCTAAAATTTTCTGAAGTTTGAAGTTCAGCTAACGTATCCGAACAGATACATTTTTCTTAGCGTTTAAAAATAAGCCATTGAACTGCACAAAAAGCATAGTTATAACGTAAAACGACGTTCCGACACCAACAGAAAAATTTGTCGTTTGGTGCCCCTGATATCTATAGTTGCCTTCATATAAACGATTTTAAGAACCAATGGTTTATACAAATACTTTATTTTTCGTTTGCAGTAACTGACCATATGGCTCTGAACGAGGCTTAGTTCATTATTCGTAGCAGTCAGCTACTTTTTACATTTTTTGTTTGTTGTGTATAGTTTGTGTGTGTGTTCAAAGGGTTTGAACTGAAAAGTGATGAACATTACAGAAACAGTGACGTAAACTTAACACTGCAGTGGTAAAATGTGTCTTTCCTTTTCAAAACGTTCACTCGAGTCTTTAGAGATATTCACGACTTATATCAGTTATCAATCTTAACAGATTTCCGCCTTTCATAAGTGTATATATTTCTTAAGAATCACTTATTTAGAATCACTAATTCAACTGAAATTTTCCTGTTATGAGGCATCAAATTTATATTTTAAATATCGTTTTAGTTTACATTATCAATATATATACCCCTTATTCGATGGTTTAACATATAATACGCGCGGATATTTTGCGAGTTGCGTAGTATTTTTCCGAGCCCCGTAGCTAGCAATGAGCAAAATGTCCGCTCGTATTATATGTTAAACCATCGAATAAGGGATTTATTATTCTCCTGCAAAATTTCCCGACTATTATGCTATTTTCCGTATTCGCTCTGTTCAAGTAGTCAATACCGTGGCATATTTTACGTGTTCTCTTGACCTTATATGGTGAGATGACGTAATAGTAGAATAATAATAGTACCGTATTCGGCTTTCTTTGCATCAGGCTTTATATCACAGCCAGCAATGGAGGTTAGTCACTTGATTGACATACCAAGGAACTAGCTAGAAATGATATCCTTAAAATACCGTGATACTTGAAGAACAACAAGAAGGATTAAGGTTGACGTGAGCAAAAACTTCACCGCATAGGCATTCCGTAAGGAAAGTTCCGTTTGAAACTCACGCTATCGTAACCAAACTCGCTAACACGCTTTCTCCAATAGGACCCGTTTGCACGCGCGAAATTACAATATACCTAAACCATAACCGCGGGTAATAGCGAAGCTAATTTGTTTGGCTTTGCTATTGCGCTATTGCTATTTCTGTTCGTGCTTTCACTTTTTATTTTGCCGAAAAATGAAATAAATCTAACTGTCAACTCCGAAAAACATGTTAAAACAAACTTAAAATATAAGAATAAGCATGAAGTCGTAATATTTCGGCAACCATTGCCATTGTACTATCTGCTTAAGTTAAAGATAATGGTCTTGTAATAAGATTCGAAATAATACGTTTATACTTCTGTTGCCATCATTTCTTAATCACTTATACTTATCAGGAACATATCACCCTGACTTATATTATATATTTCAAGTTTGTAAGATGCCTCGGTTACGTTTTAAGAGTTGTCATAACCTTAAAGGAAAGAATGGTTTGCAAACACGCAAGAAATTCCCGTCCGTCAGTACGCGTATTATCAACGGTGTACATACTGATTTTGGCGTGAAACAAACACGCGCCAGGAGCTTTAGGTAACTGAACTTCTGAAGTGATGAACTGAATCGAATTTTTAAACTTTCATGCGTCAGTTTTTCGTAATTTAATTTACGGCCATGTGTTCTGATTTGCTTCGGATAGCGAGTCTTAACGAGAACTGGTCTCTAACGAAATTACCCGCGTATAAACGAGACCTTATTAGAGAAAATGTGCGGTTAGCGTGTTCAGCTTACGATAGCGTGAGTGATAGCATTATGTGTTAGCGTGTTTGCCTACGATAGCGTGAGTGCCAGAGCATGACGTGTTAGCGTGTTCGCCTTACGATAGCGTGAGTGCCAGAGCATGATGTGTTAGCGTGTTCGCCTTATGATAGCGTGAGTTTCAATAAGCAGAACTTTCCTGTACGGATGTGCGGTAAAGGTTTGCTATCGTCAGTCTTAATCCTTCTTGTTGTTCTTCAAGCATCACGGCTTTTTTAGGGTCATTTCTTACCATGTCAAGCAAGTGACTTTCGTCAATTGCAAGCGCTGCAAAAAAAAATTGTAAAAATTTTTGCGGCAGAAAAAGTTTCCATATTTTAATATACCTTATGCCTGTAACCAAATTTTAAGGATACAATGTTTCATATATTTAACTTGTGCTTGAAAAGATCCTGTTTTCGATTTAAAATGAAAATCGATGAAATCGTTTACTTTGCAATGTGTATGATATTCGCCTCTCGGCGTTATTTGTAAATAGAACACAATACGTCAATTCTTTCCCTTTATGGCGCCTTTTAAGCGTGCCTGGAGCTTGAACAACAAACTGATTACTTTCCGCTTAGAGTCTATCCACGTCATCACTATTGAGATGAGCGTCTTTGATATTCCGTTTCAATTATGTTTTGAAAAGGTTTTGATTAATTGCGATCGCCTACCCCAGTTCTAGCACTCACCACACTTCTAAAACCATGTAAAAACACTTGAAATAAAGAACTTACTCTTGAGTTAAAAAATAAGCTTCAACATCGCCAGAATTAGTATATTCTGCCGCTCAGTGGAGTGTAACTCATTCTTTACTGAGAAACACGCTCGTACCCTTAACGTTTGAGTTCCATACTCGAACACTAATTCTCCGTACGCGATTGCAATAAATTCGTTTTATGCTATATATACAGTCAAAGCTCCCATAAGCGGACACCCTCGGGAAGCAGAAAGTGTCCGCAACTGGAGCTGGCCGCTTACGGGAATGTGTAGATGAGCTAGAGTTGTACTAACTAGCTGTCCGCTCAGAGAGCTTTGCTTTACAATGTATTGGATTGTGAAGTCGGAAATGCCATGTTGATCAGTTCAAGGGAAACGCGCGGGAAAACTGAAAAGAAAAATATGCCAAATATCGTGATGGTAAGGATTTCATTCTTCTCAAAAGCGACTGTCAGCACTGAGCAAAAAATATATAATTATATGGCAAACGGTCCATGATGAAAGGGAGCCTTCTGATTGGTTCCCTGAGCCGTCCGATTCTTGCAATAAATACGCACCGCTGATATGACCGTGCTCACGAATTAATTTTGTCGAATTGCTTTTACAAAACATTGTACAAAAGAAAAACAGTTTGTAACTAGCAATTTTTTAAATTAATATCTAGTGTACGATATCGGTTAAACTTGTAAAAATGTAAGTATATGCCCACAGCCATAAGTTTATTGTGTGAGCGTCACCGTCGTATTGCGAAAAAGCGTTAAAATATAAGGGTTTGTATGAGAACATTATGAACGTGTTTAGGAATTAAAACTAGCTTGTTAGTGGGGAATATTGGTCTTGTTGGGTTTTTTGTTTTGTTTTTCTTGAATAGCCGAAGCCAATACGGACCTCATGCTAGTTCAATACATCTAGCTAGGAAAAATTGGCTTTACGATAATCTGTCAACATCTGTGACGATTCCAGAATTTTTGTGGGAAATTCTTGGTCATGCTGACACCACAGGTTTTATCGATGTTATGAACCCTCTTTTATTATTGAAGTGAGCTTCTTGACAACAAAATACCTACGTAATTCCTTCCTTCATTCATATATAAGTAGACAGTTTCAAAAAGGCTTTATTGCCCGCAAACATTCTGCACGTGAACATACCCAGTGAACTGAACTATAGGACTTGTGTATACGCCCCTCCGTTTAATCCGATTTCACTGAAATCTGCTTACATATCATGAAACACGTAAATACTGATAGACAGGAACTTTCAACGAAACCTCTCTGTGATTATCTCTTATAAATACGGGTTGAGCGATTCACCATGATCTGTGTTCGCTGTGCCTGCAACATCGCCGCGCTCGTCAGTGCATTGTGTACCTCGCACGTGTGCGGCTCGGATACTGGCTTGTTAATCCACACAGAAGGAGCAAAACTAAACGTGCTTTCGATTCAAGAGCAATATTTTCAAGTGCTACAAACAGGAAGCCAAGGGTTTCGTGACTTTACCCTCAACACGCGAAACTTTACTACCAACTGCGTCCATGCATGCAGAACAGGAATCGAAACAATGTTAATCAGATGACGTCTTATTACGCACTCTTCATGTGTATATAACTTTGAGCAAGTGGGGTGTCATCATTCATTCCTTCGCCGAGCAGTTTGCAATGCCTGTCGTGATGATCCTTCAATGCTTGAGAACTCTCCAAGCTTTTGCAGCAACCATGCTTTCTGCACTAGTATACGCCATTCTTTGGCCGTTGACCGTGATTCGTATTTCATTATCAATCGGCCTTATGCGGATCGCCTCATCGCTTCCAATCCTCAAAGAAAAAATCAAGAGATACAACGAAAAGGTCCTGCTGGTGCCTTATGAAAACTTTTGGCAGTCCTGGTGCAGCTGGAAAATGTTGCTCGTGACTGTGAAGCTAACCCTGGTCGATTTAAGCAGAACGGCTCGACTCGGCTCTCCGGCTCCAAACTGCAAGCTAGTTACGACGGATGGAAAAGATTCAAGACTGCTGGACCTCGCGCGAGGAAACCGTCCGCTGGTTCTAAACTTCGGCAGCTGCAGCTGACCCCCGTTCTTCATCCGTCTCCAGAATGACTTTACCAAGGTCGTTCGAGATTTTGCTGAGGTGGCAGACTTTGTCGTTGTTTACATTAGCGAGGCACACCCGACAGACGGTTGGAGATGGAATGTAAGTTCTCAGTGTCATTTCTTAATCCGTCTCAATCTTCTTTTTTTTCACCTTGTTCCGTTTTGGTTTTATTATTACCTCTGGCGTTTTTCACACCGCAAAAAATTACTTATAATATGACGACATAGCTCCTTTAAGCGGAATAGTTTGTACGATTAATCACATGTTATTATCTTTAAAAAATAACCATGAGATATTTATGATGGTATTTGCATTGAACAAGCGTATATTATGTTTAATTTTCACTAGCAGTGAAAGTGTAGCTCTGAAGTTCGTTAAAAACTGTTTTGAACGAAACAACCGTATTCTGAAGCTAGCCGAGGTGGAGGGAATCTCGCGATTGGGTCAGTTCCCATTTTAATACCATTTAGTTGCATCAGAATTTGTCGTACGCCTCTTGAAAAAGCAGTCATCTGAAGAACGACGTGGGGCAATTTCTCGAGAAAAGTTTAGAAAGACATAGTGTTTTCTATTGTACAAAATGGCAATTGAGCGCCTGTAAAAAAGTGACTTTGCGGTTTCTTCATGGACTTGTTGCAATGGTATTGGGTTGAAAGAAGATAGTTTACTGAGTAGCCTTAGGCATACTAGTCTCCTACGCAGCCGTTATTTGTGTCGTCACGCAAGCTGCGTAGGAGACTATAGGCATACCGAAAATCAACAAATATAATGCAGTTCCCGGTGAATTAATATTTCGTCTTAATTGCTCTTCTACAGGCGAGAGTAGCAATATTCCTAGTCGCTTCTTGCCACAGAAACCGGACCGGGATAAGTTTACCTTCTATTACGCTGTATCTAAGGATTGGAACAATAAGATCTTCACTCTCTCAACCCTTAAAATTAGACAGCGCACTACTACTACTACAACACTTCTGACGATATTTGTTTGATTTGTGCCCTTACAAGTGAAATTCACCTGTCTCTATAAATGAATCTGTAATATAAAACCCAAGCTGAGGGTGTGGTGACGACAAGCACATTGACTTCATTAACCATCATCAACCATCTCCTGAAAATTTATTTCGAGATATTTTAAACTTCAAAATTGGGTAAAACTCACAAGAGAACTGCATTTAACGAAGGCACTCCAAGGCCAAAACCGCATTGGGAAACTGAGGGGCACCCATTGCGGTTCATAAGAAATCATTCATCCAAAATGTTGTTCAGAATACAATCGATGAAGTCCGGATTTTATCACACAAAACACAAAAGCCTTTAATTATATCAAGAATAAACCGAGTAAACAAGCGTGTCGTCGATCTATTACATAACATACATACAATCTATAACATAACATTCACGTTGAAAAATTCTTAACCCTAAGCCGTCTTTCTTGATACCCTAATGACGCATGCTATTCTCAAAGAAAGAACATTAGAGAAAGCCACTTTTTGAAAAGTACTATAAGTGTTCAATATCTCGGATTACAAGCGGCTTGTTGTGATGTTTGTGAATCTGTCAACACTTAATTACTTATATTGATCAAAATAAAAAATTGCATCCAAATCTGGCAAAGTTGCAATTATCTGCTAAAGTATATATCTGTCCAGTGATATTTTTAAAACAAGTTATGTTCGCGATCAACTATCATGCATTAACACTGTGAGATTGAACATGTTTAGATTGTCTCTGTGTAATGAACTGCTCTATTGTTTGGTGTCTTCGCTGACCGACTCCAATCTTCCTAACCGCAGCTAACCACAATTTTCAAAGACGGTTATGGCGGTGACTATAAATATCTGTCAACAAAGCATTGACGTTCCCGTGCCAAGGACACGTGTCGCGCCGTATCAAGCCATGCTTTGCCCCCCACATCTTTCAGAAATCCGACACCTTGCTTAAATACAGCCGATAGATATTGAATCATAGCCTACATAGCAGACGTAGGTGAATTAGACACCGCCTGCTGAGCAGATTAGCATCGAAGCTACGAGAAATCAAGTTTCAAGTTTCATATTTTTTCGCGCAGAACATCAAGCAATTGTGAAACTAAGTGGGTTTATGGCGGATAATGTGCTCACTAAACCGACTTGGAGTAGTTTAAGATCAAGCACAAGATAGGTATTAAAACTTTAAAACGTTTATCACACGGTGAACTTGGCGACCCGAGGAATGTTCTGTCGGTCAGACCCAGCCATACGTTTCATGCTGTTAAGACATGATATGTTTTTATAGAATGTGATTCAGTGCTAGAACTCACAGAAGGAGTTTTCAGTCTTCTATAACTGCTCCGCACGCCCATTACTGAAGGCATCAGACTGAACTGTACAATTTCCCCTGCCAACAGATGGTCGCTGGGCAAATGATAAGCAAAAGGGTTACAGTTTTCTTGACTCTTGCCTGAAACGTGATTCTTGCCGACAATTAACATCAGAATCAAGAAGTTTATCTTTTAATCCTCTTTATAATTAGAAAGCCAAATACATATTGAGGTTTTTCAGTTGAAAAAAATAAATAAACAAACAAATGCAGGAATTCAAGTTCTTGAGTGGTTTCACTCACAGCTTAATATCCCTTCATGAATGTCGAATATCAATAACCGCATTTTTTAAATGTAAAAGATAGTTGTACTAGAACATTCGTGTAGCACACAAAATACCACAATTTGATATTCGCCTTGGGCAGAAAAACCGCCGATTATGTTAAAATTCTGCTTCTTAAAGTTACTATAGGATTGACACCTTTGAGCCTGAGATATATAGCTCACGCAAGTTTTACATACGTACGCAAATCATCTTGCATAACGTTTGTAAAACTGCGAAAAATAACACTCAAATTGTGGAATTTTTCTAATTTGCGTCGATAGTTTCCAGCCGTACGAAGGGGAAAATTAAATTTAGGCTACGTTTACAGACGGAAATCTTGCATTCTAACGTTTGTAAGAGTGGGGGGAAAAAACGCTCAAACTTAGGAAGTTAACTAATTCAAGTTGTGGCGATAGTTTCCAGCTGTTCTAAGGGGAAAATTAAATTTAGACTAGGTTAGTACAAAAGAATGATTGAATACTGTAAAACTTAACTGCCCTATTAACAACTCCCCCCCTCCCCCAACCCCTCCGTCTCTCTCTTAAGCTTCACATTTTTGCAGTCATGTCTTTGAGAAATTTCGGGAATTTATCGGACATCGATCCACAATTATATACAAACCCTGTACTTCATGTAATGTTTGTACCTCTTTTAAATGGCGGAAAAGAGATCCGAGCTGGTCTGTTGGGTTCTAAACACAGATAGTAAAACGATTCTAACGATTCTAATTCTAACGTTGCCCTTCTCTTGGTTTGTGTTGCAGAACAATGTCGAAATTGCACAGCATAAGAGTTTAAAGGATCGCTGCCAGGCTGCAGAAATCTTGAAGTCAAGTGGATGCCCTGCTCCAGTTATGGTTGACACAATGGAGAATGAAGCAGCTAAATCTTATGGCGCATTCCCAGAGAGGCTGTTCATCATACAACAGGGACAAATAGTGTACGAGGGGGGGATGGGTCCGTACAATTACGACCTGACAGAGGTACAGCGGTGGCTGGAGAAGTACAAAGCTAAGCATAAGAGTGTGGAACTATAAAAACACCAAGAAGAACTTTGTTTAAGATAAGATAATTTGTTTCGTGGACATAAATATCACAATCGGCTATTTTATTTATTACCGTTCTTTCAAAAAGAGCCTTCGGCTGTATTTATATATATATGTATATAATAATTATTTAATAGAAGCATATATAAAAAAGAGCCTTCACTAAATTAACATCATTTGTATAGAAATGAGACTGCGTGACACTTGCTTGACTCTTGTCACGGCTAAGTTTGATTTTACAAGATATATTTTTCTCCAATGTCGTTGTTATTTTGTCCAGAGTTAACGTGTAGCAGATGACGGCTAAAGATACAAACCTCACTCGAGGGATTCTTCAGCTTGAGGTATACACACTATTAAACAGAAAGACAGAAATGCCGCGATAATTGGTCTGCGAAATAAACCAGTGAAAATCAGTCTTCTTTGTTGTTGTTGTTGTTGTTGTTGTTGTTGTTGTTGTTGTTGTTGTTGTTGTTGATTAAGGGTCTGAGGGTGACTCTCCTAGAAGGGTCAAAAGATAGTCCCCCTTTACATGCAAAGGGTTATCACCAGGGCTATCTCGTCAATTAAAGCGGAGGCAGCCAGTAGCCTTACTAACAGCGCGCGGGCCATAAATCGAAGGGGGACAAACGAGGATCCGTAACTTACAGTACGGACCGAGAACTCGGTTTTGCGAAATAGCGTTAAATATAAGGATTTGTATGGAAATATTACGAACGTGTTTAGGAGTTAGAAACTGATGCTTCTTCAGTCCGTCAGTGGGGAATATTTGTCTTGTTGGGTTTTTTGTTTTGATTTTCTTGCAGCGCCGAAGGCGAGGTCCATAAACTTTGCAAAACGACCAATATTTCCCCAATACGGACCTCATGCTACATGTAGTTTAGTAACATCTATTTCTTTTAGCTACGCAAAATTTACTATAAGATAATTTGTCAACATCCGATCACGATTTCAGAATTTTTGTGGAAAATTGTCAAAATTCTTGGTCATCTGACACTAAACTTTTACCGATGTCCTGTATGTCATGAACTGAATTATAGGCCTTGCGTCAGTACGCCCCTCCGTTTAATCCGATTTCACTGAAATCACATCATAGCCTACTACGCAGACTTTCTTTGGGCTCGTCGCGCACTCCTCCACCACGAACGTCTGCTGAACGGAGCAGCCACTTCCGTTCTCCGAGATTGGCCAATCACAGCTCGTCTGCCAGTTTCTGGAAAACGGGACTACGGGTGCTTTCCATTATATGAGACCGACCGGTCAGGGACCGCTCGGACTAACCACTGAAAAATGGAACGACATTTTCCTATCGAAGCGACCGACCGAAAGGAATGCCGGTTCTCTTTTTCAAACCATCATGAAGGACGTCGTAGTTGTCGTAATCGGCTTCCTGTTTGCGAAGCCGAGTTCTGAGGAATCTGAAATCGTGAATGGTGTTATAGAGGCTGGTGACGCTTCGTGCTTTATGCGGTAGGCTTATTTTGAGGCTTCATACCTTTGTTATCCGGTTTTGTATTTCCCGAGCGAATTCCAAAGTCATTGTAGAGTTACTCAAGGCTCATATGAACAGCTCTGTCGGGAAGTTGTAATACAGGCCGAATTCCGATGACTACCAGAGCGAGAGAGCATATTCTGGTGCTGAAAATTCGCACATACTACACTGCTATAAAGAGTCGCTTCCTATACTTTCCGCCATGATTAAAAATATACAGCAGTAGACAGGAGAGCGGCACTGGAAACGAGAATTTTGGAAAATGGAACGGTAAATTTCGAGAAGCACATTGACTTCATTAACCATCCACGGAAATGATCCAGGGACACCTACATTAAAACAACTTGAACTATTACCTATTTCGGATGCTTTGTATTTATGGGACGCCACACTGATGTTTAAGTGCATGAATTCATTAGCACCTAACTATTTGTCATCTATGTTTATAAATCGTTCTGACGTCCATGGAAGAAATACACGTAATTGTAACGATCTTCAGATCCCTAATTGCAGAACTGCTACGCACAACAGTGATTTTCATACAGAGGTACAAAGTTATGGAACGCCCTTCCAGCTGAGTTCAAAGACAAAAAGTCCGTCAAAGTTTTCAAAAACTCTCTAAAGAGATCATTACTGGAACGTTGGCAGAAAGATGAGATCAAATAGTTTCTTATATTAATTTAGCATTATTAGTTTAGTCTAGCATTAGTTTAGTTTAGCATTATTAGTTTTAATTAGTACTTTTCAAACCTTTGTAAACATGTATATATTCTTAACTATCATTATTTGTAAATTGGCCTGAAAGCCCTCTGGGGAGTGTCCAATAAAATGTATGTATGTATGTAGGGACAGCGATCAATATTGACTATATTCATCGTACTTTGTATATCATAAACGGTGTTAGGAATATATGATTAACTGTCCATCGGTTTTGCAGTTAAAATCCACTATTCCATGGATTGTTAATTTTTCTTCCTTTCGATCTTGGCAAAAGGTCCGTCACTCCTGAAAATTGATTTCCAGATATTTTAAACTTCAAAATTGGGCAAAAATCACAACAGAACTGACAACTGTCACTTGATTTCACGAGAAAAAAAAATCAAAAAAGCATTTAACGAAGGCACTCCGAAGGCCAAAACCGCATTGGGAAACTGAGGGGCACGCACTGCGGTTCAGTTAGCCTGCGTAGCAAGCGTTCCTGTACGAACGAAGAGCTTTTTCCGCGATCGAAGAGCTTTTTCTGCATTTTGGCCGCGCGAAAATTGGGGCGAGAGCAAAAAAGTCGCTCGGGTGGGTGGGGGAGGGGGTGGGGTTGGCGCCAACCCCTTCCCTACCCCCTCCCCGCCTCCGTCTTTTTTGCTCTCGCCCCAATTTTCGCGCGGCCAAAATGCAGAAAAAGTTCTTCGATCGCGGAAAAAGCTTTTCGTTCGTACAGGAACGCTTGCTACGCAGGCTACGGTTCAGTAAGAAATCATTAATCCAAAATGTTGTTCGCTCGAAACACTACTATATATATATCAAGTAACCGAGTAAACAAGCGTGTCGTCAAACTATTACATAACCTACATGCAATCTACATAACATGCACGTTGAAAAATTCTTAACCCTAAGCCGTCTTTACCTAATGACGCATGCTACTCAAGAAAGAACATTAGAGAAAGCCACTTTTTGAAAAGTACTGTAAGTGTTCAATATCTAGGATTACAAGCGGCTTGTTGTGATGTTTGTGAATCTGTCAACACTTAATTACTAATTTACTTATATTGATCAAAATAGAACTGAAATTGCATCCAAATGTGGCAAAGTTTCTGTTGCAGTTATCTGCTAAAGTATATATCTGTCCAGTGATATTTTTAAAACAAGTTATGTTCGCGATCAACTATCATGCATTAACACTGTGAGATTGAACATGTTTAGATTGTCTCTGTGTAATGAACTGATCTATAATATAATCCAAATCGTGGCATTACCCGTAAATTAGCTTGTGTTTTTACCTATAGCTAAGTGTATTGTCCACGTTAAATAAAAGTCTATCTATCTATCTATCTGTAGACCTTATTCATACATGGCGGCCGATTGATTATTCTTTTATATTCATGCTAATCAGCCTACCTAACCTCGTTAGCATGTGTAAAATTCAAAAGAATTTTCGCTCTAAAATGAGGCTAGGTAGGCTGATTGGCATGAATATAAAAGAATAATTAATTGGCCGCCATTTATGAATACGGTCTATTGTTTTGTGTCCTTCGCTGACCGGCTCCAATCTTCCTAACCACTATAAATATCTGTCCAGTTCCCGTGCCAAGGACACGTGCCGCGCCGTATCAAGCCATGCTTTGCCCTCGCCTCCATGTTATACTGAAATATGACACCTTGCCTTAAATACAGCCGACAGATTCCATCAAAAAATTTTCTCGCGCGCGATTGGTCTAAACACGTCACGTGACGCAGCCAAAACTGGGGAATATCCGGGTGATATTCCCCAAGTGATATTCCCCAGTTTTGAAAATTTGCGTTTCACGTTCGCAGGTTCAGTTTTCGTCTCAAATAAATTGCTAAATTAAATAAAACTGATTGTTTTGAACAGACTAGAAATATTTTTGAACGCCAACATAATTATTTTGTTGTTTTTAAAACAGCTTGGTCGACCGAGATCTTCCACGGCAAACAGAGCGGCCTTGTGAAAAAATATTTGAAGGATAATAACTACAATAGCCTCCATTTGGCTTCAAAATATGCTCGGATATTTGTCCTTGGACATTATCTGTTCCGAGAAGCGAACAGTTTTCCGAGAGCGAAGCTCGAGGAAAACGGTGAGCTTCGAGGAACAGATAATGTCCGCGGACAAATATCCGAGCATATTTTTGAAGCCAAATGGAGGCTATTGTTTATATAGCCTACAAAGCAGACGTAGGTGAATTAGACACCGCCTGCTGAGCAGATTAGCATCGAAGCTACGAGAAATCGAGATTCAAGTTTCATATTTTTTTTTTCGCGCTGTTCATAGAGGTTTACACAGGACATCAAGCTATTATGAAACTAAGTGGGTTTATGGCGGATAATGTGCTCACTAAACCGACTTGGAGTAGTTTTAGATCAAGCACAAGATAGGTATTAAAACTTTAAAACGTTTATCACACGGTGAACTTCATTGGCGACCCGAGGAATTTTCTGTCGGTCAAACCCAGTCATACGTTTGATACTGTTAAGACATCAGGTGATTTTATAGACTGTGATTGCTAGAACTCACAGAAGGAGTTTTTAGTCTTCTATAACTGCTCCGCACGCCCATTACTTCGAAGGCATCGGTCTAAACTGTACAATTTCCCCTGCCAACAGATGGTCGTTGGGCAAATGATAAGCAAAATTTAGTCTCTCAATTATCAAGGGTTGCGGTTTTCTTGACTCTTGCCTGAAACGTGATTCTTGCCGACAATTAACATCAGAATCAAGACGTTTATCCTTTAATCCTCTTTATAATTAGAAAGCCAAACACATAAGGGGTTTTTCAGTTGAAAAACAAAAATAAACAAACAAATGCAGGAATTCAAGTTCTTGAGTGGTTTCACTCACAGCTTAATAACCCTTCATGAATGATTCACAAACTTTCTACATCGAATATCAATAACGGCATTTTTGAAATACAAAAGGTAGTTGTAGTAACATTCGTGTAGCACACAAAACACCACATTTTGATATTCGCCTTGGGCAGAAAAACCGCCGATTATGTTAAAATGAGCGCCTTAAAATGAGTAGGATTGATACCTTTGAGTCGATATATAGCTCACGCAAGTTTTACGGATGCAAATCTTGCATTCTAACGTGAGCGAAAAATAACGCTCAACTTAGGAATTTTACTAAGTTGGGTCGATAGTTTCCAGCTGTACGAAGGCGTCTGACCTGCATTCTAGCATTTATAAAAGAGTGAAAAATAACGGCGCTCAAATGAAGAATTTTACTAATTTGTGTCTATAGTTTCCACATGTACGAAGGCAAAAATTAAATTTAGGCTATTAGTACAAAAGAATGATTCAATACCGCCAAACTGACCCCCAAACCCCCACAGGGCGGAAAAGATCCGAGCTGGTCTGTTGGGTTTCTGGAAGCATTTATATAATAAACACAGATAGTAAAACGTTATTTTGTGAGTTTAATTCTAACGTTGCCCTTCTCTTGTTTGTGTTGCAGAACAATGTCGAAATTGCACAGCATAAGAGTTTAAAGGATCGCTGCCAGGCTGCAGAAATCTTGAAGTCAAGTGGATGCCCTGCTCCAGTTATGGTTGACACAATGGAGAATGAAGCAGCTAAATCTTATGGCGCATTCCCAGAGAGGCTGTTCATCATACAACAGGGACAAATAGTGTACGAGGGGGGATGGGTCCGTACAATTACGACCTGACAGAGGTACAGCGGTGGCTGGAGGAGTACAAAGCTAAGCATAAGAGTGTGGAACTATAAAAACACCAAGAAGAATTTTGTTAAGATAAGATAATTTGTTTCGTGGACATAAATATCACAATCGGCTATTCTATTTGTATAGAAATGAGACTGCGTGACACTTGCTTGACTCTTGTCACGGCCAGTTTAACCACAGGAAATATTTTTTTACAAGGTATATTTTTCTCCAATGTCGTTGTTATTTTGTCCAGAGTTAACGTGTAGCAGATGACGGCTTAAGATACAAACCTCACTCGAGGGTTTCTTCAGCTTGAAGTATACACATAAAAGACAGAAATGCCGCGATAATTGGTCTGTGAAATAAACCAGTGAAACCAGTCTTCTTCTTTGTTGTTGTTGTTGTTGTTGTTGATTACATGGAGGGAGGGTGACCATCCTAGAAGGGGCACCCTCTTAGAAGTGTCAAAAGATAGTCCCCCTTTACGTGCCTTCTAAGAGGGTCCCCTTCTAGGAGGGTCACCCTCCTTCCATGTAAACGGGCCCTTAAAACGGTTTTGGACGCGGTTTCTACTGCGCAGACTCAAAATCATTTGTGACATTTTCATCGGACCTTTTTAAAGGCCCTTACTTTTTTCCAGCAGATTTTCCTGAAGCTATACAGACTAATGTGCGATGATTACGTGACTTTCAGTGGTTTTCATTTTCCAGCTAAAAAACATGGATCTAAAGCCTGGGCCAAACGAGGATGAGAGTTGAGAGTTGGCTCTCATGAGAGTTTTCGTCAACTCTCATTGACTATCATGAAGCGTGGGTCAAACGAGTGAAAACTCTCGACGACCGCTCCTCGGCTCCTGAAAAATTGGGCAGGTTCAAATTCGATGAGAGCGCATAAGGGTCGATGTGAGTTGCTGAGAGTGTTTGAGAGTTGATAATCAGTTTAGACTGCAAGCAGTCCCGCTGCTTGGGATTGTCAATCGAGAAGCAATGTGCTTGAGAGCTCTTGAGCGGGAAGCAATACACGCGCGAGAAAAAAATGGTCGCGCATAAGTTCCCTTCTTTATTTTACTGCTTAGCTCCACGAACCATGAATGAGAGGTTCCGGCCATCATCATTTGTCGACAAGGAAGTTGTGCTCTAAAAACGGAAGCGGCTCAGTGCCTTATGTGCCTTATCAAGGCTTAAAAGCCTTGTTCCACTTGCGGTCAGGACACGAGAACACACTTCAGTCCAGAGCGCACTAAAAACATCACTTAATCTAAGGAAACCACCACTTGTGTGCTGGAAATTTGACGCCTTGCTTTTCCGATTGACTAGCCTTATACGCCTGGCTAAACTAGCACGCAAATGTTTCACAGTTTAGCCAAGCGAGAAACAATTGTTTCAGCAGCAAATTTTGCGTCTCGAAAGCAAGAATATGTTTTTGATTCAAGTCAAAAACATTTCAATTGTTTCCGAAACATGTTTCCCAGTTTAGCCACGGAGGAAACAATTTTACTAGTTTAGCCACCAGAGCAGCGAAACATTTTTCATACTTCCCGCTAGTTTAGCCACCCAGGAAACATTTAAACAGGAAAGAATATTTCTGCAACAATCGTTTCCTAGTTTATCCACCGCACACAGAAACGAAACATTTCTCGTGCTTCCCGCCAGTTTAGCACCAAAGAAACATTACAGGAAACAATGTTTCTGCAACAATGTTTCCTAGTTTAGCCAGGCCTTTAAAATAAGCCCCTTCCACACGAGCAAGTTTTCCTTGCAATTTTTTCCTTGACAAGTGTCCTTGTTCAAAAACTGGCGTGTGTTCGCGGTGGACGTGCAACAAGGAAAACTTGACAAGGAATCAAATATGTACGCATAGCTGAAATTTTACCGGCAAGGAGCTAAAAATTATAGTATTTCTCCTAAGTTATTGATCAGTGACATCACTTCTTTTCAAATGTTAGTTATGGAAATTTGGTAGTACATCAAGACAACTGGTTTCTTCATGCTTGTCAAGAAATGAAATGCGATCGTGAACTCTTTGGAAGTAATAATAATTTTAGAAATGTATTTACAGTTACATTTTAGCAGCGTGGCATGAGGGTCCTCAGATGGGGTTTAACTGATAGCTGAGAAATTACCTGAAAATTTTAACTGATAGCTGCGAATGAGATCTGTGAAAATCAGGGGCACCCAACGAGAAAATTTCCTGTAGGTGTCGGAACGTCGTTTTTACGTTATAATTGTGCTGTTTGTGCAGTTTAACGGCTTATTTAAAGGCGCTAATAAAAATGTATCTGTTCGGATACGTTAACTGAACTTTCAAACTTCAGAAAATTTTAGGGATTGAAATCTTATTACCCGAATTTATGAGCTGCTTTTGCCTTTCCGAAATCCTAGCTGACCTTTTTATGTACCCAAAACGACATCTACAAAAGGCATATTTTCTCTAACCGAATATCTGAGGCGATTACAGGCCTTCCGAACAGATATTCCACCGAAACTATCCGTTTGGTGCCCCTGGAAAATTAACTGATAGCTGAGAAATGGCTAAATTAACTGATAACTGAGAAATGACCGAAATTTTAACTGATAACTGAGAATCCAGGATCCTCTGGTATGATTGATATTTACCACACAAACCGGAGTGCATTTTAGTGGTCGAAAACCTGCGCATTCAAATTTGTGGTTTTCGGTAATTTTAAGTTAGGTGAAATTATTCGTTCTGATTCCATGCAAGCATAAAAACTAAAAATATGTAATCTTCCCCAACCATTACAAATGAATATTGAGGGGGGCATCGGGTTTGTGGTATTGTGGTTTCGGGCCATTTTTCATACGGTATTTCGGTCCTAAAGTGTGGTATTGCGGTTTTATTCAGCCCTCCGGTATGCGGTTTTTTAGCGTTCTGGTCGACGGCATTCGGTAGAAACTGAAATCATGTTCACGGTATTTCGGTTTCTGGTCGCTTCTAGTCAGCCGTTTTAGTTAGATGATTTTAACTTGTTTTAATACCTTTAATACCTTGTGATTCAAGGGCTGAGAGCATAGCCATTCTATGTTGACTTTAGGACTTTTTTCCCATTTGCCTGATTTTTGCATGTAGCCTGCAATTCATATGAAAAACAATGCCCCATATTAAAGAAAAACCTGTCCGTATATGTGGAAGGCTGCACGCAAAAAATCAGGCACATCTGAACAAAACAAAACAAAAATGTCCTGAAGTCAGTCAACATAGATCAGTTATGTCCTCAGCCCTTCAATCGTTTTAACGTCCAGTTAATTAAAAGCTAGACTGCAAAACAGTCGTTTTTTCTCTAAATCGCTGGTCGCAAGGCGCAAAGCGCCGAAAGCGTGGACCCTCGCGTGCGAAGCGCGCGAGCCTCACATCTCCGTTTTCACACTCGCTCCAGACCTTTCGTCCAAAGACCGCGCGCATTTGTTTGACAGACCAACGCAAAAAATACGACTGTTTTGCAGTCTAGCATCCCCCACACCCCCCACCCCCCCCCCCCCCCCCCCCCCCCCCCCCCCCACCCCCCCCCCCCCCCCCCCCCAATGTCCCCCACAATATTCAGTCAGTTCCTTTACAATTTTTAGCCAGGCAATCATTAATATTCCACTTGAAACACTAATGAAATATAATGCAGTGGGATCCCGCCATCTTTCCCGCCATTTTTCTGGTTGTCACGTGCCGCAGTTTCGGAAATTGCGGGCTCGCTTGCTGAGAAGAGTGAGAAAGAGAGCAGACCTTTATGCCCGCCTCTATGTCGACCACTGCATGTACAGCCACTGTATTGCAACCTTTTCTACAAAGGTTATCGGTTTTCCGTATATAAATAAAAAATAATCAGCCCAGCGATAACAAAATGATACATTTGATCTTTGTAAACATAGCAGGCCTGAACGAGAATAGACTCCAAGATGTAACAATAAATTGCGACAAAATTGTACTGGATAATCGATTTTGTTTGTGCGTGTTCTACGTAGGCATAAAGTGCGACATGGAGCTACAAAGGACTACTGAAATTTTCAATCGATCTTTTGCAGCTTTTGCCTGTGACAGACAATAGAGTCGGCGCATCACCGGGATTGTGCGTGAAGCAGTTGCTTGACGGCTGAGAAGGAAACTACTTTCGCGTACATTTACACCGTGAAGCTGAAATTCACGGTCTATTTTAAAATTTTCGTACGTACACTCGACATATAATTGAACAGATTTAATAAAACACGCGGCATCTTCTTTGATCTGCATTGCTGCTCGCCGTGGCACTCGATATTTCCATTGTTACATCGCCTTATCAACCCTTCTATGGTTACATTTTTACCTTAACAATTGTTCCATTGTTTAATACATGCGACATATGCTTCGACATATGCTTCGAATCGCCAAATACCTTACGAAGGCACGATTATTGACTGCCTTGACATGACAGCACATTTAAACGTTGAACCAAATTAACACGTGTGATTTAAAGGGAAAATGTTGTCGCGACTTTTTAATAAACCCGTATCAGGTCTGTTGAAATTTGACCTTGTAATTCTATTTTCTTTTTGCTATTTTGAGATGGTTAAGTTCCACAGGAAAAACAAACAAGAAATGCAATTTCAAGAAATGCTTATGATAATTTCAACAACTTATGGCAGAGGTCGCACTTGGGGTGTTTCTGATCAACAAAAAAAGTGTTGTTTGAACTACAATGGTACAGTTGTTTTAATAGTTCTTTGTTTGTCCGTTTGCTCTGTGGTTTCTTTGTTCCACGTCATAGGTTCCATGTTGAATGTTTATTGATGATTGTTATTCCTTCTCAAGTCACGGATTTGCTAAAATTAAGTTCTACCAACGTGAAAGAATAATCCTCTCTTGGTCCCACATCGCGGCAGATCAGAAAAAGCCTGAAACGTGTCTTGCCCCGGGGAGGGAACTGATAATACTTGATATTGACGGCGCTGTGTTGCTTTGAATGAGCTCATTATAACTCAGTATCTCTTAGGTCTTAAATACTTTTGTTTAAACAACTTAATTGACTGAAACGATTAACTAAACAATTATGGACCACAAAAGTTCAGTCATGTATGCTCGCTCCATTGTCAGTGATTCTAAAGGGCGCCAAGAGTCGACATTCCTGTAGTGTGCAGTGTTGAGTTGAGTGACCTCCTCAAGTAAATGTCGTCAGTGTTTAAGATTTACGAATAATAATCTCTTCGTTTAAAGGTGGATTTAATTTAGCCAACACGGGCGTCTTTCATCGGGAGAAAATAAAATGCACCGATATGATTGCCAATCCGAAAACTGGATTAAGGTTATGCAATGTCTTTAACTCGATGATTTATCGAAAAAAAACTCTTAGCTTAAAAGACACCTCTTGAAACCAACGCCTTTCCATTAAGAGTCTCGAAATGACAGCGATGGCCCTCGGGCAGTAAAGTTTTGCGGGCAGAATTCCGAAAAACACGTTTCACAATCTTCACGCGGCCAGCTATAAGCCTGTGTTGCGCAACCATCATGGGAGATACGGTTCTCTCGTTTCTCAAATCAAATTTGTCGTTTGTTGATAGTTTTAAGAAGTGTTTTTCAACACGGAGAAAGCAAACACGAATATTCCGTGACTCCCACAAAGCGGCACAAACATGCATGCAACTCAATTAACAATTGGCTGCAAACATCCCAAAAATGTTTATTGTCTAATTATTCTGACTATTCTCTATCGATCAATCCGGTCATTTGTAACGGGTTTATCTGCCGTAAGCGCTTTTGATTTTGCAATCTGCCGACGTCGACTCCAACTCGCCAAGATGCTCGCTGAGTTAAGTCACAACATCATCTTAGGCATAACTGCGTTAAAATTTACGATTCTAGTTGGGTTGCTGAGAATCGCGTCCGCCATTCCCTACATCAAAGAACGCATCCAGAAATATGAGGAGCACTACCTTCTGGTTCCTTACCAAAATTTTTGGGATGACTACGGCAGTAACGAAATGCTGTCATGCGTCTTAAAGATTGTGTTAGGAGATCTAAACAAGACAGCCCGACTTGGTAATCCTGCTCCAAATTGCAAGTTAGTTTCAACTGACGGGAAGGAGTGCGAATTGCTGGACTTCGCAAGAGATAACCGTCCTCTGGTTGTCAACTTCGGTAGCCGCAGCTGACCTCCATTTTTCATCACTTTTCTGAACGACTTTTCAAAGGTTGTTCGGGATTTTGAAGAGGTGGCAGATTTTCTCATTGTCTACATCTGTGAGGCTCACCCGACAGACGGATGGCGTTGGAACGTAAGTTATTTTGTATGAGTGTCAACGCAAGAATTCAATTCTGTTATTTCTGTCATGAGCCTTTTTGACACATTGATTTTTGTCAAACACCTGCTAGCTACCAAAATTAATCCCAACTAATAATTGCTAATACAAGTGATAATTATTCATAATTAACTTTGGCTTTGCGGTGCAGACTAAACTAACTACTGAATGACAGCAACTGGAGAAAGGTTTTCCGACTCTCGAAAGCGTTCAAACTCAAAGCTTTCGATTCTTTTTTGTCTTGAATTGTTTCTCTTGTGCAAGATTTTGAAAACTAGCTTACCGCTACGACTGCAGAGCACTCTTGCAAGAGCAACTCTAACAACGTTTTACTGATAAATATCTTTCTCCAACTTCACTGGGGAGAATACGTATCGGTTTTTTCCTTTAATTAATAATTTATTAATCACGAGGTGTTGAGGTGTAGTTCATTCATAGTTAGAAACGTTATTTTCGCGAATAGCAGCAGGTCCTGTGTGTACATTGAATAGATCATTTTACAGTTCTGTGAAATGTAACCAGGCCTCTGCATGAAAGCGAGGTTTGGGTTGACCTTGACATGATAGAGACCAGAAACTAGTTAGCATAAGAACATAAGGATTTACATATCAAAATAAAGAAGGTTTGTATCAAAACAAAGTCACCTCGAGCCTCACTTCCACTCAATGGCTTGGTAACAAACTGCACACAACTGTAAAATGGCCTATTTGAAGCAGAAGTCGCCATCTTGAATTTGAAACGACGACTGAGCCGAAACCGAACCTCGTGCCCAGTTCACTGAACAATTATCCCCTGCGTGGTGGTCGGGGTAGAGCATGTGAGCTAAGTACAGGATCAACATCTAATTTCTCCAAGCCAACAGGTGATGAGAATAAAGAAAATCATCAACTAGGTGATTCTTAACCCTTTCACTCCCAGAGTCAAACCTTGAGTCAATAAACGTGGTTCTAACTTTTGAGTCTGTGAATGAAACCCTAGTTTGTGACCATTCAAATGAAAGCTATTGAGCAGTACTTTCAAATGGTGCTGTTTGTTTTTGACAATTTTGCAAAATGAAATTCAAGATTTTTTCCTCAGTTTTGAACTTAGCACTCTTGGGAGTGAAAGGGTTAAGAGAGCTTGGGACAGAAAGAGAAAGAGTGTTAACTTTAGCATCTCCTCGCAAAGAGGTGGTGTCCATTCGGACAGCATTACTGAGTTTGTATTAATTCGGGTTCTTCCACAGAACAATGTTGAAATTGCACAGCATAAGAGTTTGAAGGAGCGCTGCCAGGCTGCACAGATGTTGAAAAAGTCCAGTCAATCTCCTGTTCCAATCATGGTAGACACATTACATGATGAAGCTACTATCGCTTATGGCGCATTCCCCGAGAGGCTGTTCGTCATACAACAGGGACAAATAGTGTACGAGGGGGGGACGGGTCCGTACAATTACGTCTTAGCAGAGGTGCAAAGCTGGCTGGAGGAGTACAAAGCAAAACAGTAGAAGGATGGTTACCATGGTGATCAAGTCCTGTTGACTGGTTTATTTATCGCACTAGAAGTCGCTAAGTCCATATTATCATACATGATACATACTTTATTATCTTTCCCCAAGGGGGCTTTTCGAAGACAATATACGGTAACTAACATACTAATTAATAATACTACATTCTAATAAAGATATTCATGATTTAAAAACTCTACAATCAATTTACGTTTCAATGCTTTTTTAAAATTGAAATAGTTCTACTGAGTTTTAAAGTAAGATCTAATGAGTTCCAGATAATTGATCACACTGCATATTTGGCTGCTTTGGTCAAAACGGTGCTAAAATTATGACTATTTGTACATTCGCTCATACACGAAATGCGACAAGAACATCAAGAGGAAGATATCAAGTGAACTGTTGAAGAGAGAGCAAACCGTAATAAGTTTTTAGTGATTTTTCCAAGACATAAGGGCAGAAATTTGCCCGACTTTTTCTGCATGGGTAACTCATGATAGCACTCCTTTATAGCTTTACACTATTATAGTAATTTTAAGTCACAAATTTGGTCTATTATATTTTAGGTGTCCATTGATGTAAATATGTTTTTTGGCTTTTGCCTTTTCGAAGTGATACTCATGATAGAGCCCCTTAAGTCGTGTTCTATTGGAATCAACCGGTTTTGTTTGATTTGGGTGACGTGTCGCAATAGAACAGTTCAGTCCAAACACTTTTTGGTTGAGACGCGGTTACTCCTGGGGATAGTCATTACCAGACTTCTCCGCGATCACAAGTCCAGGGAATAAACAACATGGCGGCTCTGGTCGTGCTGTTCTTTGCTTCGTGCTTTCAGAACTTGAGAAGGCGACATTGTGCGATATGAATCTGAAATTGAGCTAAAGGGTTTAGTCCCAGGGGTTTAATAGTAGCATTTTCTTTAAAAGGATGGGCAGCCACACAAAGTGGATACGCCCAGAAAGTTGTTAAAAACCCGCCATTTTGTTCGTCAGTTTACACATAAGCGAAAATGATGCCCGGCAATATGCTAGCGGTCGCTATCTATCATTTATCGACCATTCTAACCAAGTTTCAGGTCGGTTGAAAAAGTTGCTAAAAAACTGGTTTTCCCAAAAGGACACGAAAATCACTACCAAACGAAAACGGTTGACTTCCAAAAGAACACGACCTTAATTCACTAAGTAATGCTGTAACAGTGTTGTTGTATAAATCGCCTGACCTGTGTGAGTTATTCTCTACTTTTATTTTTTATCTGTTACTGGCAATATGTCACGAATGACAGCTAGAAAGGTAAAGCTCGCTTAAAAGGCGGGTCTTTCTAGCTCGAGGATGGACATGTTGACTTGATGGATGAGAAACTAGAAGCGACGGATCAAAAACGCCCGATTCGTATAGAGAGTTGTCTTGCATAGGTTAGGCCTTCATGTAAACCTCACTATTCAACCATGTAATCGTGTAGTTTTATATGAAGTAGTGTTAACTGTGGACATGATTGTCCCGGCAGTTGTTTTTCACTCGTTTTAGAGCGAATATATGAGCCGGCCAAATAAAACATAGACGAACTAATATAGAGTGACTCAAGAGTGTTTTGATTGAAAAGTACATTGTCTGTTTGCGGCTTTGGTTTAAGATAAAATCGACGCTACAAAGCCCCCGCTGGCCAGTAAGAAACAGGTTCGTATTTTCGTGACGCCGTATGTGTGTGTGGGACTTGTGTGCCACGGAGGCACAAAGAGGAGTGGGTGAGCCATAAAAATGAACCACAAACAACTGAATACTACATTCACCGGTTATTTAGCAAACGACATCACTGATTAGGTTTCCGTGCAAACAGCTTATTGGCTATTGTGATTGTAATGAATTGTACTAGTACATGAACAATTCAAGAGACTTAAAGACTGATGGATTACTTGATCACTACACCAAGAGCAGGTCGAGTGAATGGGTGAGGGATAAGATACAACAAACCCACTGAATACAAGCTTCACGAATCAAAAATTTATTAATCACACGACGTACTGAACCCTTCTTCGTTGAAGATTAGGTTTGCATACTCAAAATGGTTTGCGTGCCAAAAACATCATACTGGCTTTTGCACCAGATGAACAATTCATTGACGATTTAAAAGATTAATGACAGTCCAACTCTAATTACTTCTTTTGTTATTTACTGGACAAAAAAGTCCCTTTTAAGTGCAAATTTGTTTCATTAATTGGTTTGTGGATACCCCGTGATATTGTCGTCGTCGTTGAACAGTCACTGCATATCATTTTCGCTATATTTTTGGTTTTATTTCTTGAAAGGTCCAATCCAAAGTGCTTCTGTTGTCATTTTTTCTAAACTTGATTCGACAGGGCAATCTGCCTAAATTGATAAAAGGGACTGACGTAGCTACACAGAATTTGTATGTCCCACTATCTATCCTATACAAGGGACGCTCCTTCCTCGCTCTACCAGTCTTAGCATCTTGTCCTTTTCGTCACCAATACCCAACATCGTTTGCTCCGCAACAAAACCAAACGGCGAGAAGACTGGGAACGATAAACATTTTGCACATGTGCAACGACGCCACCTGCGCTGGGCGAATCAAATCGGACTCCCGCTGCGCGGTTGTCTTGTAAATCACTCGTAAGATTATAGACCGAATTGGTTTCACTCAATCTTCAGAAATTAAACGACATTTTTAAGTTTTGAAAGGATCAACCATCATCGCGTCAGTTATAACAAATTAGAAGAAGAAAACAGAAAGTTGCTATAAAAGAGAAAGTGTTAACCGATATTGACATAAGATGTAGTTGTTGATTGAAATGAGGTTTTTCCTAATTATTTATATACATGGCTCCTTATGTTTGACTTGAGATTTAGTGGCAACGGAAACTAAGATTTAGAAACGATCTGTACAATAAGAATTTAGACAAGACTAGAATTCTGAAGAAGTTTAAAAACATGAGAAGACTTATACAAAGATAGATGCTAAGGACGCGTGTGGAAAAATGTCGGCTAGTCTCATGCACTCAACACTGTTAACATTATGTATCAAAACTGAACAATATTATACGTGAAAATGACAACCTTTGATCAGTATCATCGTCTCCTGAATATCCTTTGCTCCAAACTGTAGATACATGGGTGGGATTACATCTCATGTCTATTGGTTGGCGACGATTCAACAAAGTCAGCACCACGCGTCTGGGTGAACTGAATAAAAATGTAAAGCAAAAAGAAATATAATAATCTGAATTAAGTCTCATTACATAATTCTACTGACTATTTTTCCCTGACACGGGTCACGAGGGTCCACTAACATCACAACAGAATAAAAATTGAAAGTTTGCTTTTCAAGAGGAATGAAACAAGATAACTGATCCAGAAAATAAACCTCAGAGAAGAGAGGAGTAATGCTGGTCACTTTACGAAGGTCCATCTGATTGGTCGAGAAGGGTTAAAAGTAAAAACTCAAAAGTGAAACAACCAAAACAACCTGTTATATCTGAGTTATACTTACGTCACTTTTAAAAATTAAGAGTCACATCGTCTCCAAGTAGAACGAATGGAGCCCAGTGCTTCACATCATTATACAGCGGTGACTCTTTCATCTTCTTCATGGCCTGGTGAAGAGCTTCACTTGCACTCAGTTTCTCACGGATCAAGCCCTTGTAGAATATGTTCATGAAAGCTTTAGTTGCTTCATCGTCAACAGCCACAAAGACATCAGAACTGAACGAGCACCGGATCCCAGGAAGGCGCGAGCGATTCCAACAACTCCCTCAGCTGTCAGGATCTTTCCACTAGCACTGTGACAACAACTGAGCACCACCAGCTTGGCTCTGATACCAACTTCAGCTATGTCTTTCATTGTCAGCATGAAGTCGTCTTTCATGGGAACTCCAACGACAGAGCTGTTGGGAGCAAGAGCTATTTCTCCTCTCTCTGCATCGCCATGAGCAGCAATGTGCACCAAACTCACTTCATGGATCCTGCGTAGCACTTCTTCCTTTGTGGCTTGCTCTCCAACAAGACATGATACCCCTAACAGCCTTGATACCATCTGTGCCTCTTCTCTGGCTTTGGGTAATGTTGGTAACTCCACAACGTTCCCCTTAAACTCCACAGGACCAACCTTTGGATCTCCTACAAACCAATGCTCCAGTCTGGCAGTGATAGTCCGCTGGTGAGTCTTGGATGATCTTGAGTGTTGTTAGAGAAGGAATGAGGCGGATCCTCACTGTTTCAAACAGGTACTTTCCATTTTCATCTTTAACGACGCAAACGGAACCTGTAAAAATGGACCCTCTGGGGCTATGATGATCTCCGGGCTATCTATGAGATCAGCAATAGGAGCGATGAACACCTTGTACGACTTGAACTGAACTCAACATATGACTGGTTGCCTTCTCTTTTCTAACACCTGCTTCTTTGACCTCTTGTTTTGTTCCGTTGCAGCTGATAGGCCATCCTCGTACAGGGCTGACAATGATCGATCCTCGCACTGTACCTCCTGGTCTTCGAGAACCGATCTAGAAGCATCAACTCCAAAGTCCTCTGCAACATAAGTTTTCTTCTCTTTGGTAGTTCTATTTCCAAGCCAACCTTGAACTTAATGTTGCCACGTTTGTCCACGAACCAAAGAGCGACAATATTCCGCAGCATGGCTATGAAATAGAAAGTTCCTTTTCTGTTTTTGAAAAAAGCTCTGCAAGGAACTTGAAGTCACTTCACTTGTATCAGGAGTCCCTTGGATGCCATATTTCTGTGAAATTAAGTCAACAAGGGCGCGACCTCGTCCAAGCTCTAAGGTGAATAGGGCATCGTTGAATTTTCCCTGGAGAAGGAGAAGCCATGAGAGAGTTTTGTAACAAGAAAAATCTTGACCATCTAACGAGAGCTTGTGAGTTTCTTCCTTAAGAGAAGCGCGTGTACTCTGGTGGTTTTTGATGCTTTCAAGTAAAACTCACACGCCTTCGTTAAGTCTCCCTCCTTAGCATGGGCTAAGCCTAAATTCGTAAGAACAGCGAATTGCCTCTGGCACCGTATTCCAATTTCTTTCATCATCTCAAGCGCCTTCTTTGATACTCAATTGCTTTCTCGTTGCGACCTTGAGCTAACTGAACAGAACCGAGAAGAGTGTAAGACGACATTTCTTTATCTTTTTCACCAATTTCTTTCGCGATTTCAAGTGCTTTTTCAGCATACCCAATGGCTTTGTCGTGTTTGCCAAGAGTAAGATACAGGCTCCCCAAGCTCAATCTGGAAGCTGCCTCTCCTTGTCTGTCGCCGATTTCTTTACTCATTTGTAGAGCTTTCTCTAAATATTCGCGTGATTTCTTGTAATCTTTCTTGTAAACACAATACACATCACCGATATTACAGTATACTTTTGCTAGTCCCATTTTGTCTCCAATTGTCTGGAGAATACCAATACACTTTTCTAAATACTCCTTGGCCTTTTCATATTCACCAAGAGAAAGGTAGATTAGACTCAAATTATTATAGCATGTTCCCTTGCAATCGATTACCCCTGTTTCTTCGCACATTTTAATGGCTTCTTTAAGATAGCCCATTGCTTTCTCATAATCACCGTGAGCCATGTGTATGATACTCAAGTCTGCGACGACTCCGGCTTTGAATTCTCCAATCTCTGACTTCATTTCAAGTGCTTTTTCTTGATATTCCAGGGCTTTTTTATGTTGGCCGAGAACACGATAAACCTTGCCAATGAAGTATAAATTACGTCCCTCTAATCGTTTGTCCTTGATTTCTTTACTAACTGCGAGACTTTCCTTGTAATATTCCAGTGCCTTTTCGTATTCGCCGCGCGCCTCATACACTCCACCGATGTTGTTATAAGACGTTCCTTCTGCGTTTCTGTACCGCAATCTTTTACGAATCTCTAGTGCTTTCATGTGGCAAGAGAGTGCTTCATCAAGTTTGCCGAGCAATTATGATTGATTATTCCAAGGTTGTTGTAGGACACTGCTTGCTCTATCTCATTTTTGATTTCTTCACTTATTCCAAGAGCTTTCTTGTAATAACGACAAGCCTCATCATGATTTCCACGAACATGATGCACCTCGCCGATGTTGTTATAGACTCTTCCTTCAAGCATTTGTTTTCTCATATCCTGTTATTCCGCGGATATCAAGAGCCTTCTTGTAATGTTCAAAAGCTTTATCATATTGGCAAACTATAAAGAGCGATCTGCCAAGGTGACAGTGAGACCAAGCCTCTCCAGATCTGCACCCAGTCTGTTTGTGGATGAAAAGCGCTTTTTCGAGATATTGGATTGATTTATGAAGCTGACCAAATTTATAACACTCTAAGCCGTGTCGGATGAGGAAATGTCCAAACATTGTAAGGACTGGGCGTATTGATTGTTCCATTGGCTTAAAAAAAAATCCTATCTCGCTAATTGCAGTCAAATGGTTCAAAAGCATCAGGCACTCAGAATAAATGTCAACGACTTTGGCCCAGCGATGAGTCATAATAAGGAACCGTGCAACCAAGAGGCCAATAATTACAGCTTGTTCGGGCGGTATGTTGACGTCCATGGCAAGATGTTGCTGTTTCTGGCAAAACGGAAGTTTTATTACTTCATATAATAAATCAAACACAATAGATCGTGTTTCATACGATTTCCAAACACCGAGAAGAGATTTGAAAAACGTAGCCGAGTACAAGTATTTTTGACGAAATTCGAGGTGTTTGGAAATCGATGAAAACACACTCTCGAACCTGCTGAGGAGTTCACCGGAGAAATAAAATCGTAAAAACATATACTATAAATTCAATAGTACCAGTTATCCAAACCTTCATCACGGTTATGAAGGCCTTTTTTTCTATTTTTTTTTTTTGTGGGGGGGGGGGGGGGTATGGTTGGATGGGGGGCTTACTGTGGGAAGGAATTTTGCGTTTCAAAAAAATGTCTGGGCTTAAAGCATTCTCGTCCCCAGAGACCACGATCCTTTGGTCAGCACCAAGAATCGAGACCTCTGGCCGGAAACAATTTGTTGAACATGCGCAGAGTACTCGTTCTATATTCTCAGCCAATCAGATTTGTCAGATTTGACGGGAAGTCCGAGATTCGCGTACTTCCGGTGTTGGAACTAGCCTGCGTCGCAGACGGACTTGACCGCCGGTAATGTACCGGCGGTCAAGTCCGTCTGCGACGCAGGCTATGTTGGAACCGGCCAAAGGTCTCGATTCTTGGTACTGACCAAAAGGATCGTGGCCTCTGGGGACGAGAATGGGATTAAAGATGATTTCCAGTCCGTACTGCGCAAGCTCAGGGTTTATTTACATTTTTGTTTTGAATTTGTTGATACGTTACACTTTGGTGATAGCGTACATGAAGTTGTTATGAAGTTTTTGAGCCGCCATTATGTGTCGTTGAGTTCCTGAATGCTCAATGAGCTGAAACGTCGGTTTGGGATAACGCCGAGGTTCTTCTACTCGTTATTATTGTTTTGCAAGGATATCTGGCGTTAATAATGAATAAAAATGTAAGTTTGTACAACAATTTCTATTTTTGCTAGTATTTACATTCCTTCGTATGCGACTCATAAACATAGCAGGCGGAGATTGCGCAGTACGGATTGTAAATCATCTTTTAATGTAGGTGCAACAAGACTACCTCATAGTAAAGATATATGAAATACAAAACTAGCAATACGGTCGTCAAATGAAAATTATAAGTCGCTGAGCATACTGGAGGCGATCTTTGTTGATGTCGTTTTTCACGGCTCGAATTTTGAAATTCACCCGAAAAAACAACAGATACAGTATGTTGCCCTATTCACCGGACGCCCCTATTTCCGGACACTTCGATTAAGAGTTTCGTTATTTTCGGTAGCCTACGAATGAAATACAAAAAATACTTTCTAAAGAATGACCGATTATTCCGCTTTCACTAACTTCTGTTTTAGTCCTCCTAGCTCAAGTTAAATCAGGAAAATTCAACATCATTTCAAGGTAGGGAACCTTCTATCGTCCATAATTTGCATATTTGCAGCGACTTGAATTATATCGTTTTACATTTTAAATTCGTTCTCGCAAAATACGCGACAGAAACTTTTAATTTTTGGACAAAGTTACGTCGAAAAGCGTAGGATTCTTCTAGTATAAGTATTATTTATTTGCGATTTTAAATTTTAGAGCGAGACTATTAGAGAAATTCCGTTACATTTTAGCGAGGTGTGCCTAAATCCGGACGCCGACGTGATAGCGAAGAAGACTTTCATTTTATTGCCAATTTTGTGGCGGACATTCCAAAATTCCATCTTATTTTCAGCACTGACTTATTGTCGAACTTACCTCCCTTGAAAGAGACCAGTCAAACATAATTTTCACGAATTTAGAGGCAAAAGTCTCAAGAAGCGAGAATAAGTGAAAGTTGAAACTAGTCACCAGTCCCCCTCCTCTTCGCCAAATACGTTCGTTTAGTCTTACTTTTGTCCACCGTAAAAAACTGTGCGGAAACGCTTTTAATTTCGGAGAAAATATGATATTTAACATGAATATTCCTTGGTTTATCAATTATGAGAGAAATTTCATCACGAAAGTGAAGAATATCACCAAAAAAAACGGTGAAAATATCACCTTACGATCGTCCGGCACCCAATTTGACCAATTCTTTTCAATATTGCGACGAAACCAAGAAGGTTAAGGCGATGAAACTTCAAGGTCTACTTACAAACAGTTGAGGCTACATATTGGGGAAATTTCAGCTCGTTAGTGCTGTTTTGAGGTAAGATATAACGGTATTTGCAAAAAGTGTCCGGAAATAGGGCAACTGACTGTATCATATGTTTTGGAAGGAAAAGATTCGAAATCACTTCAAACGAGGTGCCACTCAACCATACAAACGTCTGCAAATTTGATGTTTTTCCAAAAGGACGTTCAAATTCTCAATTTGCAACAGTATATGTGAGACGCTATCAATTCATTACACTATCAAGTTTGCCGCACCGTACTAAATTTATCATGATTTTATTTTTCGCTAAATTCATGCAAGAACACACGACGTAACAAAAGTCGCCAATATATATACATAAATAAATAAACATCAACGAGCATATGGCACAATTTCGGACCGAACTTTTTAGTTTGAAAACTGAGCTGCACCAACTGCAAAATAACTTCAGTTTCATGTATGAAGACAAAATGAAAAGGAGATGCCGATTATCTCGAACTCAGTTTAATTTTGAATCATAAAATAACGCCTTTTATTATACGACATGGCATTTTAGAGTGCGAATACGCACAAAGACGAGAGCAAATATGAGACCGTATTACACGGGTCTCAGTCCCCCTGACCGCGCGCTACGGAAAACTCTGTTGAAAGCCTGTATTTTTGGAAAGAATTATGTCGTATAATAAACAATTTATTCAGCGGAAAGTTGTGTAATACGGCTGGGAATTTTTACTCGTCAGTGTTTATTTTTCTCGCCTAAAGGCTCGAAAAAATGAAAACTGACTCGTAAAAATACCTAACCTGCGATCAGGCCTCCTCGAAGAGAGGAGGGCCTGATACAATTACTTGCCGGATCTCATGTACAACATTCAGATTCTGAATGTTTTCCTGATTGGTCGAAAAACAATACTTCCGTCAATCATGCGTACCTAATATGGCTTTTGTCAATCCGGCGTGCACGCTCGATTAAAGTACAAGAAAGGCCTTCTACTTTCCCTTTTGCGAAGGGAAGGACTCTTCTGAATCATTTACTAAGCCAATATAAAGATCTTACATTTAAAACGGCTGAAGTTTTCCGCTTAAAAAATGGTTATTTGATTCAAATTTCTAAACGGAATCATGGAATCATTCGACCATAACGACTGACTAGACATGTCTAGGACGTTATTATGCAAATTTGTGTCGTGTAAACGCAATCGTAGTCAGTGCTGTTTTTCGGAATGAAATTGATGGCAAAAAATACAGTCGAAGGCTCTATTCTACTTCAAAATGCTCCTCATAATACAACATATCTTGCCCGTTAGAAATGCACTTGAAGCAAAGAAGGTCAGAAGACCGAATTCAAGAGAACGGCAAGTGTACAAATGTCACGAACTGTAACGTAGATTTTGAAAATTGACAGCTTGACAGATCATTGACAAGTGGGTGGAAAGCGAATCGGCAAATAATTGTATCAGGCGTTCCTTTTCCTCTCTCTCTCTCCGCGAAAAGAAAGAAAAGGAAAAGAAACGCCTGATCGCAGGTTAAAAAATACCCAGCCGTATTACACAACTTTCCGCTGAATAACCTCTATGTATTCATGTATCATAAACAAACACTGATGATTGATGTCGCGGACTCCCGAAGCAATGAGAAATGAAAAGATTCAAAACTTAGATTTATAGCATAAAATATTCGTTTCTCAACAGGCCTCAACAAGGCAGCTAGCCTGCGAACACAAGCATTTCCGGCTCGAGTTTAATCCCCGCCGAAAATTAACGGGGTTTTTCGGCGGGTGAAAGCGGTGAAAGAGACCGAGAAAACCGGCTGCTCTCGCAGGCTACAAGGTCCTACATTGAGACAGCAGGATCGGCGGGGACAACTCTCTGTACTCGACGTAGTGTCAGTTCACTAGTAACAAAACACTTTCTTCCCTAGCCCATTCGAGATTCTAAAAACACTAAATGGCCTGACGTTTGAAAAGCATTTTCAAGACGTGACAAACCTCATTCCAAACCCGGGATTCCAAAACGACCAAAACGTACCTTCGATCGATCGTTTGACTTTGTTTACAAAGGAACGTACCGTCTGGGTTGTTCCGTCGCTTTCTCCGATTTCAGCTTTCCATCAGAAACCCAGGTATCGAACAGGCATTCAGAGAAATACAAAAATGTACGACTACTTTCAAGTCTGAAACCAGTCTGTCCCACATGAATCATGTGACCGGATGTCCTAGGTCACGCTTTCTTTCGTGATAATCGCGTGACTCTCTCGTAGATGCAAACCTATCCGGGGAGGGGGTGTATTTCTTTGCAAGGCCTTTTGTGGGAGGGCTAGTTATTAGAGAAGGGAGGCTTGTTTCAAACTCAAGTCAGCTTGCATTGTACACATGAAAATAAACTGGTGAATAGTGTATTAAAATAGTTGCTGTATACTGACTGTAAGGTACGTATTCGAAAAAATCTAAAAATGTTTGTTTTGTTTTGCTTTGTTTTGTTTTGCTTTTTTCACCTGAATGAAGGGATTAACAGTTGTTTAATATTCCCGAAACGTCGATTTCAATAACATTACAATTAGCTCCCCCTAAAAAATATATTTCCAGGTCGTAAGTTGTATTGTTTTATCATCTTGGCAAGAGGGGGGGTGGTGGTTAATATAGAGCGGGGCTTGCTGAGGGATGAAATCTCAACTACATAATGATCAATGAAAGCGCTTAGTCCACATTAGGTTCCATCAGGAGCATGCTCATGTGGACAAAAATCAAGTACAATCATCTCGTCTGATTTCAAGTACGTTTATTACTCAGTAGGGTATCACTTTGCCGCGTTTAGGAACACTTAGTAACCACACCCCATCCCTCCCCCCCCCCCCCCCCCCCGCGCAATTAACGAGTGACGTCTGTTTCCTCGGGCTAAGTTTTCAACTTCCAGAACATTTTCTTATTTATCGCATTAGATGTAGAGTAACAATGGTAAACATGACTGAAGATTCATCTGTTTTCATGTATTTAGTAATTCACGTATGTATAATATTATAAATATTGTCATTGTTCACAGATTAGTCCTTCGACTCCTCTTCTCTGCTTTTTGGCTGACTCGGAAGTACAGTAAAAAAACAGAGAACTGGACAAAGTTAAGTGAAATAAATAATTAATAATTCATTAACTTGATATTCAAGTGCTGCATGCGGCTGCTAGAACAAGCTTCTAATCCAGTGCTGGAGTGACGCTTCTATCACTTAGAGGAACAAGTGTCATTTTGGAAAACTCTCGTAAATACCAGAAAAGTTTCCGACAATAAAATTTGTCTTTTTTATAAAATAGGGGGGTAGTTGCGAGCACTCCTAAACTAGTGACGCCATGTTGTCTCCATGAGAGTTCGTCACATCACCTAGCAATATCTAGGGAAACCCGCGGGCTCAATCAATAAATTGTTAATTCCTACAACAAGGTATTTGTTTCCCCAAGTGCTGGAAACAATAGGTCTTATGCATGATTACGTAATTAAGTTGCTCAAAATTCACCCAAGCCTCGTTTATACGAAATTATTTTCAATTTCTGGCACGTGCATACTGTTTGCATGTCGGTATTCTTTTCATCTTTGCTGCTTTGGGAATTCGTTCGCGATTATAAAATTTACAAGTTTAGGCTTCAAAGCGAAGCTTGGTGGTCACACAGAAAACTAGCTAGTCTTTTGTAAACATGCATAGGGACTATTCATACAAAACTAGGGCCTGGAATTAATTCGGCACAAACTTCACTCACTTTATAAAACCTAACTACCTAGCTAAACAATGTTTATCTCTCTGACTGGCTCGTTCCTCAAGACACGTTCGTAGCCAAGTGCTGTGAGATCAATTGTCTGAAATCCGCTGTCCAATATTAATTCACTGACGGCTCGCCCGGCAGCAGGAGACTGCTGAATACCGTGACCGCTGAAGCCATTCACGAAAATAAGATTCCTTATTTGGGGATGACGTCCTATAATGGCATTTTGATCCAGTGTGTTGTAGTCATAGTGACCGGCCCAAGCGCTTTGAACCTAACACACGAATGAAAGAAACACAAGCGTGAACAAACCATTTACAAAACGCCCACCGTATAGACCGTATACAATTTTAAATAACAGCGTGTATCAAATAATTCAAGTGACTCTCGACTGTCGAACTTATGTGTTTGCTTTGGCACAACGTGCTCTAGTCAATCACAGTAAACATGCTGGGATTTATAACCAATCACGTGCAACACTAAAACCAATCGCGACATGGCTTACGCGCGTTTTCCCGCGCTGGGCGCCGGTTGCAAGTTTTCCCGCGCTTAACACCGGTTGCATGTTTTCCCCGCGCTGGGCGCCGGTTGCAAATTTCTGCTTTGAGTTCTGATTGGCTCATTGCGTTACTTGTGATATGGTGTACAACTGTTGTGATTGGCCCATCTTCAAGAGGAACACACATCAAAAACGTCAATTTGTTCAAATCAATGAGAAAGAGATATTAAAATACAAACATTCTTCTTCGAGAATTCCATCGGCTAAAGAACTTACCTTGAGACATTCAAAAGTAGGTATTCTGTGAGCTAAATTTACCCAGATTCTCTCGTTAAAAAAATCATAGTCTACCTCAAAGTCTGAAGACTCGTGGTCATCTTCCTAAATGGAAAAATTCATGTATAAAGTTAAAATTGTGTGTAAACATTCCCTACAATACTTCGGAAGATTGCAAGTTATAACTAGGAAGGCAGCATGGCCGTATGGTCCCCCCCCCCCCCCCCCCACCCCCTCCAATTCCACTTGCACTGCCTCCAAAGAAACGTGGAAAGGAGGAAGAAATTTAATTATTTTATACTAATCATACTCGCCTCTGCTGGAGACAACCCAGTAAGAAAACAACCGCTTTCAGGACGAACATATGTACCAGTAGAATCGACAACGAACGGCATCTCATCTCTCCCTGGTGCTCCAGGGCAATCAAGCACAAACACGCAGCGCTTTCTTGGCTCGACTGGCAAATTTATGCCTAGCTTCTCTGCGAGATGCCCTGCCTTCGGGCCTGCAGCGTTCACCATGACTCCACAGTGAATGGTTTGCAGATTATTTGGAGAGGAGCTGTTGACCACCTAAAGAGACACAAAGGCATTAGGGGAATTTACTTGGGAAGAACAAACAGAGATTGTAGAAACGCGGTGGCCTAGTCGGTGGCCTAATGATTAGTGCGTTGGACTGTGGATCGAGCGGTCCGGGTTCGAGCGCTGGCCGTTGCCATTGTGTTTGTGTAAATGGAATATAAATGGGTACTGGCGACAAAATGCTGGGGGGTAACCTGCGATGGACTAGCATCCCATCCAGGGGAGTAGCAAAACCCTATCTTGATTTTACACACTGTAAATAGTTCAGAAATCAAATTTTGGGGGAATTATTTGGCTTACGTTTGGGATCCACGCTCGAGAGGCGAAAACGCGGGAATGAATGGACGAGGAGAACAATGAGAAGTGACGGGAAACGGTGCCAAGTGTTGTGGTCTGTTTGCAATATCTTCGTGTTCATATACCAGTATCTATATCTGTAAGGTAAAGCCGCAGTCGAGTCAAACGGCCCCGCACACTGCTGGAGCGTATCCCAGTTTCTGTAGCATGAAGCCGGCTAGGAGTATGTAGTGGATTTGCATTGGTTGCGTCTTCTGTCTTCTGACTCTATCATTTTATCATCTACAGTATTTCTCTCACAATTTCCCGCGGACTTTGTTTCGAACACACGATTGGACAACGACTGAATTCCCGTACCATGTGCTCACCCCTCACTTTGTTACGCGCAACATGTACAACGTGCGAAATGTTGCAGAACTAGAATCGGTTTCTACTTCTGCAGCAGGGCGCAACAATTTCAACGTGTCTCGGCGCTATCTGCAACATTGCACGCATTAGCATGGGACAGCTGACAGTCATTTTGGCTAAAAATGCTTGAATTCAACTGTGGAGCGACATATATGTTGGCCATAATTTTACAGGAAAATAGAGATAAAGCTTATGAATTTTTGTTAACCTAAAGCGCATGCTTTTCAAACGTTTTGGAAGTTTATGGTGCCGCAAAGTTATCCCGTATAAATTTTTTAAAAGGTCTTGGTCATTTTTTTTTTTTTGCGATTTCTAAAAATAACCGTGAAACTGTTTGACCGTCTTGCATTAATTTTTCTGATGGTTCAGACCTTTATGCTGCTTATTTGCCCATTCTGATCTGTGACAAAGTCCACGGCCTCTCCAGTGATGTAATCCACGCCCAGAGAAACAGCCTTACTCTTGAAAGCATTCATAAGCGACCAAGGATCAAACCAACCTTCATTTTCTGTGCCTGGAATATTGAAGCACATAACAATTTTGAGCTACCAGGGGTATTGGGTACATCACCAGTAAAAGTTCACCCTTTCTAATTTTTTAATTAATTCTCACTTTTAAACTACGAAGATATTAAATTATCAATTCAGTTATATCATCGCTTTTACAGTATAAGAATTGAAGCTGTATCTGAAGTCTGCAATGTATTGCATGTATTCGGGAGCTAATTCCAGGACGAAATGTACAGAAATACAACTACAATGTAGTCTATATCCCTTTTGAACTAGAATTCTTCACCTCAGTGTATACCATCAAATTCATCCCACACCCCCTTAGTCTCTTGCATCAAGCAGAGGGTTCCCCTGACTTTTGGTATGGCAGTGGCAGATCCAGGAAGACTTACATATAAGGTATCATATGGGTGGGGCTGAGGGGGTGTGTTCCCCCCTTTCATCTGGGAATTTTTTTTATAAGCAATGTTTGTTGAATGGTATTTTGCAATCTGGGTTTTGAAATCAGGAAATAGCATGTCGGAGAACCTAGATTTTTACATTTCCATTTTACATGCATTTTTACATTTCCAGGGGGGTATGTCCCCTCTCTCCCCTACAGTAGGTTGTCACTCTGCACTCTCCCCTACATCCCCCCGTTTCTGAATTTTCCTGGATCCACCCTGGAATGAAAAAGTAGCTAATTGAAAAAGTGGGGACCTGGGCTCCCCGGATCCGAATCCCTCCCCTGGTTCTTCCACTTGCTTGCAGCGCTGCAAGCCGCCTTCCATCACATGCTGCTTGCTTGCAGCGCTGCAAGCAGCATGTGATGGAAGGCGGCTGTATTCGCAGGCTAGGAACATTGGTATGGTAAAAGATGTTTTTTCTAACAATAATTATTTAGAAACTGACTTTATTTTTTGCAAAAAAAAAAACTAAATCCTACAGTAATTCTCACCCAAAGAAGCCAGTGTTACACCATCTGTGTTGAGCCAAGGATATCGCTCACTAAGTTCACTTGGTGAAAGAAGAATAACATGGCAGCCTAGCTTCCTGGAATAAAGAATTATTTTTTTAATAAATGACACCAACAAACTACAACTGATTTCAGTGCTGGAAAAAAAAGATAGCTGCAGGAGTTATAAGCAATATATTTTAGTATTGGCCATTTGGGGACAAGGGGTGGGACTCGCCTGGGAGTAAAGGGTGTGCGAAGTCTACATGAGGGCGGGAAAAGATAGGGCAATTAAGCGCATTTCTCAAGGTGGCAGGAACTGGGACAGATAATTTTTTTTTGCAACATTGCATTATTTTTCATAATAGAAAAAGCAAACAGAGGTGGGAGCCACTAAAGAAGGGGCGAGAAAAGGAGTTCAGACCCAGCCCCCTAATCCTCTCCCACTTATTGAGTCAGCACCGGACCGTGATTGGCCAGTTTACTCTGAAATGAAAATTCACCTTTGAAGTGCATGGTTTTTCTTCAGTATCTCTTCTCCTTCCTTGCTAGCTAGAAACAGATAACCTCGTCTGTGAAGTTGGATATCAGGGGGGTCACACCCATCAACTGCTAAATGTTGGCCAATTTTGGAGAGAAACTGAAAGCTCTGTTGTGACATTTGGATATTTTCGGCCATAGAGAATTGTTGTCTTATTGACGAGACTGACAATGTCGTTGATGCCTTTGAGTACTGTAAGAAAAAAAGGAAATGGTAGTCAAGGAAATCGTTTTAACCCATCTTTATAGTACAAAAAGCCCTTCTCGTTTTTTTTTGGGGGGGGGGCTGATTTTCCTGTTGCTTTACAGTGAGGGGTCATGAAATTGGTTTGTGGCAGAAAGGGGAGGGCCACCAAAAAGTTAAGATAGTAGTGAGTACAGATTCACAAGGGTTTCCCCCCCCCCCCCCTCCCCCCTAGGCTCTATTTTCCAGCCGTTTTGAGAGTCAGGTTTGCATCCTCCTCCCAATTAATGTATTCGTTACGCTTCGAACGGACGGCGGGGTGTGGCTCCAGTGGACTGGCCCCCAAAGCGAAGGCGGGGACCCGACTGAGGGGTAGGTGCTTGGACGGTTTCTACGGAAACCGACACCACAGCGAGACCCTTTACACCAAGTCACACTGACCGATGTCAGTGGAGAATGAAACGAGAGGGGAAAGGGAAAGGATAGAAGGGACAAGGGAGGGCGGGAGCGACCAAAAAACTACGCAACGATCGGACTGCATGTATACGCGGCAGCAGCGCTAGCTACGATTGAACCAGGCGAAGTGCCTCCTGGGAAATCCCCGAGCGAGGCTGCGCCGGGCCGAGGCTTGGGCTGCGTTCCAGGCTTCGCTCCACTTTCCATTAACTTCCGCCAACAATATTGACGGCCATTTAATGTATTCGTTACGCTTCGAACGGACGGCGGGGTGTGGCTGGAGATGCAAAGGATCGAGGCCCCAGTGGACTGGCCCCCAAAGCGAAGGCGGGGACCCGACTGAGGGGTAGGTGCTTGGACGGTTTCTATGGAAACCGACACCAAACTGACGAGCCAAAGGCGAGGAAGGCTCCAAGCACTAAGTGGGGGCCAGGTCCCTGTTGTCCTAGACTTTGCATCCCTCGATAGCAGTGTAAGCGAGACACGACCGAACGATAGGAACACGGCAAGGAATGACTACCGGGAGGCGTAACGATCCTGAGAGCGGCGTGAGCGGCTGCAATGATCCCGAGGGGCGGCGTGAGCGACTGCAAAGATCCTGAGAGCGGTGTGCCCGACTGCAAAGATCCTGAGAGAGGCGGAAGCGACTGCAACGATCCTGAGAGCGGCATGAGCGACTGCAGCGAACCTGAGAGCGGCATGAGCGACTGCAACGATCCTGAGAATGGTGTGCCCGACTGCAACGATCCTGAGAGCGGCGTGAGCGACTGCAGCGAACCTGAGAGCGGTGTGAGCGACTACAACGATCCTGAGAGCGGTGTGAGCGACTACAACGATCCTGAGAGCGATGTGAGCAACTGCAGCGAACCTGAGAGCGGTGTGCCCGACTGCAAAGATCCTGAGAGCGGTATGAGCGACTGTAACGATCCTGAGAGCGACTGCAGCGATCCTGAGAGCGACGTAAGCGACTGCAGCGATCCTGAGAGCGACGTAAGCGACTGCAGCGAACCTGAGAGCGGCGTGAGCGACTACAACGATCCTGAGAGCGGTGTGAGCAACTGCAGCGAACCTGAGAGCGGTGTGCCCGATTGCAAAGATCCTGAGAGCGGTGTGACCGACTGCAATGATCCTGAGAGCGACGTGAGCGACTGTAACGATACTGAGAGCGATGTGAGCGACTGCAACGATACTGAGAGCGACGTGAGTGGCTGCAACGATACTGAGAGCGACGTAAGCGACTGCAACGATCCTGAGAGCGACGTGAGCGACCGTAACGATACTGAGAGCGACGTGAGCGACTGCAACGATACTGAGAGCGGTGTGAGCGACTGCAACGATACTGAGAGCGGTGTGAGCGACTGCAACGATACTGAGAGCGACGTGAGCGACTGCAACGATCCTGAGAGCGACGTGAGCGACCGTAACGATACTGAGAGCGACGTGAGCGACTGCAACGATACTGAGAGCGGTGTGAGCGACTGCAACGATACTGAGAGCGGTGTGAGCGACTGCAACGATACTGAGAGCGACGTGAGCGACTGTAACGATACTGAGAGCGGTGTGAGCGACTGCAACGATCCTGAAAGTGACGTGAGCAACTGCAACGATACTGAGCGGTGTTCCCGACTTGCAAAGATCCTGAGAGCGACGCGAGCGACTGTAACGATACTGAGAGCGACTGCAACGATACTGAGAGCGACGTGAGTGACTGCAACGATACTGAGAGCGACGTGAGCGACTGCAACGATCCTGAGAGCGACGTGAGCGACCGTAACGATACTGAGAGCGACGTGAGCGACTGCAACGATACTGAGAGCGGTGTGAGCGACTGCAACGATACTGAGAGCGACGTGAGCGACTGTAACGATACTGAGAGCGGTGTGAGCGACTGCAACGATACTGAGAGCGACGTGAGTGACTGCAGTGCAACGATACTGAGAGCGGTGTGAGCGACTGTAACGATACTGAGAGCGACGTGAGCGACTGCAACGATACTGAGAGCGACGTGAGCGACTGTAACGATACTGAGAGCGGTGTGAGCGACTGTAACGATACTGAGAGCGACGTGAGCGACTGCAACGATACTGAGAACGACTGTAACGATACTGAGAGCGACGTGAGCGACTGTAACGATACTGAGAGCGACGTGAGCGACTTCAACGATACTGAGAGCGGTGTGAGCGACTGCAACGCTCCTGAGAGCGGTGTGAGCGACTGTAACGATACTGAGAGCGGTGTTCCCGACTGCAACGATACTGAGAGCGGTGTGAGCGACTGCAACGATACTGAGAGCGACGTGAGCGACTGTAACGATACTGAGAGCGACGTGAGCGACTGCAACGATACTGAGAGCGGTGTGAGCGACTGTAACGATCCTGAGAGCGACGTGAGCGACTGTAACGATACTGAGAGCGACGTGAGCGAATGCAACGATCCTGAGAGCAATGTGCGCGACTGCAAAGATCCTGAGAGCGACGTGAGCGACTGCAACGATCCTGGGAGCGACGTGAGCGACTGCAACGATCCTGAGAGCGGTGTGAGCGACTGCAACGATCCTGGGAGCGACGTGAGCGACTGCAACGATCCTGAGAGCGGTGTGGCGCGACTGCAACGATCCTGAGAGCGGTGTGCCCGACTGCAAAGATCGTGAGAGTTGTGGCAGCGAACCTGAGCGCAGTGTGTGTTGATGTAGCGATCCTGAGAGCGGCAGATCCTGAAAGCCTGTTGGATGGCCATAGCGAACATGGGACTGTACCAGGGCGTTGAGTTTGACCTTCTCGTGTTTCCCGAAGCGGCGAATGGACAGCGACGAAGACACACATGTGCAGCAGACCGTGACGAAGGCTGTGTGAAAGTGAGAACGAACCGACACAAGGCGCGAACGATATCGGACGACGATCCGGCTGCTTGAGGCAATCCACGAACGGCTTGCTGAATGGGGGCAGTAACCGTCGGCTCTAATCCGGCCTGGAGGTTGCTCTGGGACGCCGACTGGAAGCGAATGGACCGTAAGCGGAAAACTTTCATTCATTGATCCGTTCATTCATTCATTCAGCGACGGTAAAGATGGCATAAGAGCAAAACACTTGAGGAGCCGTTGAGCAAGTTGTCGGCGTTCCAGCGACGGACACGGCAGTTGATAAAGGCACTCCACGGCTTGACTGGTTCATTATTATGCGTTGCTGGACAGCACTGGTCGGGAACAAGGACGAAAAGCGAAGAGAAAAGCGACGAAAAAACTACGCAACGATCGGACTGCATGTGTACGCGACAGCAGCGCTAGCTCCTCCTGGGAAATCCCCGAGCGAGGCTGCGCCGGGCCGAGGCTTGGGCTGCGTTCCAGGCTTCGCTCCACTTTCCATTAACTTCCGCCAACAATATTGACGGCCATCTAACGGTGTGGGACGAGGAACGTGGGCTCACACAAAAGGGTTGGAAAATCGAGCTCCCCCCCCCCCCCCCCCCCCCCCCCCCACCACCACCTGAAAAAAAAATTACCTTCCCTTTGATCTGCATTCAGGATCCTGCATTCTGCAACTAACTAAGCCACTCCCCCCCTCCCCCCCACCCACTTAATTATAGGCCTAGGCCTATGATATAATCTCGCCATCCTTTTCCTTGTAAACAGAACATTGTACAAAGATTTCAAATAGAAAATTAAGAAAGAGCATATGGGGTCTTGACTGTTTCACCGATCATCCTTATGGCCTGTTTTTCTTTTAGCTGCATGTGCACGTATAAGCCCAGGGCTTTTATAAAGTGCGATTTTAACTTATTTACCATCTACCGGAAGAGCCGCTGCGCGGGAGCCAAGATCCATTTGTTTCGAATCATGTCACTTATTAATTTGATCAACGTTTACTTACCGTAGGATCACGCTCAATTACGCAAATTTTTCCCGTTCCAGGAGGCATTCTATTCGCAAGAAAGTACGCCGAAGAAGAGCCCATGACACCTCCACCAACGATAGCGACATCGTAGCTTTTCTGCTCCGTCGATCCGTCAGATTTTGAACCTTTGGCGGTACAAGACAGCGATAAACAACGAAGAGAGTTCAAACTTTGTATCAATCGGTTGTTCAAAGATGTCCGTAAGAAAACACTTCGGGCAGCCATGTTGAAAACTCTTCTGCATTGAAGCCACAAATCCCACAACAATAATTTGAGCGGGGTTTATTGCATGTAATCATGTCTGGGCGTAATATTACAAAAGGCTACAAAAACAATTCTCTCAAACAAAGGAAACGAACAATGCGTATTGTGATGCCATGTATAATGTTTACGCAATCGTTTACAAGCCAAAAGTCCCCTCCCTCCCCTCCCTGATACGGTCAGTTGGTCACACTTTCATTTAAAGATGGCGGCCGTTTCTGAGTTTGTGCCGGTGAGGAGAGAGTTGATAAAAAGCGCGCCTCCGAGACCGTTTCTTATTGGAGTAGCTGGTGGATCAGCTTCTGGAAAGGTAAAAGTTGCTTATTAATTCCTTTTGCAATGGTGGTGAAGGAAAAAGAGTCCTCAAACGCTCATTACTGCGCAAGTAGCTTGTCCGGGCAGGAAATAAATCTGCTCCTGCAGTCAACGCTAAAAACTGAGACTTCGTACTTGAATATCTAACGTATAAATTGTGAGAGATACTTAAAGCATTTATTTATCCACCAGGACAAGTTTTCTTCGGTGAAGGATAAGTTCTTTGAGTTTACATGTACAGTATTTTAATGGTTGCGTGACACGGAGTGTTTATCTGTGTTTGACTTTTAGTTGTTTCCAGGTTTCTTTTCCCCATTTTAATCGTGTGTATACTACACTGTAGTAAAGAAAACTACACTTTCTGAAAGTCCAAATACTAATAAGACTAGTCCACTGGGGTAATGACTTATGAGAGCCGCTACATTGTCCCTTCAATTCCCGTCTTTATTTTTTCTAGTTCATTCCACTACAATCCAAGAGCCTGGAACAGCTGGCTGGCCTCGCTAAACTAGTGCAACATGAGTCTGCAATTAGATTTTAACTAGTAACACGCGACTCGCATAAGTCCTCGCGAAGCTGTGATGGGGATTATAATTAATTATTGTTGGGGTATGAGCTTTAGAGATCGACTGGAGTTTGCTGGTCTCCCGACATCTGCCCTTTCCTGTTGACGGTCTCGTTTTTGATGAACGACTGTCTAGACGAGTTGCATGACACCGCTTAGAATATGTCCTGAATTTCCGTGCAACATAAATTAGCAATTAGGTTGTAATAACACCTTGTTTGTAGTCAACAGTTTGCGCTAAAATAATGGAACAACTGGGCCAGGATGGGGTGGAGTCAAGAAGAGTCGTAATTATCAGCCAGGAGAGTTTTTATAGAGAACTTTGTGAAGAAGAAGCAGGAGATGCTAAAGTAGGGAATTTTGACTTTGATCATCCAGGTGAATGAACTTGTTGCTAATTCTTGCAAAACATTTTCTTAACCAAAGTCACCTTTAAAGGGAGGGTTTCACGGTTCGGCACATGTCCATAAATCAAAATATACTTTTTTCGCTTTCTTATCAATTTTATCGCTTTAAAAACCCCACTCACGTGTACTTCAGTAATCACTAATTAGTCGTAGCAGAACGACGGATGACCAAAATTCACAGAAGATTTCAGTGGATTACACCGACGCAGTCGACCGTGGAATTTAGTGTTGTTTATTCCACAGTTGATGATTTTAGAGTATTTGCATGTGACAATTATGCAAATAGCTGTAAAATTCTTTAATCGTGAAATTTTCACAAGCAAATTTTGCACCCGAGTTAACTCCTCACTTCCGATTGGTTCATAAACAATGCAATTAAATAGACTTGTGCCATAAAGCGTGCACAGGTGAACAAAGTATTTTGATATATAGACACGCGTCGAGCCATGAAACCCTCCCTTTAAAGTTATTTTATTATGCAATTATTTGGTTGGTTGGTTTCTTTTTATGACATTATCACTTCACAAGCTAGATGTTACAACAGTTTACCAATTTCCCTCTTGCTCCCTTTTCAATGTTGTAGCAAGAAAGCAATGCCACATTAGACATAGTTTTAGACAACATTGAGAGAGGACTGAGTGGGAGACACGATGGGGACTGTTTCAACAAAATGTGACAATGCCTGTGGTACACCTTTTTCAAAGCTTAGCAGTCAGCTGGTGGCTTGTGCGAGGCTTTGTTATATATCTTATTGTACATATTATATTTTTAACAGATGCTTTTGATTATGAAATGACACTTGATACTCTGAGGAAGGCAAAAGCTGGTGAAACTGTTGAAATACCAATATACGACCCTGTCAATGCTACAAGGTGAGTCACATGTTGGTTGACTTTAGTGTTTCTCTGCTGCCATCTTTTGTCTCTTTACATGTAGCTGATGTCAAGCCAAATTAATGTACTGGACATTGTATTTTGTTGTCCGTGTTACATTTTATGGAGACTCTGTGGCCTTATGGTTAAGTGCATTTGATTCTGGATCAAGCGGTCCAGGTGCGAGCGCTGGCTGGGGTCATTGTGTTGTGTTCTTGGGCAAGACTCTTTACTCTCACAGTTCCTACCTCTCTCCACCCATGCAAGTGTACATGTACATGTAAATGTAAATGGGTACCGGTGAATTGTTGGAGGGGCCATGTACTAGCATCCCATCCACCAGGGGGCGAGGGGGGGGGGGGGGGGGGTGAGCGATCCTAATCACTTCATCTCAGATGAGCCACTAACTAGCTTGTGCTGTAATGTTGTGTTGATTTGTATGCTGTTATTTTTTTAATTTATTATTTTTGTCATTTTTTATTTTTTTTAATTGTAGGCAAAAAGAGTCTATCACAATATACCCAGCTGATGTGATATTGTTTGAGGGCATCTTAACAATCTATTTCAAGGAACTGCGTGACATGCTTGATATGAACTTATTTGTTGATACGGACAGTGACACTAGATTATCAAGACGAGGTAAAGAATGCGCCTGATAATTATTGTGTTTGTTGTACTTGATTGAAAAGTTGTCAGGCCAGGCACACAAAAATCTTGAGCAAAGTTCAATTCTTTGATCAAGATCGAGTCCCAGTTTGCAAGCTTTAAAGACTGGCTCATTGGCTATTCTCCACAGCTGTTTCTGTACTCTGTTTTATCTGGTAGATCGAGCCACCCACCTCACTAGCCTGCGAGAGCAGCCAGTTTTCTTGGGCTCTTGTCTCACCCGCCAAGAAGTATGGAGTATTGTTTAATTGGAACTACCCACCAAATAACTACAGTACTTTAGTTACTGTTTCCTACTTTCTAACTTTCCTTTATGTATCCAATTCCTATTTTGCTTATATAAACTCACTGTTAATACCATGAAATACAGTCCCATCTGAACTTAATACATCTTTATTACAGTATTACGAGATACTCAGGAGCGAGGAAGAGATCTTGAACAAGTGTTGGCCACTTATGCAAATTTTGTTAAACCAGCATTTGAGGAATTTTGTCTTCCAGTAAGTTCACAATTTCATTTCATTCATGATGATTGGAATTAATATGTCCACGACTCACTTATACCACTTACTAAGATGTTGACTCGTGTACATTTTCAATAAACATTGGAAAAGTAATATGCAGCTGAAGACATGACCGTTATTTTGTTGTTGTGGGTGATCGACATCAACAAAAATTATTAATTTTCACACTATACCAAATAGAAAATGTTTTCCATGTTTCCATAGATTTATGGTAACACAAAATTGTGAGTTCTCCCAAACTTTCACTAGTAGTGTGACCAATTAGCTCTATGGAAACACACTCAGGGAAAATGTTTTATATTGTTTTTATGAAATAAAAGCATGAAGCAATTTGCTATGTTTCTATAGAGTTTGGTAAATGGTTTGAGCCAATCAGAGCACATGAACACCATGTAGTATCTTCTTTATTAAATAAAAGGATATCTGAGACATTTTTAAAAAGATGAATTTATGAAAAGAAACTTAACTTTTACCATTGTGGGAATTGAGTTCTGCACCTCAGCTGTCTGCAGCTTGAAAGGAATTTTCTAAAAAAAATAGAACCGACTACATCTGAAAACATTCATAATAAATGTTTAGTGCTTTTGAATTTGGCTGAATTTTCTTCCTAGTCAATTCAAGTGTTTTTCAGCAAAACCTGTTAAGTATATCAAAAGAACTGTGAAAATATTCAACAGTCTGGAGATCTGTTCCATGAGATAGCCAAAGGTGCTCTTTAGTTTAATGTATGCATGTTCATGTCTTTTTATATATTTCTGGTTATTGAAATTTAAATAGCATTTACAGGTTAAGTAATCATAACCATCTCAACGTACAATACGTACTAGCTTGCTTGTCTTAATTAATTAAAAATAAGTTCAGCTGTTTAACACAATGACGCCTATACCGGCCATAACGGCCAAGAGGAGACCACGAACTTGTACCACTTGTGACGTCATCACTTTTAATGCCAGAGGATGTCTTTGATAATCAACGGATAGAGTTGGAAAATGTCTAACAAACCATGCCTAAACGAGCACGAAACGTTAAATTGGACCAGAGATACACACAAAACAACTTGGATTTTTTCCTCCAAAATCACCAAAAAACGCGACCTTCACTACCATTGACACTCTTTGTCAAAAAAATTCCCTTTTCCCAACGTTTAAGTTAAAACTTTTTCAACGTGAACAAAGGCGACTGAAAGGCCAACAAACCACAAAATAAAATGAGAGAAAAAGGAGAGCAAGAACGGCAAAAAAAAATAAAAGAAAAAGAAAAGCCTAAAGTCAGGTGAGTTTTTCAAACCAAAAACTATGTCCAAATTTTGATTTCTGCGCATGCCCGAGAAAAATATTGAATTTGTTGCTTTTACGTAGAAGGGGATGTTAGTTGCCGTGTTTTAAACTAAGTTTTAGACAGTTTGACATTAAACTGTCGAGATAATGGCCAGAAATAGGCATCTGGGATGTTAGATTGCCGCTTTTTGGGAAAAGCCTGGGTGTCAATGGGTTAAGCAAAGAACCTTGTTTTACCCAAAATGGTCCCTTTTAATATAATTTTGATCGATCTATCCATAGAAAGCTGAAATGGGTTGAATTGACCACAAAAATGGATTTCAGGAGTTTTGCTTAACACAATGACGCCTATACCGGCCATAACCGGCCAAGAGGAGACCACGAACTTGTACCACTTGTGACGTCATCACTTTTAATGCCAGAGGATGTCTTTGATAATCAACGGATAGAGTTGGAAAATGTCTAACAAACCATGCCTAAACGAGCACGAAACGTTAAATTGGACCAGAGATACACACAAAACAACTTGGATTTTTTCCTCCAAAATCACCAAAAAACGCGACCTTCACTACCATTGACACTCTTTGTCAAAAAAATTCCCTTTTCCCAACGTTTAAGTTAAAACTTTTTCAACGTGAACAAAGGCGACTGAAAGGCCAACAAAACCACAAAATAAAATGAGAGAAAAAGGAGAGCAAGAACGGCAAAAAAAATAAAAAGAAAAAGAAAAGCCTAAAGTCAGGTGAGTTTTTCAAACCCAAAAACTATGTCCAAATTTTGATTTCTGCGCATGCCCGAGAAAAATATTGAATTTGTTGCTTTTACGTAGAAGGGGATGTTAGTTGCCGTGTTTTAAACTAAGTTTTAGACAGTTTGACATTAAACTGTCGAGATAATGGCCAGAAATAGGCATCTGGGATGTTAGATTGCCGCTTTTTGGGAAAAGCCTGGGTGTCAATGGGTTAAGCAAAGAACCTTGTTTTACCCAAAATGGTCCCTTTTAATATAATTTTGATCGATCTATCCATAGAAAGCTGAAATGGGTTGAATTGACCACAAAAATGGATTTCAGGAGTTTTGCTTAACACAATGACGCCTATACCGGCCATAACCGGCCAAGAGGAGACCACGAACTTGTACCACTTGTGACGTCATCACTTTTAATGCCAGAGGATGTCTTTGATAATCAACGGATAGAGTTGGAAAATGTCTAACAAACCATGCCTAAACGAGCACGAAACGTTAAATTGGACCAGAGATACACACAAAACAACTTGGATTTTTTCCTCCAAAATCACCAAAAAACGCGACCTTCACTACCATTGACACTCTTTGTCAAAAAAATTCCCTTTTCCCAACGTTTAAGTTAAAACTTTTTCAACGTGAACAAAGGCGACTGAAAGGCCAACAAAACCACAAAATAAAATGAGAGAAAAAGGAGAGCAAGAACGGCAAAAAAAAATAAAAGAAAAAGAAAAGCCTAAAGTCAGGTGAGTTTTTCAAACCCAAAAACTATGTCCAAATTTTGATTTCTGCGCATGCCCGAGAAAAATATTGAATTTGTTGCTTTTACGTAGAAGGGGATGTTAGTTGCCGTGTTTTAAACTAAGTTTTAGACAGTTTGACATTAAACTGTCGAGATAATGGCCAGAAATAGGCATCTGGGATGTTAGATTGCCGCTTTTTGGGAAAAGCCTGGGTGTCAATGGGTTAAGTATACATGTAGGTAATCGCAATATGGGGCCGAGTAAAATTAAGGATTAATATCACGCGTGTTTTCAGAAATTTGCAGAAATTGCCCGAGCCGCATAGCGACAAAGGCAATTTGCAAATTCTGAAAACACAAGTGATATTATTCCTTAATTTTATGAGGAATCATGCGATTACTTGTTAATAACATAAAGGGCAAAATTAGTGTGATTAAGACATCGGGTTGTCTTCGGCAATCTTCAGGAGACTATCGGAAATATTTGCTGACCTTCCGATCACGTTCGAAAATCTTCGGAAATCTTTGGGTCATCTTCGGAAATCTTGAATTTTGCACTCTTCGGAGTAATTTTGCCCTGGGCAAACCAAAATTAACAAAAAATGGCCTCTGTCTTAACCAATCAGAATTCAGTAATGTTGCCCTCTGTGTTATTAGTGTTGTAATAAAGTGTCTTCTGATTTAAATTTTCAGACAAAAAAGTATGCAGATGTTATAATACCAAGAGGGTCAGATAACACAGGTACATGTAATGCTAATAAAAAAATATGTATATGAAAAATAGTCAAGAATTCAATAAGTCAGAGTAAATTAAGTGTATGTGTCGCACACATGATCAAAATATTTTGACCATTATTGACTGAGAGGTAGAGATTCCACTGTTAGTATGATTTATGTTGATTAATACAGTCGAATTAAGCTCTCTGATCGGACAGTCTTGTAAGCAGACAGCTCTTACTTATGGCCGCCTTGACAAAACCCTGTTTGAACTCTAGCTCATACAAACTCTGTATTTACACAAATCCGTAATGAAGTGGCCAGCTCCTGCTGAGTTGGGGACAGTTTTTCTGCTTCCCAAGGGTTTCCATTTATGGGAGCTTCGACAGTAGCTAACTATATGCACTATGTGTCCCTATTTACAGCATTATTTATTTTCTGATCTCCTTTAGTGGCCATTGGTCTCATTGTGCAGCATATAAAAGACATTCTAAATGGAAATAAGAGCGGCAGAGCTGATGATAGTCAGGAGCCAGGACGTCGACAAAGGCACCTTTCAGAGTCAAGTATGATTTCATCCAGGCCACACTGATGACTTGAATATAACCCAGAAATGTCTGCTGCTACAACCACCTTAGCTTGCAGTATTTTTTAGCATTTTAAACATTGTCCGATTCCAGAAAATATCCATACCCTGACCCCAAGGAAGGTCATTGGAAATTTTGAGGGGGAGGGGGGTCTCAAAAGCCAAATTTTTTAAAGGAAAGTATGAAGCTAAGCTGGAAGTCCAGAGGGGTGGGAGGGTTCAAACCGAAAAACCTTCTGTGCATGGCAGGGTATGGATATTTTCTGGAACAGCACATTTAGGCACAGTAATTTCCTCATTTCCTAGGAATGTAAGGCACAATAATATTGATGAATGCATTATTTTTAACTTAAAACTGTTAAAAACTTGTGGTAACATATTAATTACCATACAATTATGTAATTTAACACTTAATAGTTAACTAAGTTTAGTTAATTAATGTGCTAATTCTTTCTGGTAGTTTATATAAGTAAAGGTCTTTTTTCAGAAATACATCTTGTCAAGTACATGTAAATTAATTATCAAAAATACTGTAACTTCAGAATATTAGAACTGATGCATTTCAGCTTTAATTTGAATTTAAAAAAATGCAAGTATCTAACTTTAAGATAAAGTAATTGCTTTTAATTAATGTGCTGTCTTTTTAATCATAGCAAAGAGCAAATTTAACTTGTGCACAAGGTATATTGTGCTATAATTTAATAGGTGATGTAATATTGTTATGCTCAAGTTTTCGAAGAATGTTTTTAGCTCATTGTAAAATCATTTTATTGTACAAATTCCGTCAAATATGACATCCAAGTGCTGCTATTAAGTCACTTTCCAGATTATGGGATTTGTTAGAATGTTATGAGGCAGGCCTGATAAATAATTATCGCACACGAGGGTTCATAAGTATTGAGTTGTGTTTTAACTTTGGAACAATAGTTATTGTGCACAACAATTGTTATTATTTATAGCATGGAAAACTAGCTAGGAGTTAATATTTGCTAATTTATTCATGATATAATGTTGGAATATGAACAGTGTGGGCCTGTTTGTAGTCAAAATATATTAGTAGTTGTCTTGTTTCTTGTACAGGCTTTATTAATCAGGGTCCTAAAGGGGATGGTCTCCTTTGCAGCCATTATTTGGGGCTTCTCCCCAGAAGCATTTGTTTATATTTTTATGTTTCTTTTAATTTTATTTTAGTTCTTCTTTTTTTCTTTTTTCTTTTTTTTTTTTTGGTGGGAGAGGGTTGGGATATTTTAACCTTTAAGCAGGAACCCTGTATAGAGTCTTGGTTTACAATTTTGCAAATAAGCTAATGCTGGACAATTATCAGTAGTTTTATTGCAGTTTTTATAGTTGCGTTTGGAAACAGAAATTGAAACGGGATTGGCATCAGTCAATCAATCAAAGAGTTTATATTTGGAGTTTTCCAGGCATTTGGTCCTGGTTAAATTGTTTTCCAGTGATAATATTACTTGTTCATAATTATCAGCATGTCTGTTCTTTTCCAGGCTATTGTGTTCCTAGAGATGACCTTCGTTCAGTGTGATATGTGTGCACGATTGTTGTTATAGATGTTCCATCCTGTTGTAAACGCAGTTTATAACCATTAATTTATTGGAACACATATATTTAGTAGTCTATTCTTTGTAGTGTGCAATGAAGGAATAAATGTCCTTGTGTTTTTTGTATTATACTTTTTGCTTGTGGTTAATTTTTCCTTGTATGCACACAATGGCACTTAACCACCACCATCCCCCCCCCCCCCCCCCCCCTCCTCCCCTGTCATCTTGGATTTCAAGATTTTTCAGAAATGTCAGAAAATCTCCAAAATTAAAACAATAAAAGGATGCATAAAAACTGTAAAACATCATTAAAGCGGAAAATTTAACTGAAAAAAATATCTTTAAAAACATTGTTGCCATGGAAACGTCAAGTCGCGTGAGCAGAAAAATTGACTCCAAAATTTTCCTCGATACTTCTTAGGAAAAGTCGCGAAGTTGGTCATTATTGCTTGAATAGGTGAACGTAAAAAGCAAATCGGTCTCAATTTTGGCTGCGTCGCGTGACATGTTTAGACCAATCGCGTACAGGGAAAAGTTTGTTGGATTATAAAGAGAGACATGCAGATACAAATATAACTGCAGGCTGCAAGATGAGGATGCTTAAAACTCATGGTTTGTAAACGTGGTTATTTTGTATATTGAAAACTCACAGAAATAGTCTGTTATATTAAAGTAGCATGCGGCAATTATTACATCACAAACAAACCTCGAACAGACATTTTTCAACATTTCACCAAGAACACCATTTAATATGAGATAGATTTTTGTGTTGCAAGCAACGATTTCTACAGGCGCGCGAAACAATAGCCCTTTTCACGGTTAACCTGAAATATTTGCATAACAATACAGCTAAACATAGAAGCGAGGCAATTTCGGGCACAAGCTGTAAAACATCGTGATTTTCTTGAGCTCCTTAAACTATGTTAGCATAAAAATAGTTTTAAAACGGAGAATAACTAAATATGCAACTATTTTAGTTAAAGTTTGCCGTAAAGATCGTAATCCGATCTCCCTGTTGCTTATGCGAGTCTACTCTTTATTATTAGAGAAAAGTCGTTTTACAATTTTTCTAAAAACAACGTAAACTAAAAGAATTGTAGTTTCTTCTTACATTTTAAAACTGTTTTTATACTAAAAGAGTTGAAGGAGTTCAAGAAAAAACACGATGTTTTGCAGCTTGTGCCCGAAATTGCCTCGCTTCTATGTTCAAGTGTATTGTTATGCAAATATCGCACGTTAACCGTGAAAAGGGCTATTAGAGCAGATTTTCAAAGCGTGGCCGTCAGGTAACCGGCGTGCACGTGCGCGCTCTAAGCAATCCATATGAATAATTTTCCCGCCATTGCCACCGGTTACCTCTTTTCCCACGTTTGAAAACCGGCGGCATGTTTTCCCGCGCTTTTTTAACGGTTACATGTGAGTTATGATTGATCCATTTCACTTTTTGCCGCCTGATTTGGGTTTCGGTTTAGAAAATACGCTCTGTGCGAACCAGCAAGTAATAAAAAATCTTAATTTTTTTTAAGTACGTTCATATCTTTCGAATAAACTCGGTAATATTGATAGCTAATTGTGACATCATCAAATTGGAAACACATAATAACTGCATATTAACGCATCAAATGGCAAATTAAATTCTAAGTTGTTTTTTGGTGATTATGACATCATGTTTAAATAATTAATCATAATTTCTCAGAGAACGTTTAGCAGATGAAAAGTTAGCTGCGTATTTTTTCGTCCTCCGAAGATAATTACCTAAGCGTCCTTTACGGTCTCATTTTGGCGGACGAAGCAATTATTCTTGCATCATTGCACTAACGCCTTCTCCTGACTAAGGACAATCTTCATTCGATATTATTGACACTAACTTATAGATGCCACGAACGAAAACCTCGGCGAGAGTTGCACCTAGTACCTCAGGCTCAGCTCTGATTAACAGGCGAGCATCGTTTGATAAACGAAACAAGCAGGCACCGTCAGATAGAAGCCGCGATGGGTCCGAGTCCACCTCAAGTAGCGACGAAGAAAACGGCATAAATTCTTGCACCAAAGGAGGTATGTTTTACGAAAACAAACCGGTTTATTGGTAAGGGTTAAGATTAACAGTTACTTCCGTGTCCACAGAAGATAAGAACGCTCGTCCATCAAGTTACAGATCTAGATTCGTAATAAATAATTATGAGTTTCAACGGTGGTTATTTAAAATGTATGATTTATTTAGTTTTGAGCAAAGTTTTCAACATATAACGTTTCAACGTTGTTCAGAATTCGGAAGGTTTCAAAAGCGCCTTCATTTTGTAATTGAGGCAACTGACCTTGAATTATAATACTTTTGCCACATCTGTTAGTGCAAAAAAAGCAAAAACCCGTTCGCTTCTTACCCTTAAACCAAAAATTTTCGTTGGAACAATGGTTTAATATACTCAACCAATCACAAATTAGATAATCAGCAATGATCTTTTGTTCTAATTTTAAATTAAGCTCATTCCAAATTTGGCATGTTTGTGACGTCATTATTCAGAAAGCCAATCAGCAAGCGAGCAATTAGAACACGTCATTATTAACAGATTCGGTAGATCTTCGGAAGTCCGTTTTGCAGAGGACGGCCGAAAAATGCTACAAACAGAAAATGCACACTGTACAGAGAACTCTAGCACTCTCAGGAACTCTCAGAATTCTCTAGCCTGCGAGCTGGCGATCGGCGGGTGGGCCAGTCTAAAGTCTTTAGACTCACGCCGGCCCACCCGCCGATCGCCGGCAAGCCGGCTCGTTGTCGCGGCTAGCGCCGCTCTATTTTATGTGAGCCTGCCAGGCTAAGAACTCTCAGGAAAACCATTTTTTCTCGGGGAAACTCAACAAAAATCAGTCTGGCTATAGTACATACAATTTTAAGCTGATTTTTTCTTCTGTTAATTTTTTCCCTCATTCGCCAACCCTCATAGGGCGAAAGCGAAAATGTGAGAGCCAAATCCTCAAGTCGTGTAAAAAGAGAAAGCTTTCTGGTGAAGAGACATGTGAAAAAGAGAAAGCTAAACTTGATCTGATAGAGACTAGGACGAGAGTGCGAATCAAAGCACGGATCAGAGCGAGAATGAAGGCCAAAGAAGCTGAGGAGTTGCGTCTGTTAGAGATTAAAGCGCTCAAGGAGAATGGCTGGTCAGAACTTATCCCTTATGAAGTGTTGCTGAGGATTTTCCAGCGTGTTGTGAGTGATAGTGGACCAGTACCTTTCTTATGCAGGTAACTGTAAGAGGATTTAACGTTTCTCCTCATGTAAAATTGTAACAATCTCTATTCTAGCGGAATAAACAAACCTCAGTTCACGCGTTCCATTCATTAGTGCCCCCATTTAGAGGTTTATACTGCTATTCAGTCAGACACTTAAATAAAGGTTTTTATTTATTTATTTATTTATTTATTTATTTCCCGCTAGAGAACGTCTGAAACGTCCGAAAATTGGTTGTTGCGCGCGCGCGAGTAACAACCAATCAGAGACGCTACACGGACTCTGCAGAGCTACGTCATCAGTATGGAATCTCAAACGTCTCTTTCTCAGCCGGGGGAGAATTGAGCGTGCGCAGAGATGCGTCTGTTTGCTCAGGGTAGCATTCGTCTTTTACTAAAGTTTTGCCCGGCTTTAATTATCTTCCATGAAGCATACGTACGCATTGCGGACCAATTTTCCCTGCATGCAAAAAAACTAAATAGAGAAACTATTTTGTTGGGTATCTTTTAAAGTTATTAAATCGATAGTCGCGAAAATTATTTGACGTCGACGTCGGATTCTCATACAAACATTGTATTTTGTGCCATCTTTGTACTTCATTCAAACTGACTGACCTATTCTCCTGATACTGCCTTGCTGTCGAAGAACTCCGCGGTTTAGTAGTATTTTCCTGACGTATTTCATGTCTATGTTGTCGTAGAATGTCCAGAGTTTGTCGTAGCTGGAAGCAGGTCGCGTCAGAAGTAATGTTATGGCGAGAAGTGAATTTATCTTCATTGAGCATTGAATGTCCCAGATCAGCCAGTGATTCTACCATTGAAAAGTTAGCTCCTTCAAGATTGAAATATGTCAAAGAGTTGAACCTTGATGGATGGAGTGAGCTGACAGATACAGGACTTAAGGTATAGAATTAATTAGCCTCCTCCTCTGAGAGGCTGGGAACCAGGAATCTCTTCCTCATCCCCAGTCTCCTAATGAATTGCTTTATCTCTTTAACGACGTTTCCATGAAGATTACAGCTCACTAATTTTTAGGACATATTTAAAGAAGAGCTTTGTAGATGTTAGAGGTTTGATGACGTCACCGATACAAACCAGTAATTTCGTCCGTCCAATTGCTCTCCAGAAAACTATTCCATTTTTGCCCATTAAGGTTGCGTAAATAATGGCCCAGTTTATACCTGAGACATTATCTGACCGAACAGGTTATTGGGCTTAGACAGGTAACAGACATGTAATTTGTCTATAGCTAGTGTAAATTCGGGTTTTGGACAAATTATGACGGCTAATTCCAGCTTTAAAATTCGTACAAATTTGATTCGTGAGGCCGGTAATCAAGAGTCTTGAAGATAGTGAAATTCATGTATTTTCAGAGAGATAGTGTTCATCTTTTATTTTCATGTTTCAGTGACAAAAATAATGTCTAGCTAATACACAGTTATGGCATCTTAAAACAGTTTCAAAATATAGGAGATCTTACAGAGGGAATTGAATTACAGTTAATTGTTCAAAGCCAGCCAAGTTTACGAGCATGCAAACATAATTTTTGAAATATAATATTTTCCTCTTTTACATAAAGTTTTGCAAAATAGGTGATGAAAACTAATCTTGATGATATATATATTAAATGTCCGTGTATCTACGAGAACAGCCAACAGGTCAGAAGACGTCTTCGTTCGCTGGTTGAGCTCTGCGTTTAGGCTGACTTTCTCTTTTGTCTTCTGCACAAGGAAAGGCTTTCTCACAGAATGCCCTTAAGAAGTATTCCTGCTGAAAAAAGTAGATAACAGAACATGTTAGTTGAGCAGAAGAATTATAAAGAAGACAAATAAAACTCAATTAAGCCAATCGAATTCATATACAGTACTGTGCAAAAGTAATGCAAACGAAATTCGATGACTTTCGTGCTTAGTTCACGCGAAATTTCGACGAAATGTCGTCAAAATTTCGAGAAACTTCACCAGGACCTTGAACTATAATGTGGTCACGTGACTTGTCACTGCCATAAAAGGAGATAATTTTATAACTTGGGGGCTTGGGTACTAGTATCGTTTTGTCATTTTTTATCGAATTAGAGAAAAAATGTTTTAAAGGTCAAGCACTAAAATAAACTACTTCTTTTACTAAGCATGTTTTTTATTTTGCCGCTTTATTATGTCCCTTTCTAACCAGGAGACATCTACAACTATGAAGTTGGCATCAAAAAGCTTCATTTCTCAAATTGGCGTCTAACCACTTTAGATATCACGGCCTTAGCATTTTGAAAAATTATAAACGTTGTTCTCAACATACCATATCATTGCTGCGTTTTGGCGACATTCCTCGTTTCCCGCCAAAATCTGGTCTCCCGGCTCCTGGTGTGAACGTGCTGCCACACGATACGAGAGAACATAAGAGATAGGCCAATAGAACGCAAGAAAGTTTTGAGTTCATTTTGTTCAAACTATAAAACTAACAGTTTCCTTACAAAGAATTCGTTGATGACCTCGTAGAATGAAAGTCTGCCTTTTATACGTTTGGTTGTGGGAGAGCTTAATGGTGAGCCTCGAGTGTACGAGTGCTTGGCGTCTTTGCTTGAGATAAAAACGTTTCCTTAATGGGAAATAAAGTGAGATGATAAATTAACGAACAAAAGACAAATGAAGGGTTCTTTTGTAGTTTCCTCCTCCTCCTCTGTACTTAATATCACACAGTGGTCCCAGCATTTACCTTCACTTCCTTGTCGATGGCACATCAGTACAGTGATATTTATACCGGCCATTAATATCATGAGATAAAAAGTAATTATTAGAAAACGGAAGGGTTCAAAACGTTTTACTTTTTTGAATACACAGTCGTTAGATATATTGTATTTCCGTGATTAAACCAAATTTATTCTCCAAATAATCACCTTTAATAAGTAAGCTAAATAACACCTTGGCTATTGTACGCTGAATTACGAGTAAATCCGTATAAATTTACTAATAGTATACTATTTTGCTAAGTTACTCGAGAAACAATATTTGTAATTATCATAATGAACTTTATTTATGCTATTTATATCTTGTGCGCATCTGGATTCAAAATCAGCCCTAGGAAGTTAGTGAGTGCGATTCATACATGCTCTGTAATAACACTCTCATTCCATGAGTACATGTTTAAAATTTCTAAATTAGTCCAAGACATCCACGAACTCTTGACCCTTTTCCTGAACCTTTTTCTAGGTAGTTAACCAAAAATGAAGAACATTATCAAGAAATTAATGTAATAAACGCCGATTACACAAGGTGAAACTTAAAGTAAACTTGGGGGTGGGCGAGAGTAGGCTTCGGAACTAGGATGTAGAAGAATTCAGTTCTAATTTGTGAAAATTGCTTCAGAACTCTTTTGTTAAAAGCTACTTTTGTTTTATTTTGACTTTCAGTAGATTTGTTTTTTTAATCGTTTGGCAACTATCTTCCAGTCTATATATGATAGTCAGTGAGAAGTTTGGTTTTGGAGTAGTTCTTGCTCATCAATTTAAGATGATCTAAAAGTCTCTTTGGCTTTAGAAGATACTCCAGTTACTCATCCACATTTAAGAGCTTTCCCTCCGGGTTTTACAATTTTATCTTATCATTTTATCAATCTTACCATGATCTAAACGCGAATCTACCAAATCTTAATTAAACTGAGCTTCAGATCCGTCAACAAGTACTTTTGTTTTCCTGTTCCTCGTCTTCAAAATCTTAGTTACTACAACAAAGGCTAGATGCTAGATAATAAGAGCATCATTGCAATTAGTACTCAGTTTGTCATAACTGTGATGCGATGCTTGGATGTCAACGTAGTGAATAGTGAAGAAAACAAATTATTATTTTTTTAATACCATGCAATATCGTGTCGCGTGACCGGCCTTGTTAATTCGTGGTATATCGTGCTTATTTTTAGAGCAAACTGCCGCTTAAATGGACTCTTTGTCCCCTGAGTTTTAAGTGCATGAGCTTAAAATATCTTACAAGATCACTACTAAATATACAAATAGTTCTACATAAAAGCTCATTGTCAATTTGAAATTAACGCGGCCCCAACTTGATATCGGCACCATTTTGTGCAAAAAAAGTCACGCTAACGCCATTTTAAAATAATCCATTATTTGAAATCGAAATCGATTTTTAGTATGCTTATTAATGAGGATTTAATTTTCTTTTTATATCTGCATCTGACTCTGCACAGTAATAGTGGTTCTCGTGATTATTTAGTGATTTGAACGTTTCTAAATGACGATTGAGCACTATCAACTAGCTAGCAAGTGTTTTAGAGAAATACCTTTCACCTTTTTGCGTTTTTTAGGACAAACTGCTAACCCACCTTTCATCTAAGCTAAATAAAAAGTCAGGCATGGAGATTATTAGAAATGAAAAACTGATCAACAGGAGAGACGTTAACGTCAGTATACCTTATTCTCACTTATTTTCGCGGTTTTTGCAACGTAGATAAAAAAGGCGAAAATAAAGGCGACATTTTCGCAAAATGTTAAGCCTTAGAGCCCTTATTTTCTTTGAAGCCTCGCGAAATCGAAATGTGTGGAGACTTATGATGGAAGCCCAGGTTAGAGCTTGCCGCTAAAAGTGAGTTTTTCATGATTCAAACAAAAGAAAAAAAAATTCTTACCACACTCGTAATCTTATTGATATTATCGATAATATCGATGACAATCCGTATTTGGGTTTCTAACTTGCAGCAACAAGTGAAAGTATAATTATATTTTCATATCCTAGTTTTATCAATTATGGCCGTGAAACTATATTACCAGGTGGCTACAGGAAAAGGCCTCTTAAACCATACTTGAGTGGAATGACAGTCCTGATTATCACAATATTACCTATTTCCTGTTTTCAGAATAAGATAAATTCGAAGTACAACCTGACCTGAATTTTTACATGCGACTTTTAAACTTCATTAAAATATAAACTGAAAATTTCGCGCGCTCTGATTGGTTAAAAACCATGTTTTATCAGAGTATAAAACATAGAAAAGCGTGTTTTATCGTTTCGCGCGCGTAAATCTATATTTTAAAGCACATAAAGAAGCCAAAACCATGTATTATACTGTCATAAAACACGACGGGAATTTGAGAACACTCGAGAAATTTAGAAAACACTCGCCTGCGGCTCGTGTTTTCTAAATTTCTCTCGTGTTCTCAAATTCCCGTCGTGTTTTATGACAGTATAATACATGGTTTTGGCTTCTTTATTTGTTAAATAATGACAAGAATTCATTTCTGTTTTCTGCTAGTCTTAAACATCCATATTCTTCGATTGCTATCGTATTATCTTTTCTTTTTATATATATATATATTTTTAGCGTTTTGCTTTCTTGTAAACTATTATTTTGAGGTTTACCTTGGAAACTAAATGGATCGAAAAGTAATATTTCTCGATAAAATACTCAGGTACTGACAGGTGGTCCAGTCGGTAGTAAAGGTTGCGCTGAAACGCGAAACAGGTAACACACAAAACGACAAAGAGAACGTCAAACGTACAAAAGGAGCCAGGATGCGCTAAAAAAATCTGTCGCATACGAATCGATCGATATGAACATGGAATAATTTATTTTACCGTAATGGTTTGAAACTATGAAAAATGTGCAAAATACAATAAAATAAATAAATTGGGAAGCTAAAGAGTGGAAGACGGATGGATCACTCCAATGAACCATTTTACAGCTGTGAAATGTAACCAAGCCTCTGTATGAAAGCGAGGTTAGGGGTGACCATGAGATGATAGAGATCAGAAACTAGTTTACATAAGAACAGAATAATTTACATTTGAAAAGTAGGAAGGTTTGTATCACAAAAAAGTCACATCCAGCCTCACTTCTGTTCAAAGGCCTGGGTTCTATGTTCTATGCACACAATTGTATGGACTATTGGACAAAGGAGAACCTGGTTTTGTCTAGCGGATAGAAATCATTTTTTAGATGAAATACACAAAATCGTTGTCTGTAAGGCTTCGAAACTTTCTTTAAAGGGGCACTATCGCGAGCATCACTTGAAAAGTCAAAAGCCAAATGACATAGTTACTAAGGGTATAAATGACATTGCATTTGTAAGACGGTCATACATAACCCATTTCTTGTTCTGTTTTAGTTAGTGGTGTAATAGTAAAGTTTGAAAAAATAATGTGAATTTTCATCGCAAATTTATGATTTGAAATAAGCCCCCCTCTCTATTAAGACCGCCTCTCTAATAAGTCCCCCGCCCCTTCTCGAGGCCTGAAATTAAATAAGCCCCGGGGGTTAATAGAGCTTTTACGGTGAATGAAAATTGGCGAATTTTTATCACAATATGAAAGAAGACAATCTAACATATCTTGCAAAAAGGGAATTATTTCGTAAAACTGTTAACACAGCAGAAATCAATATCAATAATTTTCAACAGAGAAAGACGCGTATTCTCGATTCTTATTATTTTCCCGCCATCGTGATGTGAAATGTGTGCCTTTGATTGGTTAAGAGTACTGAATGACCCTGAATGCGTGTGTTCATTGTTTTGAAAAGAAAGAAAAAACAGTTATTGGTACTATTTCTACTGAGACCGAAAATCACTTATCCTTTTTCCGTGTCTTTCTTTCTTTGATTCAGGCTGTAGGAAAACACTGTCGCCATCTTCAGTCCATTGTGTTGTCGCAGTGCGGGAGCCTGTCATCCAAAGGCATCGCTTCACTCACCACAAAGTGTCGCCAGCTTAAGATGTTTGACGTTGCCATGACGAAGGTAAAGGACTGACAACAATATATATATATATATATATTATTTAGTCTTCGTTTCCATCCACCTTTCAAGATTTGCATCTCAAAAGCTTCGTTTCAATTCTGGTACTCGTTACAATGATACTCAGCGACAAGGTGATCGTCGTACCATGAAGGGGTTAACATTCGTGACTTGGTACCGCTTAGAGTTGTTAAAATCTAAAAATACTACCGTTAGAGTTATTCCGGTACTTATTAAGGTATACATGAAGCCGAAGAAAAATCTGACAGGAACTAGCCATGAAAATGATTTTGAGCCACACCCACAGAACGAGATTCTGATACCTATATTAGGGGTTCCTTTAAACATTTCCGACGATCACCTATGTCACTTTTATATGGCAGTCTCCCCAGGCCTCAGCAACAAAAATGAAGCTATTATATTGTTTGTATTCTTGAAATGACCAAATAGTGGCACCAGTATACAGTCAACTCTCATTACACCGCGGGACACTCTCGGGACGTAGTAGTTTGGAGTCCGTAATAGCGAGAGTCATTTTCAGTCAAACTGACATCTACAGCTTTCGCCGGGGAGGGCTGGATTTTGTCCGTAATTATAATAGCGGGTTGACTATATGTTACGAGCATTATCGCGTGATATTTGTCTAGTAGTCACTTGTAACCTGCGCTAGCTCGAAAAAGGGCGTCGGCCACAGGTTACGAGTGAAGCGACAGAGAACATTGATCGATATTTTCATGTCACGTGGCTTACAGATTGACATCCCATGTCTCCATCGTGTAACCAAGCGGCTTGGAAGCCAGTTGGAGGAGCTTTGTTTGATGAATTGCAGTCGACTGGGAGGTGAACACGTTCTACCTATAATTCAGGTTTGTGTGATTCTCGATCATTATTTGTGTATTGTTTATAATCGTAATTGAGGGCAAAACAACATTGCATCTGTCTGTGCCTCTTGATAGTTATATTTTGCACCTTATTAATAGCCTGTGTCACATCCGTCATCTCCCTCCTCCAGGAAAAATCGGGGAGACTCTCTTCCCGATTTTTTTGAGGGGAGGAGGCGGATGTACCGCTATACTATATTAACTGATTTGATAAAACAAGTCCCCGCACAAATGAAATAGTAATATAATAATAATTTCACCACACATTTTCCACGTTTTCAGATTTCGCCGGTAGAAAAATACGCAATATATTGTGCATACTGTGTTCAAAAGTTATATTAATAGCACATGAATGGGAATCAAAGACCTAGTTTAATCTATTAGCTTTGCACTACATATATAGAGGATATTACACGGCGGCGTGAAGATATGAATTTTATTTTCGAGTGGTAAAAACAATATTTTACGAACGAGCGCAGCGAGTGAGTAAAATATTGTTTTTAACACGAGAAAATAAAATTCATATCTTCAAGCCACCGTGTAATTTTCTTTTTATTATATAGACAAACGACAAAAGCACAAACTTTATCGCGAACTCTTGCAGCTCGGTGGCTGGACTTTCCGAATTTCTCTCCTTTCGTCTTCACTTGCAAGGAACTCGATTATCTCCAATTGGCACAAAAGTGCACTAGAATCCCTGTAAGGTTGTTTGTTTTTTAATCACCTACAGGTTTGTTTTTAAGAATATAAATATATTGACTCTGCGTGTTATTCTCTCGTAGGATCGTTGTCCAAACTTAACAGTTCTTGATCTAACTGGTACTAACATTAGAAAATTCAACGTAGAGAAGCTACAGGTAAGACTTTCAACCATTTCATCCCGCGTATGATCAATCTCGTCGTTACTATTTTATAACAAATTAAAGTAATAACTAAGGTTTAATTTAAGGCTTAAGGTTCGAGTGTTCTTGGCTTTTGAGATTAAAAAAGCTTTCCTGGGCTTACACTCGAACTATACTAGATATTTAGTTTCCTCTTATTATTTTAATTTATTTTATATTATTTTTCTGCTGTCAATCATTATGTTATCTGTCACTGGCTTACACATATCCGTTAGTGCGCAAACACTGTTACTCTATAAACATATATACCTATAAATTTTCCTCATTGTACCTGAAGAAGACTGGGAGAAGAGTTTGGCCATCCGAAATATCTGAGTACTCAAAACTTAAAGAATCTATGTTGTATCGGTCTCTGCTTCTACTATTTTTGATGACTGATGTTCCTTTATTGTTGTTTTTATATAACAGGCTGGCTGTCCAAACCTTAAAGAACTCTTCGTTGCTAATCTGTTGCTTCACTCGACACCTTTAGGCACTGATGCTGTAAGTAAAACATATTCAATCCAGTACAGTGTATAACAAGTGAATATATATCACGTTACATTAAGACATTTTAATTGTAGATAAGAACTAACTAATTGGGGTTATTTATTTTGCAGGAACAGAATGGTTTTCCTCACCTGGAGACACTTTGCTTGGCTTGTGGTTCCCTTGCAGGGGTCCCCAGAACTGATAGTTTTATGTACAGGTTTGTGAACAATAACTGCGACGAGGAGAGAAGCTAATCGCCATTTCTTTACCTGCTCAAAAGCAGCGTGATTTTTTTACCTACACTGTGTTAATTAGTGTTGACGCGCGGGATTGACTGCACCCTGGTTACTTTTTTGGCTGAGATGTTGCTTGGTAATATGACGTAGATGACGCAGATGACGTCAATCTGACATATGCGTACTTTAATACTTGAATTTAGAACATCCTAAACGATAAAAACATCCTTTATAAATGGCTTTTCCAAAATGGCTCTCCAAAGTTCGGGGATAATGAAATTTCTTTGCAGGTTTTTCATTTTCAATACACCTGACGTGTTCACTGTTTACGCGGTATGAACTCCATTTTAGCTGTATTTTGGGTACGTTGACTCGGCCGGTTCAAAATTGATCTTTTCTTAGACTCTTGAGAACTTCAACCAATCTTAAGAAGTTAGACGTTAGAGGACTTCAAAGAATAACTCCTGAAGTATTACAGGTATGTGCCGCCTATAGGTCATGTGACTAGGAGTAAGTGCACTGACCTCTCTCAGTCTACTTTTATGATTGTAAAGTAACGACAAACTGAACAGAAATGAAGCGTTTGCAATTGAGAAACGAACAAACGAATATCATAAGTTATTATTCAACAAATTGTAACACTGTCCAAATATGGTCATGATGCACTCAATATCTGTCGGCCGTACTCAACAGATATCCTGCGATATACGTAATTTCGGCCTTCGGCCTCGTCGGCTAAGTATCAGGCGATATTCCGCGCGATTTCGGCAGGATAATTGTTAAATATACATATAAAATATTAACTGCAGAATAAAACAACTAGAAACTTGTCATATGACAAGAACCTCATCCCGTTGGTTTTCGTTCTTTTGTAGAGATTACCAGTGACGTCACTTGAGGAGCTGTTTTTCTCAGACACGCACGCGACCTTTGCTATGATGTCAGTTGTCATTGAACAGGTAACCGTCACGTGTCGAGAAGACCTGGACCGAACATCCGCGGGATATAGTAGGGCAATTTGTATAACATGCTCAGTTTTTTTACACTGCGGTATAAAATAACATGCGATTAATTAAGGTGAAGAAGGCTGGGCATTTCGGCACCAGTTTTGGAAGATTCCTGAGGGTTAAGGATCCCACACACGATGTGTAAATGATGAAATGTCCTCCAAAAGGTGTAGTGAAATAGCCAGCGTTAATGAAGAAAGTAAACTTTAATGACAGTTTGCAACATTCTTGAAAACAAATAAATTATCCATGTATGTGTCATTTTCTTTCCATCCCAGTGGCACCATAGTTTGGAGATTTTGGACATCTCCTTGAATAGCGGAATTAGCGATGAATCCATGGAACTGTTGAGTAACTTTGGAATGCCGAAGCTGTATAGTTTGGATCTCGGTAGCACCAATGTTACTGCTGAAGGCGTCAGGTGAGTTCAACTCGTACAAAACTCGAGCTCGTTGTCTGATTATTGAATATAATCGAATTAAGCGTTACTTTTGAATTGTTGCAGAAAGTTTTATTTAACAGTTCCTCTACTGATAAACGCGAGAGGCGCGGTTGCCTAATTAACAATTAGATTATGAGCTCGAGATTTCTATGATGTGAATAGAAAATGAGAGCGAATAATAATTGAGAGCGAATAATCTAATTGTTTTGGTAAAAATCATAACAATTGTCTAGTATTAACTCTGAATCTTCTTCCAAACTTCGGAGAAACGAGAAGAAACCGCAATTTTGTAGACGACCTCCAGCCACTGCACACTAATGGCTGATAGTGTACGAGTAGCTCAGCCAATCAGATGGTCTCATTTGCATTAGTATACTAGTAGATTTTTTACTAATTAACAATTAGATTATGAGCTCGAGATTTCTATGATGTGATAGTTGATGAGGCCTACGGCCTCATCAACTATCACATCATAGAAATCTCGAGCTCATAATCTAATTGTTAATTAGTGCATTGGACACCGGATCGAGCGTCTGGCCTGGGTCATTGTGTTGTGTTCTTGGGAAAGATACTTAATTAAACTTAACTCTCACATTGCCTCTCTCCGCCCAGGAGTACATTAAATGGGTGGGGTTACCTGCGATGGACTAGCTTCCAGGGGAGTAGAAATACTCCTAGTCGCTTCATGCTATGGAAATTTGAGTTGAATAAGTATCGACCTGATAAACTGGCTTGACTGATAAGCCACCAGACTTGTAGACAGTTTTTAACCTAGCTTCACCTACTGATAAATGGTCGGTTTTTTCCATTTCACTCTCTTTAGGAAAGCTCTGAATGCCAGTCCAAGGCTCAAGCATTTGAACTTAACGTCATGCCGTGGAGTTCCTCGAGGCTTGAAACAGTGGCACACCGGAGCTAAACTGAGACATCTGATGACTACGCTAGGGGACATGGAGTCTGGGACGAACAGTGCGGAACAACAAGAAAGCGAGTGAAATGCAGCATCGCTTGAGGAGTTTAATATCGATGCAATTCTGGGATCAGAGCATGCCTGCAATCTATCGCCTCCATCAAACGCGATAATAATCGAACGGGGCACATAGTTTAAAAGAAGTGGTTGAAATAAGTATCTCGGTCACCGTGGGGACTCAATACACTGGACAATTCTCTTCAGTGCGTCACCTTCCCGCAGTCAGCTCATCGGCAATTTTGAACCCAATTTTCTTGATCTTTTTGTCTTTCTAACTGCCGTGCACATACTGCATTCTACTAACTACTTTACCTACAGTCACTCCCTCCCCCTCTAAGATCTTACCCTCACCACCACCCCTGCGTCCTTATGTGTATTTGCTTGTTTTCACCCACTTCTCTATGCGCACGCATCATGCATGTTGTTGAATACAACGAGTTGCTAGTAACATTCAAGCAAATTATCGTTAATTTACATCCCGCGCTTTCATTGTTTTTCAGTTTACGAATCGCCATTTTCCTTATTTTTGTAACGGTTACCCTCACTGACTCAATATAACCTAACTGAATGTTCTTAACTGTGTATAGACTTGAGCTTCATTTATCCAATAAAACATCAGCTTGAAACATGTAATAAACAGGACAAAATGTATTAGCTAGAGCACAGATATTTCTGTATCTTTTGAGTGATCAGGGCATTATAAATATGAGAACCATCAATTAAAAAATGTGTGAGATTACTTCGTGTACACATAGTTTAAAATTGGCAAAATATTTCACTGACTAAACTTGAAGTATAAAATTGCTGGAAGCCGTGTAGATTTGTTTTCGGAATCCAGGCATACATTTGTCTGTGAATTTTTCCGCCGCGAAATTTCCGAGTCATTACAGACAAATGGATGGAAGACTGAACACGTGAGTTTGTCGCATTCTGCACATGGCGTTCGAGTGATTGTTTCAAAGGGGAAAGGAGCCTGGGAGTAATCCCGTACAAAAAAGTTCAAGAAATTCTCCGGAAAATCCGAGAATTTTCAAAAATTCTTGGGAATATTTCCCGGGAATTCTTGAGAAATTTTATACATTCTTTTGCGTTAATTGGCATAAAAGAATCTCGAGAATTCCGAGAACAACAAATGCACAACTAAGTCAAAAACAAGTCCCGGGAATTCCGGAGAATTCTCGGGAATAAAGAACAATTAAAAAATAGATTAAAAAATTCCAAGAATTCCTAGTAATTCTCGGAAAAGTAAGTAATTTAAAAATATACACAAGAAAACCCAAGATTTCTCGGGAATTCTCGGGAAAAGCGAACAAATAAAAATACACGAAAAAAATCCCGAGAAATCCAGAAATTTAATTGGAAATATTATGAACAACAAAAATCGAGGCATAAACAATAAAGACAGAAATATACCAGTAAAAATTCTAAGCATGTTATTTTATTATTATTTAATACATGTACAACTGTACATGTGACAATGTACATTTATCATACAGGTACAGGTCAAATGGTATCAGGTTCAATAGTATACACTATTTAACAAATAGATTCTATTTGGCCGTGCGTCTGTTTTAACAAATAGATTCCATGTTTGCCGTGCTTCTGTTCAGTAATAGATCACAGATGACGTCACAATGTGGTAAGACCAACAATTGGGGGGAGGAGGGGGAGGCCAACGAGCCGCTGCGGCCGACAGTTGGTCACTGATGTTCTTACCACATTTTGACGTCTTCTGTGATCTATTACGGCGAGGGGGGGTAGGGGGGGCTGATCAGACTCCACGCCACCCATGGAATCTTATTTGTTTTATATAATTTTGGAGATAATTCGCTATCCGATTTTCACTTGATTGTAAGCTAAATAAGCCGATAACAATTATGTCAACACACATCGAGTTTAGGCCACAGTGCTTTCATGCAACTCCAAATACAACTTTTGTGGAAACTCAACGGCTTAAAATAAACTACAGCTCAACTCAGCAAATGTTTCGAAAAGGCAAATATTAGAGACTAACCCTCTATTCTTTCCTGATATGAGGAAAAACAATCTGCATTATTCCAGTCCAAATCCCGTTGCAAGTTGGGCGAACGATAAAATCCGCTAAATTTCTCCGATTCTGTTGAGCTAAAATAACCATCATATTTTCCTCCAAGCTCTAGCGCAAGCCTTGAACTGAAGCCGATTTAAAATTCGTATCAGATGAACCTCGAAATCTTTTCGCAACATTGAATTTCCTACGGAATATTTCCAGTTTGACGAAAATAGTTTTCTCTGTTTTGATGCGAAGGATTTGTTTGGAGCAGGCAGGGCGCCCGCGCGTTTTCCCGCTTCGTGACGTCATCTCGTGCGTCTGTAACTCTAATAGATAACAGTTCTAAACCAATCACGGCGCGAGTTTTACACAAGTGAATATATATAAACTCTAATATAGTACAGATGGACGTCAACACGTGACAAGAACAACTAACGTGGCCCACTAGACGCAGTCGAGTGGGTCACTGTTGTTCTTGTCACGTTTTTGACGTCTTCTGTACTCTATGAGAGTACCGACCCACGGCCACATAGAATCTATTCGTTTTATATCATTTTGGAGATATTCGCTTCGGGATTTTCACTTGAGTATACGCTAAATAACGCGATAAAAAAATTATTGTCAACAAACATCGAGTTTAGGCCACAGTGTTTTCATGGCACTCAAAATAAACTTTGTGAAAACTAAAACGCCTTAAAATAAACTACAGCTCAACTCAGCAAATGTTTCGAAAAAACAAATATTTAGAGACGACCTGATATGAGGAAAAAACAACAACCAACATCCGAATTATTCCAGTCCAAATCCCGTTTGCAAGTCGCTTCACGGCGAAGCGGATTCATCCGCGCTAAATTTCCGCGATTCTGTTCACAATGTCCAAAAGTCCATCATATTTTCCTCGAAGTTCTAGCCAAGCTTGAACAGGCTGATTATAAATTCGTATCAATTGAATCCTACATGGAATTTTCCTACGGAATATTTCCATTGTTGATGAAAAGTTTTCTGTTTTGAGACGGCGATGCTGAGATTCGTGTTGTAAGCAGGGGGCGCGTGTTTTTCCGCAACGCGTGACGTCATTCGTCCGTCTGTACTCTAATAGAGGAGCGTTCTAAACCAATCACAGCGCGAGTTTTTACACAGTAAATTATATTAAACATATATCTTAGTAACCAAGCTTGCTCGGGACCTGTACTCACGTAGGGAGAATATCGGCCCTAGGTCCTGACAGTACGGATCGAGCGCAGCGAGTTCCGTACAGAATTTAGGACCGAGGGCCAATATTCTCCCAGTACGTACGCCGAGCAAGCTTGGTTAATAAGATATATTTATTACACGACTTTTTGTGCTTAAAATAGCTGTGGAAATTAGACCATAACAATGTAAGAAACTTTATCCGGTCCGATACTTAGAAAATATCGGACTGGCAATAAAGCATTCTGATTGACTGATTTTAGTTATCGGTCCTCTCAACTGTCTTAGTCGTGAAATAAATACATTTATTACACGACTTAAGGTGAGTTTTGAGTGACTATACACTGCAGTAATGACCACTGTAAACATTATTACGATCTATTTCAGTCGAAGCTCTCGTTGCGACTACTCTCGTAAGCGACCAAGCTCTAGTTACGACCACCATTGTGAACCCCGTTTGAATTGTCACTCAAACTCTGTAATTAAAAGCTCTCGTAAGCGACCGCTTCTATCCGTAAGCGAATTACCAACTGGTCGTTTCTTGGTTTTAAGCTTTCGTAAGCGACCACTTGTTGTGCTACACATTTATGAGACATTGTATTATTTGTAATCATCTGAATAATTATATAGAGACTCTTTTCAATCTCTGTGGATGCGTGATACGTGACCGTGTCACCAGCCTCTATTGTTTCAGCGCGTGGACACTTACGACAGCCCATTCTCCTAAGCGACCACCTCAAAAGTGGTCGTAACTAAGTTACCTCCACTTTTTCGAATTCCCGAGGTGGTCCCTTACGAGAGCTTCCGACTGTGAACTTTGTATTGCCTTGGTTATCTGATGAATTGCTGTGCTTATTCGTGGGGTTTTATAGGCTGCAAATTCCCTTCGTTCGTTAATCAAGGGAAAAATCCCTTCATAGACACTCTCACAATTGTTCTACATGCTGCTGACGGAAGCATTTCTAGCGATGCTTTGTCTTTAAAAACTAGAAACCCAATCGCTATAATTAGTAAAGAATGACGAGTCATCAGATTTGCGTAATTCAAAGCCTTACAAACGTTTATCTCATGAGTCATCGTTAATCCACATCCGCCAAGGTTCCAAAAAAGTACCAAAAAATATATTCCAAAAATTAAGGAAACGAAATTTTAGTACCTTTGGGAATGTGATGTAGATCTGTTTGAAAAACGTTTGAACGAGAAGCCTAAAGACTACAGTAAAACTGATCCTACAGTATATATATACATATCCGGCGCGTCCTCGAAGAATAACTGTTAAGTATAGGAGTGTTCACTGTTTACAAACATTACGTCAAATTTGTTTTGTTATTCAAAATTTACCAACCATTAAACAGTGAAAAGAACTCTTTGTTTCAACAGCCAATAGTTCTCTGGTTGGCACATTAATAACAATAGGTGACGTAACGAGAAATATAGCTATTGTGTGCAATATTTCGGCTGGCCAAACCAAGCCCCTTCGAATTCAGGTGCAAGAATAGATGTTACTTAGTTAAGGAGCCCATAACTCATAATAATCTGCTTTCAGCACTGTTGGGTCATCCGACAATATATGATGATATCTCACCCGGTGGATTTGCAAACTCAACTCATTCTATATTTGCATTTGCCCCAGTGTATAGGGTAACGCAAGTATCACACAAAGCCAAACGACGGCCGCGCTCAAGCGTAATTTTTTCTTGCTTGAACGAAAATGTGCATAGGAACGGTCTATGAAATCCCTCAAATAAGCACAGCAATATCAAATAACGCTGGAGTCCACCTGCCCTGACATTTGTTTCTGATAAAGTTAAGACACAAAACCGGCGCCTCCATAAAATAGCTTTATAGAAACTATCTGGCGACAAGAAATAATATTTACACAGCGCCTACACAAGTTGAGTTGAGTTTGCAAATCCGCCGAGCATTTTAGAGTGCGAATACGCACCAAAACGAGTGCAAATATGAGACCATATTTAACAATTATTCCACGAAATCGAGTCGTACATTAACCCATAGCGCCGAGTTTGCTATGGGTTCATGTACGACGAGATTGAGTGGAATAATTTTTTCAGTTATAATATAGTCACCACAGGATATTGCAATTAAAATTACCGGGGGAAAGAATGAGGAAACAGAGAAACGTACAGACATATCCAAATATGGTAAGCTTAAATATGAATTCGATGTTCGTAAACACTGGAACGCGTGACGTAGATTGACTGTAAAGCACTTTACTTTCTTGTAGACGAACACGGAAGATTAAAAGTATTTAAAATATGCCTGGTACCTAACCGCAATATATAAGGATCTATAAGTACAAGTAGTAAGTACTTTTTAAAAAACGCGTTTCATGAGGAATTATTCATTTATATATAAAAATGAGTAGTATAAAAATGATCATAATATCATAAAATGATTATAAATATATAAAAATAATAATAATAATCAAAATAAAACGAATCTTTATTCTGTTCCATCGCTTTTTTTTACCTCGCTTAAGCGATGGTTTGCTGAAGCGCCTGATTCCTTGTATGCGCACACGCAGTATTTGATCGAGGCCACATATTAGATATCCTGCTAGTATAAATGTAAAGTTCAAGAGAGTCTTCAGTCTAAGAATTCGAAGCGGTGATCACTTTTGTTGTTCCAGCGAAGGGAAGCCGTGTTACTGCTGGTTTCAAAGGCGTCAAAGGTAAGAACGATTTTTTGTACCTGGAAAGAAAGTAGAACTTCCTTTCGCGCGATCAGTTGCAAACGCATTCCGTGAAATAAACTCAGTACTGACGGGATGTAGGATCAGTTCTACTGTAGTCTTTAGGCTTCTCGTTCAAACGTTTTTCAAACAGATCTACATCACATTCCCAAAGGTACTAAAATTCTATATAACACCTTTTGGAATATATTTTTGGTACTTTTTTGGCGAATGTGATTAACAATGACTTATCAGATTATGATAAGCGCTTTTAATCTTTGAATTACGCAAATCTGATGACTCATCATTAAATTCGTAAGGTCATTACCTCAAATGACTCTTCTCATAGCGACTTGGTTTTCTAGTTTTTTAAAGACAAAGCATCGCTAGAAATGCTTCCGTCAGCAGCATGTAGAACAATTGTGGGAGTGGCATTAAGGGACTTTTCCCTTGATTAACGAAACGAAGGCCTTGTAAGGGAATTTGCAGCACAGCAATTCTGGAGCCCTTCCGAAGATTGTCGTTAACTTTAACTGAAGACGGATCTTACACATACGTCGCTTTTAATTCAGGCAACAGGTAAAGAACAAAACACACACTGATTGCTTTCATGTTATTTTAAAGGAGCTACGTCACGGTTGACGCATCTTGAAAAAATTGGCTAATTCTTTCAAGTTCGCCGTTCGCAATCCGTCTTAATCTTCTCCATGCTAAACCATCCTTGTTCCTGCTTGGGTTTTTTACTATTGAATTGCAATGCATGTGATACTCAGTCATACTGCTGTCCTGTAGTTTTGTGACTGCAGATATGCTTACCGACAAAGTAGTTTATAGTTGGTATCGTTTACTGATGTTCAAGGCCGAATCGAAATGAAAACTAGTATGTAAACTAACTTAACAGGAGTTTCCCTCGTGCAAATTATTTCCTTCATTAAATTTAACCTTTTTCAAAGCTTTATTTCCCTTGCAAATTTAGCAACAGTCATTCTAAACACGTTTTATGCCAACATTTATTGCAGGGTCTCGTTGAGTAAATATGGAGGAGGGCCCCACTGAAAAACGAAAGACTGAAAGTTCATGTCCAAGCACGCAAAGTGGATCACAGTCATCGCCGTCGCTGTACTGTTTGTTGTGGCCTTAGCGCTTGGGGTATTTATGGGGTTTATGCCCTCCGCAACACTTCTTCAGCCAGTTCGCGAGCGTGTCTCGGCGGCAATGACACCACAGAGGTCAATATCGTATCCCTTGCCGGTTTCCACGTGGGTCGCATGGTTGTCCGGGGCAACACTACAGAAGGGCCACAGAAAGCAGTTATTGATTATCAACTGCAGTGCAAGGACCAAGTCCAACTCAACGAATCACTGCTGTGCTGTGACTTCACGCAGATTGGCTGTACGATGATGATGCAAGGACAACGTCACAGAGGAAGAATGCATTATGGAGGACGTCACGTTCAGTTTGAAGTCGACGGAGTCGGCAAACATTTTTACCAACGAGACAGATGACCTTGACCCAGTTCGCCTGGCATTGGCTCTGTACACGAAGCATCTCCGCGCTCGAGACTGGACCGGGGAAGTGCAAGAGCTTGCAGTGAATAAGACCAACTCCACACATGCCAGTATCACCTTCAATGGCTTCGTCCCTCGAGGTGACCGAACTGCCCTTAAAAGCTTTTAGCAAACAGCACCATCGGCCCAAGAGGACCAACCAGGCCAATGCCTTCACTGAAAAGCATTCGAGAAAAGGCCATGCAGTAAGGCGCCCAAGAAGCGTATCTTTGGACTCATTCTTGGCGGTGCACTTGGACAGAACTTCAAGAATTCCTGGAAGAGTGGCCCTTACATCAAGGTCCCTCAAGTCATCTCCAGAAGTAAATCTCCCTTTCTTGGCTTAAGGTACGAATTCCGCCTTTCAAAACTTGGAAGTTTTGCTAAGCACCCTTCCAGACATTCATGTAACCGCAATCGTGCCGCCCATCCGCTCGGTGTTTGAAGATGGATACAAAGTCAAGCTCGGGATCGATTTCTCTCTTAATCAACAGTGCAATGACGTGGTTTCATCGCGAGTGCATGTATACCTTCGCGCAAGAGCCATGTATCTGGTTTTGGTGCTTCGTTAACGTGCGGAAGGAGGACCACGTTCCCTCCACTTCTCCCCAGTGTTAGAGATAACCCTCACTTTAAACCGCAAGGCAATGCTCTCCAGTACAGCTTTGCCTGACTCATCTCGATATGGAGATGAAATCTGACATTGGCAGCCTTAACAGCGTTTCATCAAATTTAGGAATCGTCGGTGGTTTGTTCGGGCCTGGAGGATTCCTAGTCGGTTTTGTATTCGATCGCATTTTGGAAAAGTTATTGAGGGAATTTATGATGACTACGTACAAACAATTCCAAGTAAAGTCAACGACAAGGCCAGCTCTTTCATCCGGACCTTCTACCATCGCCTGGGGCTCTAAATGGGGCTGAGGCAGCTCTGGTGGCCGTACATATGGTATCAGGCCTCTACAAAGGCACGTCAATCAAGCTTCTGACGCTAGAACTGTCCAACATCGGCGGACTGCTCGCTAACGCACCTCCTCCATTCCAACCAAATAGGATTCCTTGCTCAGGTCAGGGACTCATTCAAAGGATTCACGACGGCTGCATGCATGATTACGGGACCAGTGCGAGTGGAGACAGCCTGGAGATTTACTGCTTTGGCGGCGCAAAGAGGTTCTGTCTGTCCGGCGAATTGTGCCCGTGGCGCAACCAACGATCCGCTGCCTGTTCCGCCATGTTTGAGTTGGCAACATGTTCTATGGGTGGCCTGAGCGGGAAAGAAATGGCCGATGCCTGGGGCGTGGACCAACACTGCACCCGCCGCTGCCGCGGTTGGTTTCTATGGCGACGCTGCTGGAACGACTGCCATTGCTCTGGTTCATCCTACAGGAACGTCGACTGCGTTGCGGGATCAGTGCAGGCCTGAGTATACTCTCGCCTTTCACTACTGAGTATGTAGTAATTTTCATGAACGTTTTCACCTCTCAAAGCATCTTAACATCCATTCTCCTGTAGTACGTTAGTTTCGCTTTATCGTTTTCATGCATTTATACTTTAAAACATTTCTGTCAATGTCATCCAACAAATGTTTTTTTCTAAGAGAATTCTATTCTGGAAATTAATAGACTGATTTGAAACGTTTAGTTGCAGAACCTCTTTATTAACGAAAGTGTAAAAGAAGTAGAAGGACAGCTGTCAGCATGACTGGTGTTAACGGAATAGACATTAATTGATTAATTAATAAATTAATTCGGGTTTTTTTTATTTTCATAATCTCGAACCTTTTACGCAGAAAGCTCGAATGGATAAGATGAAATGAGTATAGCATTATACCTATTATATAGATCCTAAATTTCTGCAACTCCTTACAAGAATATTTACATTTTTCTTCTCTTAATAGAATTTCAGAAAATGGCTTGACCATACTGCACAGAAAAAACATTTCATCCATGAATGATGATAGTTTAATAAATAAAATTAATTAATTAATTAACTTATTCTGTGTTTTTTTAATTTACACAACGTCGAACTCTCTTTCGAAAGAAAGCTCTCCCTACCGTTTTTCAATAAAACCTGTTACAAAGTATGGATTTTTTCTCTCGTTCAATAGAAGTATGAACAGCCCTTATCGAGTGGATGTTTTAGAGTCACAAATTAATAACGAAATGAGTGATTTTCAAAATTTTCATTTGCATTTGGTGTTGGGTGTGCATTGTCATTTTTCCGTCGTTGTCGATGTATTAGAAATTTTGTTTTTCGATTAATTAAATATTTAGAGTGGTTAAATAACACAATACTAGAACACGTTTCCTTTACAAACTTTTCACAAAGAATGGAAATCGCCTTATCGGAGTAGAAACAATTCACTGCACGTGTGATAATTTTACTGAGAGAAAAAACCCGGCGTTATTAGAGTGGGTTTAGATATCATCATAGATGCTTATGAATTAATAGAGTTCATCTTTGTGTGTTCATAAAATGTAAAACCGATGAGTAAATAAATAAATTGTTTAATCATCAATCCTTGAGTTTAGTGTATATAGGAAAGGGGGCGGGAAGGCTGCGGGAGGCGAGAAAAGAGAGGGCGGCAGGCGCGTAACATATAAAAGCAAAGAAAGGCGGTAATAATAATTCCAGGAATGATACTCTGGTCCCAGAGGTTTATATTTCTTGTATTTCTCAGTCAAATTTTCTCGTGCCTTTTGACTCGTCTCTTCACACCAGGCGCTTTTTCACTCAGATGAAGAAAACCTCTGGGACCAGGGTACAGGAATGACTGATTGCAAAATACATCCCAAAGAATGACCATTAATACATCAATTTAGCATTCAATTCAAACTAGCCATAATATCATATTCCGCGAAAATTTGAGATTAATCTTAGCAATGTTTATGGACACAATACAGTCGAACCTCCGCTAACGGGCAACTCCCTACTGAACGGCCAGGATTTTTCGTCCCTACCATTCGCCGATCCTTCCCTACAACGGAGCTAGCCAAAGGCCACCTCTCTACAATTCTGCCTCAGGGTCGTTGTAAAGTGGTTCAACTGTATTTTTTAGCTTTTCATTTTTAAATAAGATATGTTGAATCAAAGTTGTAATCTGAAAATCATGGTTTCGTCAAGGTTACCAGTATTAACTCATACAGACTATACTGAAAGTACTACCTGTAACATTTCCGTTAATGCTTTTTAACCTTGTATCACGATTGAATAAAATTTTCTAATTGTTTGAATGTTCTATTTTCCCTGCTCCCTAACTACGACAAGGCAATATCCACAATAATGTCAAGGCAATGTCGACCAATCGTTCCCGGTTCCAAAATTCCAGTTCCAGTGTTCCATACCTTCACATTACCCACAACTCCTTTCGAGCTTCAGTTGTACAACATGGCGGACAAAGGAAGCTGACTTGTGTATAAAATGTTTGCGGCATTTGTTCCCACTTTAAGAGTCCATAGCTCTTGAAATTCAACGTTATTTGCTGCAGAATCTGTGATCTTCGAATGTCGCGTAAAGCAAAGTGCCAAAAGGCATTCTTGGCGTACCGAAAAGAGCGGAAAGACAAGTTTTTGTGTTTGGGCGATTCGCGGAAGAGTTGCCTTCAGATGACAGCGATGATGGCGATTTTAATCCAGATGGTGTCATTGAAACCTCCTCGAAAGGTTAGTATTTGAAAGCACGAAAAAGTTGGAAACGTTATAGCGATATTTCTCGTTACGTCACCTATTGTTATTAATGTGCCAACCAATTTAATTGGCTGTTGAAACAAAGAGTTCTTTTGTTTAATGGCTGTCAAATTTGAATAACAAAACAAATTTGACGTAATGTTGATAAACAGTGAACACTCCTATAGGGCCAAACTGGTGTTTTCCTTTTCAAGATGTTATTTTAAATTTATACATTGTTCTTTTTTTTTTTTTTCGCGGCATCTTGAATTAAAAAAGTTCTTATGTTTTGTTTTGTGTAGGAGAAGAATTGTTATGCTATTTGAATTGCAAGTTCGTAGCTCAGTAATTTTGTGATATGTGACTCCAGCAATAATTATTGGGCAAACAAACCAGCATGGTCACAATAGCTGGGCATGAGGGTCTATGCATGCCTTATGTATCAGTCAATTCCAAGCGTGATCATTACCTCCCCCCCCACCCCCCCACCCCCCCCCCCCCCCCCCCCCCCCTGGGCAACCCCCGGGAATTTGGCCCCTATTCTGGCCCGCATAGTGGGGAATTTGACTCGAACAGAAGCCTGGACTGTGGGGCATTTGACCGACGACAAAGTATTGGTCAGCGGTCAAGGTTAAAAGTGATCTTGTACTCCATATAACACGTCATAACTCCACATGGTCTTCGCTCACTCAGCTCAGGTCTTACCATACTAAATCAAGGTGTAGAATGTCATGAAAGCCGTTATCGCGATAACTTTCGATGATTCACAAAAGAACCGTGAATATCGCCACCTTTCTTAAATAGCATGAAATAGGGCCTATGTTGCCAGTTAGTTTTCTTTTGGTGTGTGTGTAAATGCTGTGTTAAAAGTAGGTTCAACATATTTATAAACGCTTACTGTATTGCAACGAGAAGAGACGATTCGGTTATTCTACTTGTTAAAATTCATGCAGTCAATATTTTGCGAAAAATGGTCAACAGTTAGTAAACTTAATGACACCATAAAGGAGAAACGTGAGTATAAGAGTGCTGAGTACAGGTATATAAGTCTTTCTTGATTCACTCTTAGTTTTAATAGTTATTATGAGTAAATGCGTTATCTTTTTCCTATTAAAATTTGTTTACAGTGTTCGTTTATTTTATATAGAGCTAGTGAAAACAAGAAAACCCCAACTCACGATAACTTTTCAGCCCGACCGGTGGGGCATTTGACCGTGCAACTGGCCTTCATAGTGGGGCATTTGATCAGACATTTTGAAAAAAGTCAAATGCCCGGGGGTTTGCCCGCGCTTGGAATTGACTGATACATTAAATGAAAGAAGATATATACCAGATAATTAGTATAGGAAATCGTATGAACGCGAGTGCAATTCGTGATTTATGGGCACGAGTGATGTTTTGAAAGTTCTCAAAATTGCACGAGCCTTTAGGCGAGTGCAATTTGAGAACTTTCAAAACATCACGAGTGACCATAAATCACTAATTGCACGAGCAGTTCATACGATTTTTTGTTTATAATATTCTCAACAAAATTTTGCTGCGGCCATCACGCTACTCTGCACACGAAACGCTTCACTAGTTTCCAAAGTGCTCACATATTTTATTTGAACGCGCAGGCAAACCAAGCGTGAACTTTTTGAAAGAATTACAGTACTATAGTTTAGAAAATATTTAACCATTAACTTGAAAGCTTATTTCAATTCCATTAAGCGGCAAAAAACGTCTCTACTTGTCCGGTACCGTTTATCACAATTCCGTATTGCACTCTATAACCTATTTATGCATTCGTCATTGACCAATCAGAAGCTCCATATTTTGTTGAGTATATTATAATGCATGTTATTGTACACATAGTGAAAGTGATGTACAACTTCACTGAATGTGTTTTCAATTCTCAGGAACTAAACAGGGAAGTAAAAAACAAAATCATTCCAAAAAGAGAAAGTTTGGCGAGAAAACAAAACCAGGGCCAGCTTGCATGAACAAGAAAGATGCCACTGGAATATTACAAAAGCAGAGAAGTAAAAAACAAAAAGCAGAAACAGGGCCTTGTGCAAACAACAAAAATGTCAATGAAACATCGCAAGAACTTCATCTGACAGGGAAGGCAGCAACATGGGAACTTTTTCCAACAGAACTCCTGTTAATGATATTCCAAAATGTCATAAAGAGTACCTCTGGGTCAACAGTACCTTTCTTATGTAGGTGAGTATTCAAAACATGTACAGTTGGCAGTTACTGTATATACCTGACTAATTGCTACTGCTTTGAAAAATTTAAATTTAATGATTGTAGAAGAGATATTTGACCTATAGTATTCTGCAATTGGTAATTAAAGGTTTTTTGGTTTGAACCCTTCACTTCCCAGGAAATTCCAATTTAGCTTCATACTTTCCTTTAAAAATTTTGGCTTTTGAGACCCCCCTCCCCCTCGGAATTTCCAATGACCTTTCTCGGGGTAGGTGTGGATATTTTCTATAGAACTGTACAATTCATATTTATGTAATACATGAAGTACAAATAATTCTCTGTTGTTCTTAAGGATGTCGAGGGTTTGTCGCAGATGGAGAGAGGTTGCATCCGAACCAGTATTATGGAAAAAAGTTGATTTGTCTACGACAAGTTTTCAATATCTAAGATCATGCTCTGCAACAATACAAAGGTTGGCACCCATAAGATTGACAGCTGTCACAGAGCTTAGCCTTTCAGGATGGGACAAACTTACAGATAAAGCAATAGAGGTAATAATTTCCACAGACCCGAGACCATCGCTTTTATACATGCAATATGAGCAAGTTATTAACAATTTGTTGGTGTAACACTCAGGATTTTAATTCCTTTGTCCGTGTTTACAACAAACGACTACAAGCTATACAAGCTCGGAACAACCTAACATGTTCTCTTTGCGTATTCTATGTATGCGCGCATTTCGCAAGTCTTCCTGTGCGGGGGTGGCACCGTTTTGTATGTCTCACACCGGCACCCATTTATACATACTCCTGGGTAGAGAGAGGCACTATAAGTTAGAGTAAATGTCTTGCCCAAGAACACAACGCAATGACCCCGGTCAGGACCCAAACCCAGATTGAGAGATCCATGGTCCAACACACATAGCCATTAGGCCACCACGTCTCTCACACATCAGTGTATAGCTGTCATTGAAGTTGTTTATAATAATATAATTGTTTTTAATATGTCCTTCTCCCTTCAGCTTCAGTAGATATAAATACCGGTACTAACCTTGGCCTTGATAACTATTGCAATCTTGATCAACCTCACAAACTTTATAGACCTTTCTCCAATATGGGCGGAAAATCAATACCAGCACCTGAAAGACCACCTCTTGTTTGGTACTTGTACAAAGTTTTGTTAGGTTAGGTTCTATCTGAGTCGAGAAAATGGAAGTTGAAAACTGGAAAATTTAGAGACCTTTGTATGACTATGTTTGTATGACGTTTGTATGGCGAGTAACATAACACTGCTGCTAGATTAATAACGAACACTAGAAAGTACGACCATATTACACCCGCTCTATATAGCCTTCACTGGCTACCTGTTTTTTTACCGTATTCATTTTAAAATTTTAATTATTACTTTTAAGGCTATATATAATATCTCGCCCAGCTATATTTGTAACTTAGTGTCTATTAAGTCCTGTTCTGCTTATTCTCTTCGATCTAATAAGTCATTATTTTTAGACCGTCCCAAGGGGCGTATGCTATCAACATTAGGGGCTCGTTCTTTTTCGCTGCTGCCCCCACACTATGGAATAGCCTTCCCATACATATTCGGGAAATAAAATCACTTAGCGTTTTCAAAAAGCAGCTTAAGACATATTTTTTTTAACATAGCTTACAATAGATAATACAATTGGTTGAGTTTTTCTCAACACTTATTTCTAGTAATGTATTAGTTTAGGAGTTTTTTCATAGTTTTATCTTATTGTATATATATCTTAATTAATTCATCTTATTGTATACATATTTTAATTATATATATACATACATTTAATTCATTCGTGTAAAGCGCTTTTGATCATTTTAATGTTAAAAGGCGCTATATCAAGTCAATAAATTATTATTATTATTATTATGGCGTATACCCCCAGTCATACAAACATCTCTAAATTTTCCAGTTTTCAACTTCCGTTTTCTCGACTCAGGTAGAAGCTATTTATTTACCTAACGAAACTTCATGCAGTTACCAAACAAGAGGTGGTCTTTCAGGTGCTGGTATTGATTTTCCGCTCAGTTTAATTTTAATCATTTTGAATTTGCGGCGGCCATTTTGGAGAAAGGTCTATTATATTGTCAGGAGAAATTAGATGTTGATCTAAGATCTTGACATGACACTGCAGGCAATAGGTCGACACTGTCATGAACTCCAATCAATTGTACTGTCGCACTGTGAAAACTTAACACCTGGAGGTATTGCATCTCTTGCTGACAAGTGTCACCAGTTAAAGATGATTGATATTGCATTTACAAAGGTAAATTTCACTTTTGTGAGTAATCTGAGTGTAGATATGTGACTTGAATACTGTATTTTCGGGCCCCGAATAAACACTGGGTCTATCAGGTCGATTTTTAATAAATGGCGTTTAATCAAGATCCCAAGATCGTGTTCAATTTATCAGTTTTGCTTACTCAACACTAAGTAACTGCATTCACCATGACTTGCGTGCATCAAAGTTTATGACTAGAGACGAAGTTGGTGACATTTTGGTCTTGTTTAGTTGACGTTTTAGGTAATGTTTCATTAAATTTTACTTTTAATTCAGAAAACTTTATGTAAAATCAGCAAAAAATGGCAGAGGCTGTTGACCAAAAATGATGAAAAATACCTGTGTTTAATAAACACAGGGCCCCAAATAAATGCTGGGTTCAAACGCCGGGTCTACAAGGTCAAGTTTGAAATAAATGCCCCCGGCATTTAATCGAGAAAATACAGTAGTCTTGTTAGGAAACACTTGTGGTCTAAGTACTTCAAATGTGCAAATCTCATTTATTCACTAATTGACGGTCCATGATCAAATGCACTTTGCCCTTATGAATGAAAATGTTCATTCCATGTTCTTATAGATTAACATCTCTGGTCTCCAACATATCACAAAAGTGTTAGGAAGTCAGTTGGAAAAGATTAGCTTGAGGAACTGTACCAACTTAGGAGGAGAACTAATACTTCCTCTTATTCAGGTAAATAATTGACTGTCAAGTAATTAATATGTAATGTATCTAATTATTGCTTTGTTGTTATCTTCTAATCGTGCATGGTTAATTTATGGTATGTTAGTTTATGGTATTGGACACTGAAAGCATTAATGTGCCAGCAAGAGATGGTATAGTGTGAGAGATCAGTGCCCAGGGGGGTACTCCAGATTTAAATTGGCGGGGAGGTGCGAATGGGAACATAAATTAAAACCTAAGAAAATCCCTCATAAAGGCTTGAAGCGAAACCCAAAAAAATCCCTGAACCAAAATTAAACCCCAAAAATCCCATGCTGAATTTTTGAACCTTTAACTGCATTTACCACTTTTACAACAAGTCTGAGTATACTACATATATGTTGCACTAAATATAGTAACATAACTGTGAACTTTTACCTAAAAAAATCCCTTCTAAAATCAAACTACCCCAAAAAATACTTGCCAAAATTTTCTTACCCAAAAAATCCTTTGCACCTCCCTGTCACTTTAAATCCAGAGTAGCCCCCCAGGGGATGAGAGCAGCCAGACGGGTCATCAGTGCCAGTGCTTTATAACACCAGTTTCTGTAGCATGCCTACTGGTAGTCCAAATGCAGATCACCCCTGCAGCCAGTGCTCATTTTGTCAGGTTGCCTACAGGTCACCTGTAGAGTGAGTACCCATTGATACTCCTGGATGGAGAGAGGCACTGTTAGTAAGAGTAAAGCTGCCCAAGAAACACAACACAGTGTCTCAGGGCAGGGCTCAAATCTACACCTCTCTATGCAGAATGCAATGTGCTTAAACCACCAATCCGCCCTCAACTGGGAAGAGATGGTGTGCCGCTGAAGGATTATGGTGCCATCCCACGTCCAAGAGGTCAATAGTGCATTGGTCATTGCTTGCTAACTATTGATTGATGTTGCCTCTCTTCTCCCGAATGTATTTATTTGCAGCAGCATATTGTTGCTTGGACAACCTGTTGCCCTAAATTGTTGTTGGGACAACTTGATAGGGGAATGCAATGGGAAAACCTGCCTTCCAGGTGGAGTAGCAATACTCCAAGTGCAACAACCCAACATCTTTTTCCTGAAGTAAACATGTACATGTATGTACATCTTGTATTTACAGCCTGTAATAATGCAAACTAAAATAATTCCATCTGAAGTCATTTCATAAATCTTGTCTGTTTAAAGGATAATTGCCCAAACTTGACATCCCTGGATCTGAGTGGTACTAACATTAGAACATTTAACGTAGAAAAACTACAGGTACGTAATGTAAAAATTATTAACAGTTACCGTAAATTTTCAAAAGTACATTTAACAACCCTCATTTTCAGCTAATTTTGGGGGTCGCTACTTTTCGGTAGCTCAAAATAATGTGTAACGTATTATGTGCCAAGAATAAAACTCAATAACATCTTGACAAATTTGAAAACAACCATTTTACTTTAAAGGTACATTAGTGTTTTTCTGTTTTGAATAATAACAATTCGAAGGAAATCAGTCGGACTCGCTCCTTGCCCTTTGGTTTAAGAGGCAGTTGTATACTCGCTCAGTTACAGTGCGACTACTGTAACCGTGGCCACCTAGGCAATGAAAAACTAATCACATATTGTAGAGTGGAATAGAGTTTTTCAACTTAATTCCATGTTGAAATGTTGTATTGAACTCAAAACGTATTGGCTCAAACAACTGAAGTTGAAATTCTTCGTTTCCATTCTGTAAGATGGTTTGGTTTTCTTTGTCTATTAAAGTGGCCCCGGTTATAGTAGTCGCACTGTAAGTTGTTATTACATGTAGATACATGCATGTAGCCTGTATGGAAGGCGTATAAAATTTAAAATGAAAAAGATAAAACTAATTGAGTAATGTTTTGTCCTTGGATAAGTTTAATAGTTTACTGCTTCTGTTGTCAGTTTAGTTATGTGAACCTTTGAAATAAGAGCTGCACTGTAATTACTATGTTTGAACTAATGTTGATTTTCAATGTTTTGTAGGCAGGCTGCCCCAAGTTGAAAGAGCTTTATCTGGTTAATCTGGCGTATATTAGCGCAAACACCTACACTGAAAACTCTAAACAATGAAAAGGTATGAAAAGGGATGGGTGAACGACTATTTTATTCATCCCCTCCCTCCTCTTCTAGCAGTGATTTATCCAAATAGACTAGATGAAGATATCGAATTGAACAATCATTGCTGGCGAGCCCTAGAGAGACATTACATTATTCTGGGAGTGTACATGTGTTGAAAGTCCTGTTTTGTGGATATACGGTGAATATTCAAACATTTTTATGTCAGAATCCACGCATGCGGTCTACGATTGTGTGACGTCACCTACATTTGTCTACTTCAACATAAGCTATTGCATTACTCCCTGGCGTGTAGTCTTAGTGAGTTCTAACACTCTGCCTATTTTCGGCTGCTTGCGAAATCGCTTAGACTGATAGAAATGTTTCTGCTTTAGCACCATCGCCTGTTCTTAGTTCTTATAAAGGACTATATTCATGTCGCCAGCAATCACGTTCATGATGAAATTCCCAGTATGGAAATTTCATATCTCCGCACACCTACATGTATTTTCTATTCTTTATATCTCCAAGCAACCATGCGCATTATTTTGTTAATGTTATATAAACATACTAATAAAGAAGTATTTGACGACTTTCCGAAGATGTCTGAGCAGTTTCCAAAGAATTTCCGAATATTATTTGAAGATCATGCGAACGTTTCCGAAGAGAATTCTTCGCACACTCGATTGACTCGTGTATTATTCTCTACATGTATTTCTTTTTAGCTATGGTAGATGGTACGTGTTACCAGGCAACAACATAACAACAAGTCAACATAAGCCAGGAGATTTGTTACAAAAGAAGGATAACTTGCTTCTTCCTTGTTCTTTTCTTGTCAGAAACCAAACGGCTTTCCACAGCTAGAAAACTTGGGTTTCCCTTGCAGTCGCCTTGGATTTGACTTCAGAAACTGACAAGCTTTTGCACAGGTAAGTCAGTGATGCTAAACAGGGTACCCAACAAAAATACCACAAAATTTTATTTAGTCATTTTTTTCGATATTTAAAACTGCCTTCAAATCGAGTTAAAAATAATGTTTACTTAAGTGGAAAAGCACCAAAGAGGTAATAACAAACCAAAAGGTTCTTATGATGAACTTTCATCCAACAACCAACATTTCCAATTCTATTATATCTGGAAACATTGGAAGAGAAGAGCCATTCTGTGGATTTCCACTGAAATTCCCATTTATTTTATTTTATTTTATTCATATAAGGGAAGGACTGGAAATGTCTAGGAAGCCTGGTTCTCTGCTGTGGGGGGTTGGGAATGAGACCAATTTCCACATCCCGTATTAAAACAAGTAACGATAACGGAAACTAGCCGACCCCAGCCTAGTCCCTAGTCGTTCTCTTTCTCTCTCGAGCGAGCACGAAGTACACGTAAGGTCCTGGGAACGGGTTTGCGTGCCGGCCAGGTGACGTCATGAAATTTCGCGCCAAATCAAGTAAGCGGGAAGGGAACGCCTGGGTACTAGGCTGAGCCGACCCTATTCTCCACCATGGGAGAATGAAATAGGCCAACTGAAGCGAGCCGCATTGATGAACTATTGTAAGTTTGTAGCCTGCGAGCAGCCATGGACCCCAAACGTGAACCTGCTCGCAGGCTAGACAAAATGGTCCTAAAACTGCACACAATTTAATTAAAGTGTTTCTCTGCTAACCGTCTTCGTAATAAAGAAATAAAGCAAACTGGAAAACATTGTGTTTGAAATGTTTTGTATATTTGTAGGATTCTATGGACATCACATAACCTCAAAGTGTTAGACCTCAGAGGCCCTAACAGAATCAGTGCTGAAGGATTACGGGTATGTATACATATATGTAGCTAATCCTATAGTGTGTTTACCGGCGAACCGTGAGCGATCAGGCGGTCTGCGCTTAACACCAAGTCCATGTCATAGACAAGAAATAGATGTTATCGAACTAGCGTGAGGTCCGTATTGGGCAAATATTGAAAATATCGAGTTCTTTTTTTGCAAGTTTATGGACCGAGCCGAAGGCGAGGTCCATAAACTTCCAATATTTCCCAATACGGACCGAACAGGCTAGTTCAATAAAGTTTTTATTATAATGGCTTTTTTAAACAAATTGCTGATAAATTAATGCAACCATTCTCGGCTAACGCGCGCGCGCCAAAGCTAAGCATATTATTCTTGCATTTTTCAGGCCACTTTGCGAAAAGTTTAACGAAATTTGCTCGCTCTATGAGCGGGCAAGATGAAGCAAATCCTGTGCTGTGATTGGCTACCCGCACGGTCAAGATGGAGCCATCTTGACCGCTCGGGATTGCCCGCTCTGTTCCCGCAAGAAGACTATTTTCCCGCGTCCTTCTAGTCATATAATAAATCCTTTATTGACCAAGCTTGTTCGGTGTCTCGGTCCATAAATACGCAAAAAAAGAACTTGGCCAATATCCTGCCATCTTGACCTCACGCTTGGCCAATAACCCACAGTAGCCTGCGTAGCTGGCGGTTTTGTTGGCGCAACTTTCTTGCCGCGCTATTCCCCACTAAGAAGCCTGATCTCAGGTAATCAAAACCTCCCTAGATTTTTGCGCGATTTTATTTCTCTGTTTCCTCCTTAATTTCGATTGAGAAGCTATATCAAACCCTCGAGACAGGGTTTGATCACATTTCTAAACCCCTTGAATTTCATTTACCCCAAGAGTTTTCTTTCTAAGCGTAAATTGTCAATGTCGCTTTTTGCTCCTGTTCACCCAAAAGGGTTTTGTTCAGTCAGGTTTGTTTCCCCATTACAAAGCCTGTTCACAGGCTAGAATTCTTGCGGCTTCGCCACGACAACTTCCTCGCTAATAGCGCATATAGCGACCTTTAGATCGGAGTATGAGTTTGAGTATGACTTTTCAAACCTAGAGTGCGCAGGGTTCACATCAACACGTCTAACACCATTCGTTCCTAGAGCCTCCTAACTTACTGTTTAGCAACAGGGAGGAGCGAGGGCTCTGGGACTCGTACTCCAATCTAAAGGTCGCTAATTTTATGTTCGTTTCGTATCACTGCTTGTATTCTGATTAATAAGACTTCCTTTCACCATCCTAGAAGCTACCAGCTACCTCATTGGAACAGCTTTATCTGTCTAATACTTCGGAACAGCTTTGTCGGAGTAATAGCGCAGCATTTAGTACAGTGGCCGCAATTGTAGAAAAGGTAAGCTTAAGGACGGTGCCTCCTATTGTTACTGCGCATACGTTCTGCGCATAATTTCTCGCGTCATTAGCGCGCGCTCGAGCGCGCGCACATACAGAACATTGCAAAATCTCTTTAAGGCTAAGCTCGGCAGGGAAATATATGGTCGTTTTCTTCATATAACTTACAAAAACGCGTGGTGACCCCTACTTTTTATGTTATAAAATGGAAGCGGTAAGCCTATTAAACATATGATTAATATTTTGTTGTGTGCAAAAGTTATTTAGACTGTATTTTTGGTATACCAGAGGAGAGCTGTCAGGGTTGATAATGGCTACGTTGCGATGATTTTTAATTAAAAAACACATAAACAGTAGTTGTTATATTACCATTTGTTAAGTATTTTAAAGCTTTTTTATATTTATTGTTGCTTTCGTGTATGTCAAGGCAAATTCAAAGGAAATCTGCGAAAAAATATGTTTTCTTTTTTTCCGAGAAAATGCTATTTCAGCATTTTTTTCCAGATTGAAGCTTGATTATCTCTGAAAAATGCGTGGCTACCCCCAATTTTCTTTTTGGAATCCAATAGCCCTTGCTAAGATCTGCTTTTCCCGCATAGTCATAAACCGCGCAAAAATACTTTGGTATTAGGAGGCACCGTCCTTAAGTTGTTTTTTTTTATATACTTTTTTACAAATGCAATTTTTACTTACAAATACATTATTACTTACACTGATTGATTAACATCTCACTCCGGCATCATTTAGGTACATTGTAACGTTTGTTCTTTTCCATCCCAGTGGCATCATAGTTTGGAAGTTTTGGATCTTTCCTTGAATACATATATTGGCGACGAACACATGGAGCTGTTGGATAATTTTACAATGCCGACGCTACACACTTTGGATATTAACGGCACGGGTGTCACAGCCGGTGGTGTAAGGTGAGTGGGGAATTGCCCCCGGGGGGGGACCTCCATGTTAAAGTGACGGGGGTGATCGTAGTACCTTTTAGGAGTTAAAATTCGTGGTTTGGTACCGCTTAGGGTGATCAAATCTACGAGTGAGTGATCTCGATTCAGACTACATCTCTTGCAACCATGTTACCATGATTACACGAGATAAAAATGACCATTGTTAGAGCCGATTTAGACGGTACAACTTTGTCACATGCGATGTGCTTACGACAAGCCTACGACACGAATTGTGTCGTGTAAATCAAAACTACAACTCGCTTACGATTATCGCGTACGACACGAAAATTGTAGGATTTTCCTACCTACAAGTCGTAGCCGCAGACATTGTTGCATACGATTTTTGCATGACGCTAGCGTATTTTGAGTAAATCATATTTAGTGACAAAGACTATACAACTTCCAAATGACAAATCAACCTAGGGAAAACCTTGCAGTAGACACATGTACGCGTTGCGTACCTATTTTTGCATGACGCTCGCCCCGATTTTCTCTCTGCCAGGCTTCACGCGGCTCGCTTTCGCTCGACGTTTTCTTTTTACCCCATCCCCACCGCGGAGCCTATTCATACGCTAATTCGTCAAGTTTTATTCCTTCGTTACAGGAGCATTTCGAATGGTTGTCCAAATCTAACGGATCTCAATTTGTCTGGATGCCGTGGACTTCCTCGAGGGATCAAACACCGGCTACAAGGAGAGAGTGTTCGCAATATTTCACAGAGGCTGGTGGATATAGAGCAATGAAAGCAAATGAAGATCCTCTCTTGCGAATGTAAATTAACTCTCACCTTGACGATAGTCGATGAGAATTAATGATAGTTTAAAACTAAGAAGGGATGAAACCTAAAAGTAGTCGAGACACCGAATACGACTAGACTACGAGTACTCCCTCTTTCCCTTAGGCTGAGATCAGGCTACGAGAGAAATCGCCGAGCGTGGACTGGGGCGAGCGAAGCGAACCGAGCGCTGCCTGGGGCGGGAACGAAGGCGACGCCCCAAACAGCGCTCGACGATTTCTTTCGGAGCCTGATCTCTGGCCACTTAGTCCTTCGAGCGAGAAGCGAAATAAAACGAGAGCGCGAAAATTCCCCCAGATCTCGCGTCGCTCCTATTTATTTGGCTTCTCGCTTCACGGACAATAAGGGAAAGACTAGTCTAGAATACGACACTTTCCGAATATTATTCCCTATTACTTCAACTGCTTCTTCGGATGAGTTTCCAATCCCCCCCCCCCCCCTCCAATCCCCCGGGGGATGATCTGCGAAGGCCTGAGCCAAATGAATGGTAATGTTCATACGCGTGTATATGGTATGTAGGTTGAAATATTTGAATGGTTTTAGTTTGTAATATTATATGGAATTATCTATCTTTCTTACAATGTACACACGTGATCATATCCACAATTAACCTGAGCAATGTAAGTAACTTTAATTTTATTGACCATGACTCACATTATCACCAGTACAAATATAGAATATAGAGCTTGCTATTGACCCGATAACTCCCAGTGGCTTCACAGCTCCGTTAGTAGCGCGAGAACTGGACGCGAGGCGGGAGAGGAAAATTTTTCTTCTCTCTTCGTTTCCAGTTTTCACGCGGCCATTTTTCTGTCCGTGTTCGCTTCTCGATCCAGTCTACGTGAGTAGTGGGTTTTGCTACTAGAAACCATACAATTCTTATTCCACAATTAATTTTAATCCGTTCGTGAGTGGGAGCGCAAGCATTTCTGGTACTGTTCGAGTCTGAAGAAAATAGTTTAGTTATCTGTTGAAAAAAATAAAGCTAAGAGGATAACAAATCTTGAGGTGATTTGAGCGCAAAGATAATATGTCCCTCCCCCTCTAAAAAACAAAGTACCATAAACGCTCGCGCACCCACTCTCGTCCCAGGAAAGGAGCTATGTCACGCTATTTTTTGCTATTCTTCCCTGTATTATTTTTTACGAGCTCTAAACTCAAATATATGAATGAAATATTAATTCAAAGATGTAATCTCACTTACATAACAAACACAGATGATTTTTAGCATGATTTACCACTTGTTTCATGCGTATGGACTTAAACTTGAAAAACGTTGGGCCGCCGTTTATCAAATTAGCCTATTCGCAATCCGTTTCAATCTTGCCCAATTTTGACCATCCGCACTTCATTGCGGCTTCCTAGTATTTGTTTTACGTTTTTCTATGGTTTGAAACCATTATTTAAACAGAATTGGCGAAAATAGCGTGACATAGCCCCTTTTAGTGAGCTGTTTTTTCTCCATTGTACTGCCTCGCAAGGAAAACGAGGCTTCATGCAAGAGTCTCCCTATTTACAGATTTTTCAGTCTGACCATTATCAGTGGTCATTTTGCTGTACTGGAAAAATTCAAACATTGTTAACTAAAAGATAGGTAGTCAAGTAGTCGCACATTGTGCCTGTGATCAGTATCTCTCAACGCAACTGGTCACAATATTTCATTATTGTCCTCATTGAATTATAATAACTATTTATAGTATTTTTATTAAAATATATTTCTACACTCTAATTTGAAATTTTCCTGCTTTGGTGAGATATTTCACCCCTTTGAAAGGCTTGTATTTCTGAAATAGAAGGAAAGAGAAAACACTTGTGAAAATTCAAATTAGTGGAGACCACAGGCAAGCGCGAGTTACGCATAGCTTTAAGAGTTTTAAAGCTTTTATAGGTACGGGTCGCACTACAGCCAATTTTGTTTACATAAAAAATTTTGTAATTTTTGGCGAGGAAAAATTTGCAAAAAATTCGCAAGTGCCAAATTTTGGTGGTAGTCGCACTCAAACCAAGATGTGTTTTCCAAAACTCTCCTGATTGATGTAAATGTAAACTTAAACGGCTTGGGACCAGGTTTCGTACTTCGCTTTCTTGGTTTTCGTCGTTTCTTGTAGACTTGCCACAAGTCGTCTTTGAGCGAAACCGGACGACGCGCGACAGCGATAGAGGAACGTCGCGAGAGGAAACCAAAACCAACGAAAGGGAAAAATAATATTGGAAAGGGCTTTTAGAAAGTCTACGTTTCTTGCTGCTGGCTTCAATTACAATCGAAGGAGATTGTTTTGAACTTGAGACGAATTGTTCTCCAAATTGCCGCCGGTAAATTTGGTTTCGATCAGACCCAGTGTAGTCATAGACATTCGCGGCGTAATATCGATGTTCATGTTCTTCGTTTTCGTCGAAATAATTATTAAAAGAGTCAGATGAACCAGGTAAAAAATTATTTTGTCCCGTAATTGCACGCGCTAAACTAGCGAATCTTAATTATCAAAACATAGCATCTTGCGTGAATGACAGTTTAATGGCTAAAACGGGCTAAAATAACAAAATTGTGTGATTTTCAAAAATTTGGTCGCCTCCAGGGCAACACTTCGGCTTCTTTGAAGATTGGCGAAAATTTGGCAATTCGCAAAAAAATTGGCAAAAAATTGAAACTGGGGGTCGCACTGTATTTTACGATTTTTACGTTACGTGTTGACAGATTTGACACTTGAATAAACAAAATTGGTCAAAATTGGCTGTAGTGCGACCCGTACCTAACTTCCGAAATATTGTACATTTCATCAAACGCATGCTACAAGTTGTCGATATTGATGTTCTTCAGCATATTCTAAAGTAATAATTTGAAAACGATCAAATCCTTCCGAGTTTTTAGACATTTTTCATTTTGGTCACGTGACACACCAAATATGGGCATGGTTCGAAATATTTAAAGGGAACGTGAATTGAACAAACACTACAACGTTTGATGCCCACTGGAGTCCAGGAACCAAAGTTATGGAGGTTTAGAGATTTCCTTAGCAACATTTTTGTGGTTCCTTGTAGTTTAGGTTCTCCCCCCTTAACATGCGAGAGACGCGAATTAACACAAGAGAGATGCATTTACATAAGAGCGTGAAAACTGACACAAATGCTAGTCTAACCCAGTAGTTTTATTATTTGTTTTTCAAGTTTGTATGTTTCCTTACCTCTCCATAGATATCCAATCTGCTGACTTTAAGGCCTGAAGCTGCCAGCTGTGAGATCTTAAACTTCACCTAAAAGTTATTATGACAACATTAAATGGTGCGCATAATTCCATTCATGTTAGTAAAACATCACCGCAATATAGAGTTCAACGAACTAACGCCCATTAAAAGAGCTTTTAAGATCACTGCTTAAAGTAGCTACGTCACGGATGGCGCATCTTGAAAAAATGGCCAATTTTTTCAAGTTCGCCATTCGCAATCCGTCTTAATCTTCTCCATCCTCAACCATCCTTGTTCCTGTTTGGTTTATTATAACCTCTTTGGTGTTTTTCTACCTTAGTAAACTATTATTTTGAGGCTTTCTTCAATTTAAAGGTGCTTTTGCTTTTCGCCAAAATGACTTAAAATATCGTGACATAGCTCATTAAGTAATCTGACATTTAATACAAAGCCTCAGCAAAAACAACCGTTCCACCAATCAGATAGCCTGCGTATAAGCAAGCAGGCTACCAATCAGGCACTTGTTATACGATTGTCATTTTATTACACAGAATCCATCGCAACAACGAATATATTAAAATATACACTTACGGATATCGTACAAGATTCGTCAGGGGCAGGGACTCCAGTCTGAAGAGACATCTAAACAGAAAAACAAATTATGTTGATAGTTGCTGTGTTGCGATGAACAAGCTTAGTATCTGATGGTTTCTTGCTCCACTAGTACTTGCTAGAAATTTCCTTTTTTTGCTTTTTTGTTAAAATCTGATTTTGTCAAAGCAGATGACTTGCTTGATGAACATGTTGTAAGATTCACAACGAAAGCACCCCTTACTATGAACTACATATGTTGTTAGATGTAGGTCAAATAAAGAAGTCAAAAAGTAACACTGAAATTTTGACTTACATTTCCTCTCAGATTTGGCAACTTCTGTGGTAATATTTTACCAATCTATGAAGAGAATGCAATATTTTTTTATACAATAATTATTATTAAAAGTGGCGTAAGAGACAAAATAAGAGTCATCAAATAAACATAATGTTGAGAATATACAGTGAAACGAACCGTACCATAGCAGTGAGTTCACTAACGTTTTTAGCTGAGATTTTGGCACGGTTTTCCAAACGTGTGCAATTTATCTTATTTTCCTTCTAAATCCCTCTTTGATTGGCCAAAATATTGGAAAACCATGTCAAATAAATGTCAAAGAATTAAACAAAATCTGTAGGAGGTGTCTTGTGGTCAGCGTTTCGGACTTGAGATGAAAATATCAAGACTTCAGGAAATAATGTCGGGTACTATCCGGCTTCTATCCGGGGGGGGGGGGGGGTACTTCCTAGTAAGAGGCCAATGGGGATGTGCCGCTGGATAGGGTCGCATTTTCACGACTGGATTGACCATAATGAGGTTGAGAGTGGCTACAATGGGGTCACATTTTCAACACGATTGAAACAGCTTGAATGACTTAAATGTGTCTCTGTTTTGGTAAATGACTGCTAAATTATCTTGTATGTATAATGCATAAACACAAAGTGACTAAGTTGGGAAAAGAGACTGCCATCCTTTCTTACTCCCCGAGTACAGTACCTACGATCGCTTCTCTAAGAATGCAGTGAATTTTGCATCGAATTAACTTACATCCCAGACAAGCTCTTTCTTGACTGGATCAAAGGAGCTTGTTCCAACTGGAAGAAACACAAGTAAAAAAGCATGTTACCTTTAACACTATTTAATAATGATATTACGATAAATGTATTCTGCCCAGTGACCCTCGGTACAAGATACTCTATGGCTTCTTTACTATTATTACATGCTGAATACAAAGTAGTTGTAACTTTTAGTCTGTGGATGAACCCTAGTGTGTGATCATTCAAATGAAAGCTATTGAGCAGTACTTTCATGTGTTTATTATGCTGTACAAGGTGGTTGTAACTTTTAAGTCTCTGGATGAAACCCTAGTGTGTGACCATTCAAATGAAAGCTCTTGAGCAGTACTTACACTGTATACATGTATGTGAAATACGCAGTGATAAGAGTTAGCTGCATTCACAGGCTATTTTATATGGCAAGTGAACTAATAATTCTGCACTGTACCTGAAGGAGTAAGATTCACATTCAAGACTTGCTTGGGAAAAGGGACCGTCACCACAACGTCTTCCACCTCAAAATGAACAAACACTTGATCAAGTTATTTTCCACTCTAAACAATGATAACTAACAAGAATTATATACGCAGACTGTCACCAGAACTACATTGTGCAAAACCTCTACCCTTCCACCCAAAAATGCACCCCATCCCTACATTTGCAAGGTTCTATGAGGCGCATACATGACATGTATTTCTTGTAAATTTCATAATATTACCGGGCTGCACTCACCACTTTCCCCATTGTTTGCTTGGGTCCTACAGTGAGATCAAACCTTCCAGAACCACTCTGAAACAGCACAAAAATTACAGTGAAATACACCAGACCACAGAAACAATACTGGTAAAAGACCCAAGATTGAATGACAGAGATAAACTGTTTCCCTCATTCCAGTCATTTACCGTATTTACTCAAAAAAGTGCTTAAATGAATCAAAATAAATTAATAACAATCAAAATAATTTTTCGACTCTTTGATGTTGTGCTTATTCAAGGGCAACAACATTTTTGAAGAAAACATAAAGTTGTTCTACTCTTTTTTTTTTAAACTGATAACAACAACAACAACAAAAACAAAAAACTAAATGTCACTGGCTCCTTCCCCATCAGAATCAAGTAGCTGCATCAGGGCCACCATTTTGAATAAGCACCGCTCTGGAGCTCAAGTGCTTCAAATAAGTGCCGCACTGTTGTTGAGGGATGTGCGGCGCTTATTCGAGGGTGGTGTTATTAGTATTTTTGCTCTCAAATGCAGGGCTTATTCGGGGGGGGGGGGGGTGCTTAATCGGGGGTGGCACTTTTTAGAGTAAATACGGTATACAAATACAATGTATGAAGAAAAGCTCTCTTACGTCTTGATAAGATATCTGAGGTTTTGCATACAATGGAATTGCAACAGTTCTGTAAAAGGAAATAAAAAATTATCAGGATATAAATAATTTCCAATGTTTTAATGTCCTCAAGCACAAACTACATGTAAGCTAAAGAAATGAATTACCCACAGGTATGCATTATTAGAAAGTACCCTGCAAGAAAGCACATGCTTCATAAAAGCTGTGTTCTCAACTACAGTGTAGAGCTATAGGCTACGAGCATTCCCTCTTTTCCCATACAGCTGTTAGTACTTCAAGGTTTTCTGTCTTGTCAGTTGATGTAGCTGACTACTTAAGGGAGATGTCTGCTAAAGGGTGGTGTCTTCTAAAGGGAGGTGTCTGTTTAAGGGAGCTGTGTGCTTAAAGTACCAATTCCTTAATCACATGTATACAATCATGTATCTTTTCACTCATGCATCAAATTAAAGCTGGACTTACCCAGAGGTGATATGATAGGATAAAAGTCTATAATTTCCATCAGGTGGAACAAATGACAAAACTTTCTCCCCCTGAAAATAAAAGTCTCTGTTTCAGCAAGGAAGGAAGGAATAAGCAACAAATTCAGCTTTTACAATACATTGCATGAAATCAAACATAAACTGAAGGAAACCACGGCTGTGGTATACATGTACCTTTTCTTTGTCATTAGATTGACAAATATGTACATGTATATACTCACTTCCCATCTTTTTAATCTGACACAAGGGTGAAAACTTGGATCCTCTAACAACCTTGAGTTCACAAACGCTAGTGATAGATCTGGCATTCCTGACAGCTTACAACATGAATCAATCTGAGTTTAAAAACAACCAAACAAGTTCATACTAGTACTCAACACTTCTACTGACAGTGCAATTCAAGTCTGGAAACTAGGAAAGGAAATTTGCTATAATTTATTTTATATTATGGCAAATGATTTTCATGACCAGCTCCCAGTGGGCTTGATAGCTCTGTTGGTAAGAGCACTGCACAGGCATATTTGTAAGGTCATGGGTTCGAATCCTGTTCAAGCCTGAATTTTTTTCAGGTTTCTCTTTACAACTGCGTAAGTTGTAAAACTTTCACTGCAATGATCTACCTTAGTAACATCTTTCTCCTGCAGTTCAATAGATGATTTTAAAATATATTCTCATTCAAATGATTTTCAACCAATAAGGTAAGGTCACGTTTGCACTCATGCCAAAAAAAGGCATTGTGAGAGTAAAGTGTCTTGCCTAATAAGAACACAACAATGATCCTGGCTAGCACTTGAACCTGTACTGCTTGATCTATAGTCCAAATATACACTAACCATTTGATTAGGTCACCTGCCACGAGCCTGTGAACAGGCTCCTTTGTGGAGTGTAGGGCAAAAAGAAAAGCAGCAAGCAGAGTCTGTGCTTGGCTCGCTCTGCTCACTGATTTTCTTTTCCCCTCTAAGGAGCCCATCACAGGCTACCATGCCACCTTTGGACCAATCACTAGGCACAAAATGTTTACTTCATAAAACATTAAATAAATTAAAGAGAATACAAACAATATACTAACCACTCCTTGAATTTCTGTAAAAACTGTTGAGCCCTGGTAAAATAGATATGACCCACTAGTAAGCAAACAATCTTGCTCAATGGTACAATTTATAATAATATTATTATTAAATACAGTACAACATGGATGAATAAATCAGATTATTGCTGCAGTACATACATGTTTGTCAATTATACAGTCAATTTCCTCAATGACATCAAAATAAATCTGCAAAGAATGAAGATCTTCAAATCAGAATGATGCATGATATGATTTCATTCAATATAAAAATAAAAAAAACTTCATTCCCTTCCATTGTCAATTTTTATAGCACACAAGGTTCTAGCTGAACTGAGCAAACTAACAACACTCCCTAAGGCTAGTTAATTCATTATTGTCATTTTGTCTGCTTGATAATGTACATGTATTGATGCAAGTTGTAAATAGAGGATAATACATGGCTGCATGGAGATATGAAATTTATCTTTGAGTGTTGAGCTCAACATCTCACGGGTGAGATACATTGTATCGATTTGAACAGGAGAAGAGAAATTTCATATCTCCAAGCAACCATGTTTTATTTTCATTTATTTTTAATAAAAAACACGAATAACAAAGTTTTTTCTGAAGATTTCCGACCAGATTTTCTGAATGCTGTTCGAAGGTCATACAAACGTTTCCAAACATTTTCCAAACTTTTCGGAAGATCCAAAGATGTTTTGACTTAATATAGACAAATTTTGGCTCATTCAGCATTGAAACATGGCAAACACGTCAACAAACGTGACATCATCGATATCTTCACATGTGAAAGATATCATATCTTTTACAGTGTAAAGATATGATTTTTTTCTCACTGTCAGAATGAAATCCTTGTAATTCACTCTACATGTAGTTTATATAATAAAAAGAAATGATACCTCATTGTGGGTATATTTGACACCAGTTCTTCTCCATGGAACATTAGAAAGTTGACCGGTTGGAAGGTGAGAGCTGACACTGAAAATGACATCATCAATAAAATGATCAACAAACAATCTAGTTGATTATATGGCCTAATTTCCCAGGAGTCTCCTATACGTGTAGCTCGGTCGTAGAGTGTCTGACAGGTGTGCAGAAAGTCATAGGTTCAATCCATGTTGGCAAAAGTCAACTAGGAAAACTGTTTCCAAGTAACTTGTATTCTTACTACAGGAGTTGTTCATTTCCTCTTTCGTCACAGATGAGGTAAGCATAAGAGTGCTGGACTTGAAATCCGTCATGTCCCAGGTTCAAGTCCTTCATGCACCCTGCTTCCTACCAGTTGGGATTCGTATGTTCATTTGCAATATTTGTTTCAGTGATTGTTTACATTGGCCCTGAACGGCATTAGTGCATTAGTGCGACCATTTAAATTATTAATTAATTCACATTCTTTTGAGCATGCCGACTATCCAATCAGAAGCCAAATATAGCTATCCTCGGCTTTTGACTGGATAGTATGCATGCAAAAAAGAATGTACATTATAAGTGGTCATACTTTCGGGCTTCTTGTTGTAAAAGAACCAAATGTGCCAATTTTTCAACAAGAACAAATTAAGATGTTGCTTACTGTGAACCACCAGTCACTGTGTTGACAACTTGTCTGACGATGCTTGGAGGATTAATCAGCTCTCTTAAGATGTTAGGTTCTGTTGCTAGAGGGAAACCATTATCAAGCATCTCTTCAAGTAACTAAACAATTAAAAAAATATTGACATAAGTATTTTCAAGAAGAACAAAACAGTAAACATACTACAATGTAGTACACATACTTCCAAAACTTGAGATCATCAGGTGCGTTCGTTCTCACCTCAAATACTATGACGACATTCTCTTTTATGGATGTCTCATTACAGCTGTTAAAATACTCTGTAAAGGTGTCAACAACTCTGTGTAAAAACTCGATCACAAAGAGTGGGGGCACTGAAAATAGAAAAACAAACAAAAACAGTATAATACAATTTACAACATAATCAGTTAAGGTAAAGGGCTTACAACAAAGTACATACTGTCAAACCTCCACTAACGACCACCTCTCAGCGATCGATGGCCAGGATTTTTCATCTCAATCGTGCCCATCCATACACTTTACTCTTATTGAAACCTTCCAACAACTGCCAGTTAATTCTGCCCCAATCTCGTTCCCAGAGCCCTTGTTACCCTTATACAGCGGGACGGGAAACTAGATACTCTGGGACAAAGCATTCCGACAATCCTGTGTGCGTCCCTTTGAGACATGGAGTCGAACATGGAATCATTATTCCACAAGGTTATATTCAGTTTTCTTCAGAGAAATTAGTAAAAAAGAAATTAAAAAAGAAGCGGCTCAAAAGGACACACACATGTGCAGCAAAACCAGAAGTCCAAGAATCCTGTCATGGTGGAACGAGAGTTGCCCGTTCCACTGTTGGATAAGGGTAATGGGGCCTTTGGGAACGAGATTGATTCTGCCCCAGAATGCCTGTTGTAGAGAGGTTTAACTGTAGTCATGGGGTTTGTTTTCCTCATACCTTCACTCTGCACAACTGCCAGGAAGAACAGCTCATTCCTGTAGATACTAATCAGGTAATGATGGGGTGCGGCAATTACTGGAGGTACATCTTCAGGTGAATTGGCCTGATCAAAAACAAATAAAAAGATGTCCACAATAAAACTTTGAGTTCTCTCAACAGGAGTTGAACCCAGGACCTTTGGCACTGAGCTATAGGAGACACCACCCTACCCCCGGGGGAAATTTACAGACAAATGAATGGAAATTTAAAAAATATACAGTAACTTCACGCTTCCAAGCAAATCTACAGCATCCCTCAAATTTACTCAGTAAAACCTTTTGCCAATTATTTTAAATTAACAGACAATGAACATAATTGAGTATAAACTTTTTTAAATAAGCTTATACCAGGGACGTACGACGTGAAATCAAAAATAATGTAAGCTTAATATTTGACAACCCCACTTCCTGTATATTAATTTAAAACTATCAAGCTAATAATTATGATGATTTTAATACTTCCGGACAACACAAGCTACAAGCACAACACCAAAAAGAATTTACCTTGGATAGAGCTTCAAAGAAATGATCGCAAACGGACCGGCTAATAACACTTTTCCAGTGTTTTTCAACGAAAATGTCCCTGTGGAAAGACAAGAGAAAATATACCGCGCGCTCTGAAATCTTCCAATATTACTGCAGGGATGGTTGGGTTTATCAGTTGATTGCATGAAATGAATACTTACCCGACATTATTAATGACAAAAAGGCTGTTAATCATGTTTGAAAATCTAAAAAGAAACAAAACTACGAGGAATAAACAAGATGGCGGAGGATGCTGCAAATGCGCGTGCTCTATCAGTACAGCGAACCGCTGACCAACTACTTCGACAGGCCCATTCGCCCATTCTCGTCCCCAGAGCTACGCGGTTTTTATAAAATGTGACGTAAACAGACCACGTGACCAAAAGAAAAGGAGGATCTGGGAACGAGAATGCCCAGGGTTCACGTAGCGAAAAAAAGTGGGCGAGCGGTCGTTTTGGTTGTCTGGCGATTTTTTTTCAAAACTTCTAAAATTTTGAACGAGGAGGTCGCACAGTTAGGCTCGAGTCGATTGTGCTAGTAAAACTGGCATATTATGCTAGTAGCACTGCTCGTTTTTTATCCAAATTATGCTCAAATTATGCTCGTTTTTCAAAATTATGCTACTTTTTTTCAATATTATGCTCGACAAAAAATGGGCAAAACAGTAAGAAAGGTGAGTTTTATTAACCTCTTATATTAATAAATCTCTTAGATGAGATAAGTAATACTGTGCGGGCTGAAACCCGGTGCTATTACATTGCAAGACCTGAAAGTTCTCGGGATCTGCTTCGGGGGTGGCGGACGCCATTTTGTCACGTTGTCACACCTATGAGAGTGGGACTGGGAACAAGGTTTTCTAGACTTCCGGTTCCGGTTCTTCCCCCAAAAAACTAAAAAACTATCCCAACTAGGCCCTAGACATCGCCGACCGTTTATTTGGAGAGCTTACTTTATGTCTGAAGTCAATTTATCATTACGATAAGGGATATTTGAGCCTGGTTTTAGCACTTCCGGTCTTCAAAATACAAATTATGCTAGCATTGCTTTTTGACAAAAAATCTAAAAATTATGCTCGTTTTGTCAAATTATGCCAAAAATTATGCTAGCACAATCGACTCGAGCCTAGACTCGCACTGTACTAGCCCGCGAACGCAGACCGCAGGCTAAGGTCGCACTAGCCGGCGACAATGTTGACCATATTTCTGGTCTTTCTGGCATTCGCCCTTTTGTGCAACCACAACTCAATTTCCCTCTGGGGTGGGGAGAGGAGATGAAAGACCCTGGGGACGAGGTTGGAAGGTTGGAAGGTTGGAACTGAGACAGATTTTTGTTTTGTCAGTTGCTATGGCAACCGAATAAACAGGAGGACAAAACGATCCAATCCACTAAAAAGGCTTGTTTTGTATTGTTTAGATTCCGTACGGTTAATTTTACAGTGAGCTGACAGAAAAATAGCTGTTATTTCTGCGGCCCACCCTTGTCCCGCGGCCAGCCAGCTGACTCGTATATTCATGAACCAGTCAGCCAGCATTTTCCAGCTGACTAATTTTTCTAGCCAGCTAGCCAGCCAGCCAGCTGATCTTTTTATACTTTGGAAAATAATCGGAAAACTTTTAAGACTTTCGAGCAGCATACGGAAATCTTCGGCAATTTTCGGACAATTTAGACGGTCAGTCGGTACAAGTGTAGGCATTCCATATTTTCAACACTTGGAATGGCACAAATTATGTTGCTAGTGAACTTAATAATTTATGCCAGCAACAATGACGTAGAAGGGTAACAACTGAAATGAAAGTTAATAGGCCTTCTGCAGAACTCTGTCGCATAGTACGAAATGGGTGTCAGTGCCAGAAATAAAATGGAAAGTCCTTGATGAAGTTAGTAAGGTTGCCAATTTTGAGATCACTCAAGTTCAAGTGTGAGATCACACTTAGTTGATAGCGTCAAGCGATTTGAAAGTTTGAAAAATTGCGATTCGTATGGAAAAGGTTGCTGGATCCGCTGGATTGCAAGGCTTTCAGATATGCACTCTCGCCTGACGTATACAGGGGCTCGCGCTGCCAAGAAATTGACACGCGTAAAAAATTGAATCTTGTAGACAAAGGTAAAATTGAACTCCTGGCTATAGAGCGCCAGAGGCAGCAGGACAGGAGCTACAATTCTGATACTGATCATCTTTCAATGCAAGACATCACATTGTTCAAATTTCTCCCAGTGGTGGGATAAAATCCACTGTTTGTCCCCAGCCAGGCAGGCTAGTGAAATACTGTTTCTCTCAGCAAGGCCGCGGTTAACACACTATCGGGTCTTTCCCAGCCAGGCGGGTTAACACATTGTCTTTCTTTCTTGTTTGGCATCCCTGGTCGGTAACGGCAGAGAAGCTTGCGTATTAAATTGTAACCTGCGATCAGGCGTTTTTTGTTTTGTTTTTGTTTCATTCGAACCAAACTGAATAACATCTTGTTCTGATATCCCTGAAACTTTCACTAAACGCTCCTCGCTAAGGAAATAAAATACCTCTGGCGCCCAGGGTACTGAAACAGCACTGAGAGAAGCTCGATTATTTAAGTTGCGACTCGAGTTAAATTTGGATAACTGGATAACATCTTGTTTTGGTATCGCCCTGAAACAGCAGCCGAGAAGCTTGATTTTTCAAGTTTCCACTCGAGTTAAATTTGTCTTCGAGTGTTTTATTGTAGGCTGCGGCGGGGCAGTCTCTTTATTTTCCTTTTTTTTCTGGGGCGCGAGAAGACAAAGGGGCGATGCGACTTATGACATCCTCTGCAGCTCGCGGCTGAAGAATCTGAGGAAAAAAGACCGACTGCTCACAGTCTAGTTTCATTGGGAACCTGTTGGGAACTACTGAATAAGAAAAGCGTTTTGTTTGGTACACCACGTAGGCCCTGAAACAGCTGAACATAGTTTTTCAAACTTTGGGGTTTTATTTTAGCCGTTTCACAACTGAAGAGCTCAATATTGGCAGGTTAAAGAGCCACTGGAGTTTTAATTTTTGCACGTTGCTCAATTGAGCAGTTTTCCGTTCGTTTTTCCGTTAAATTCAGTTTAATATTATAATTTTTCATCCGCGTTTGTTTTCGATTATGTTCTAGCCGATACAACTACCTTTTTCAAGACTTAATCCTTTGTCCCACGAGAGGCATAGAGGGCTTTGAACCAACCTCGTTCCCAGGGCTTTTCCCTCTAAATTTTGAACAACCATTGCTTTCCACCTAACTCTGTCATTCGTCAACTGTTTGGCCTCACCCCATGTCCTCCCGTTGTTCTCCGGCTCCTTTGTCATTGTAAGTCTCCATGACTGTTTATAGGTCTTCTCATTTTTCTCCTACCCTGAAGGTTCCAATCCATGGCCATTGTGGTGTTTCCCTCTCCTTCCGCCCTTTTCCTTCCTCGGGGTATGGCCGATCTATTTCCTCTTCCTTCGTTTTATCGTGGTAGCTACATCCTCTTGCTCTGTTGTTACCTATAGTTCCTCATTTGTGATGACAATTGGCCAAAAGCTGCCCGAGGATTTGGCGGAGCCTTTTATTCACAAAAGACTGCACCTTGGAGAGCAGAGATAGATTCAGATGTTTTGGCTATCAGCGACTTTCAGAGGCGGATCCAAGATTTTTTGATAGCGGGGTGGGGGGGGGGTCCCAGGGTTTTCCCGAAATTGTGAAGAAGATTGAAGGAATTTTTTTGGAAGTAGAAGGCAGTAGTAAAGGCGCAAGGGGTGTTTGGGGGCCTCCCACAGAAAAAAATTAGACTTTAGGCTCTGAAAAGTGCATTTTGTTGGATTTTGGAGATGGTTTTGCTATGGATTATAAAGAAAGGAAAAAAAAACCCTAAGGCCTGATAGGGGGTCCGGACCCCCTGACCCTCCCCCTGTATCCGCCACTGAGTCTTTCTTTTTTCATAGACTCTGTGCGAGCAGTCTCTTTCTTTTCGACTATCTTTCTGGCTATTATTAACAAACAGACATTAAAAGTTGCACTACAATACACGGCACTATTGTATTACAATAGACTGAGTTCAGGCTCCAATAATACTGAATATAATATATTTCTGGGGCGCGAGATGCAACGATCATAATTATTACATTTCCGCTCGTCCAAGGATCTGAGGAAAAAAGATCGACTGCTCACAGGTGTAAAATAATTGTGATGTCTCTGGTGAGCTGTGCCGACCGCGAGGGAAAATTCGCCCGGATGGGATGTTAAATCTCTCGGCTGGGTACGCAGGAAAACGCTAAAACTATGTACGGTACTTTCTCAGATTTGGGATGTTATGTTTTGTGTTGGTCGACCTTGTATGGTTCAATCGGAGGAGGTTTTTATGGTGATCCATTTTTCAGGGGTTTCTCTCGTGGATGTTGAAATTCCAGGCGAGTCCACAGTTCTGTTACAGAGTGGTGTTTAGAAATCGTACATTTCTGGAAGACATTTAACTGGGTTCTCGCAATAATCCTCAAATGAAAACATCACTGGCTCGGGCTCGGGTTTTCGTGACATAAACTTCCGCCATTTTAAAAACGGGACATACTGGCGCTAAAGGCACAGTGTTTGTCAAATAATTTCCGTAAAATTGGCTGGGAAGCGCGCAGTTGCAGTCAGTCAGCTTTCAATGTATACTTATAAAATTTTGGTCATACGCGCGCTCTGATTGGTCGAGTATAGTCGGGTATCAGGCTATATTTAAACAATGACGTCGATAAAAAAACGGCCACTTCTTGCTTACATAGCCTGATGCAAAAACTCGAGAAAGTTTGTATTTAAACCCTCGCCTGCGGCTCGGATTCACATAAACTTTCGAATTATTCCAAACTGTATCTCGTGTTTGCCTTAAGTTATTTAGAACATACCAGTCTGTAAATTATCCGTCAGTTTATAGCCAGTTGTATTAAAACTGAAGCACGCCTTCTTTTACGCTTCTGAGCAGGCTATTGATCATTCAAATATTTTGCCTTATTATTTTTGGGAAAATTGACAATTTTGAATATCTTACAAACAAAAAGCATATCTGGTGGCTATGTTGATTTTCTTATTCTGATAACAGAACAACGCGTCACAGGCTTTCAGTTTATTTGAACTCGAAATTTAGCCTTGGGCAATGAAAATTGATCTCATTTCTAATTCTTTATCTTACTATTGAATGTCTCCGAAAATTTCCACAGGCTTGAAAATATCCCTCTAGCTGTAAAAATAAATTCACATTTTTTTATGAAACTCGAAAAAGTATGCTGAGTTTTCCGGTAGCTGCAAAGGGAATGTGCATGCATGTTTATCTTCTGCCGAGGCTAACAACACATTTGAACTAAAACGCCTCAGGCACTGATTCTATGAGACACTATTATTGATCCCCCAGGCAAACTAAGCAGCTGAAAGCCGCTTGAAAACATAATTTGCCTCCCGAAAAGGTTGCCCCCTGGCTTTTTTCCCTGAGGACATCCTTCCGGTAGTCACTACAAAGCGCGGAGTGAATCGCTATCGGTCTCAAAACCATCCGTGAAAAACACGAATTTGCAAGCCTTATATTTTACGGTACATGTAGTTTCACACGCCGAGCCCTTTTGAAGGCTGACGTTGCGTGAGATCATCTCGAGCAGGTAAGAAGAGCTAGATAGCGTGGCAGTTGTAGTTATTTCCCGTGTCAACAATTGTTGCCTTTCGAGTCGACATTAACGTGTTAGCGAGAAGCTAGCGACGAAGGCTTACTGTGTGTATTTAATGCTTAGTCACGAAAACATTCATGTTCAAAACCGTACACAATATCGCTCATTCGCGGCGTTATTTCTACCCGTACCTTAGCTATTTTTACGAAATCAGTTCTTGACGTACTGTATATGTGTGCAGTTGCATAATATTCGCTACTATGAGGATATCGATGTACAGCCTTTTTTTTTGTAACTTTGCACGCGAGAGAGATTTAAGGTAACTATATACATACACAGTATATCACACTAGGGATTCTAGTTCGCTCTTAAGCTACTAGTTATGATTTCGTATATACCGTAAATTTAAATGAAAATAAGCCCTGAACGTATATTGGTTCAAAGGGTGTTTTCTTTAGCTTATTTTAATAATAATATTAATATATTATTTTTTATTACATTTGGGAGGGGAGGGAGGCTATAAAAAGGATTTTGCGTGTAAAAATCTTCACTCACTGATTCGGCCGAGGGCGCACTCTATACCGAGGGCACAACTATAGTAAGTAATCAAAGGAAATCAAAATTCTGTGGACCGAATGATCAGTGAAACACACAACCGAGCTATACATGAATCGTGAAATGATTATCCGAAAAGTCTCAGCTGCACATGTATAACGATACTGTAACATGTATTATACATAGAAAATATACTAATGCTTGAAGTTAGTTAGACCAAGCAGCGAAACTTTCAAGATAGAATTAGGGTAGATCCTTGGGTAATTTCGCCTATATGTGCCACTAGGCACGCATAAAGGGCAACAACTTGGGTAAGTGTCGAGGGAGGCGCGGCCACCTGGCCTAATGGTTAGCGCGTTGGACTCCGTATCAAGCGGTCAAGCGGTCGTTGTGTTGTGTTTTTGGGCAAGATACTTGACTCTCACTTTGTCTCTCTTTGTCAGGGTAAGTTGATAAAATGCTGGCGGGTTTCTGTAGCGTTTCTGTAGTATGAAGCCCCTAGGAGTATTTATACTCCCCCGGGATGTCGCAGGTTACCCCCAGCATTTTCATGTCAGGTTACCCTGACAGTTGGCTGGCAATGTGAGAGTAAAGTGTCTTGCCCAAGGACACAACAACGACTCCGGCCAAGGGCTCGAACCCAGACGGCTCGATTCAGAGCTCAAGCGCACTAATTATTAGGCCATCGCGCCTCTCAAACTTGAATTGTAGATCAAATACGCCATAATACATTATATAGGAAATAAGGTCTACAGTAAATAGGGGTCTTATCTCAATGTCAAATTTGCGAAGTCTTTCTGACATACACGTTCACCCTTATGATCGACTTGTGTGCCGTAAATGATCGACTGCAATATAGGGGAATAGTAGTAGTTTTTCATTCTAATGGGAGGCAAAGTAGTCTCGGAATTTTCATCCTGATTTTTATGGTGAGCAGTGAACGGTTGAGTTCAACCAGCTCCAGCTGGCAAAACCAAAAAGGTTGATCGAGCTTAGAGCGGTTTTCAATCAGAGTGTTGTAAGACCAAAACCAAAGCAATTACAATGATCAATCACAACAAACGTAAAGAACGCAATGAACCAATGAGAGCTCGGAGCAAATACACGTGACCGGCGCCAAGCGCGGGAAAACGCGTGTGACCAAGTCGCGATTGGTTCTGATTGGTTGAGATGTTGGCGCGAGTTTTTCTTAACCAATCATAAAGCGTAGTAAAGCAAAACCAAAGCAATTCCGATTTACCTTCGATACTCCGCTCTATTTATTCGTTTGTTGTAATTTAAATAATTATATAGGAACTCGAATCTCTTCAACGGGTACGTCTAACAAAACACACAAATATTAGCAGATTAAAACCATTTCTTGAAAGCAAAAGTTTTAGCACGATGAAGTGTATATGCAAACCTGATTTTAAGACTTGGGCAGTTCCCTGATTGAAAAAAAACCCACCTACAGTTCAGCAAACGTTACCTAGAAGTAAGCAACAAGGCATCTAGTATTGCATGGCATGTAGAGCTCAACTTGGAAGATTCCCTCTAATTATATTATATATCTTCAAAGTTAAGACAGATCTTCATAATATGAAAATGTCTGAATTCATTTTGAGCCCGACTTCTTACATGACGCTAAAATAAAGTACTATAAAAGTGTAATGAAACAAAACTACAGCCTTAGCTTATATTAACCTATTCCCTTCAGCATTCTAAGAAGTTAGAATTTAATGGCACTTTACTGCAGCGCGAATATACGCCTTCTTATTCATTTAGACGTTACAAAGAGGGCAAATAGGAGAAGGGCCTTAGTGAAATTTCGAATAGGTAATCACAAACTATCACTTTCTCTCCATTCCCCATTCTCTTCGTGCACGGCTCGCGTCGCGTCCAACTAAAGATAAGAGAGACGTGGGAACAAGGTTGCCCCTCACAACACAGGCTCAAAAAAGAATACATGTAAACAATTTGGTGATGTTAAATTTATTCTTAGGGCGACTTTCAACTTCTCAAGGGAAGCCTAAATCGAACGAAGCGACCCGCTGAATCACTGATCACTCACGATCGATCGTTAAATAAAACGTGGTTTAATTGAACTCATTGAAAAATGCCCACTTGGTCAGTGACACCAATTTTAGTTTCGACGCCAAGTTGGCGCGGGTCCCATTGAGAAGTTAAGAGGCCTCACGAACTGATGCCAATAACTTTCTAAAAAAAGCTAGCATGCCCTGGGGCGCAGACATTTATTACCTTCACATATATATAATGCTTGCTCCTCGCATTCACATGTTTTTAGGATGGCGACAGAAAACGTCAAACTTACCGAACGACTTCAAAACATTTTGAAGTTTTTCGAAATCAACCTGGCGTTGTTCCGCCCGCATTTGTGACAAGTTGGCGAATGAAAAGTTTTTTCTGTACGTGTGTTTTTGCAAAATAGCCTGGAGCAAGTTGTTAATAAAAGCCCAGTGTCTGTGATAACTAATAATGTATTAACATAGAAAATAGAAAAAAGCCAGAACCACGAAGGTTCTAGATACATTTTTGCCGACCTTCCACCGTTTTAGCCTTTCTCGTCTTTATATTTATACTCTTCGAATTTGAATCACGATCGTTTAAAAAGTCTTTAATTACACCTGGTCAGTCACAATTATCAAACGTTCGAAGCCGATTTTGTTCAAAAACGTATATTGAGGTGCTTTGAATAAAATATAATGTATATTTATAGAAGATATTTTACTCTTGTACTAAAATGGCATCAAAACAGCAGCTTATATGTAACGTTGACTTTTTTTAGTACCTGTTATTCAAAAATACTGTCGAAATGGTCAAATGGGTAGATTAAGAATTGAGAATCATTCATATGGCGCTACTGAATTCAAAGACTTTTAAGTTTAAAAACGTTATTGTATACGATTTACAACTTTTCAATCTTTCTAGGGAGGATAAATTAAATTGAAAGAAATGAATGTCGAATGAACGTTATTTCCCTTGTATTGTTTCGAATTGTTGTTTTAAAATTGGTCTGTATTGAGCTTAGGCCATGCATGTGTACAGCTGAGACATGGTTTGATATATGCTCTTTGTCTGTATTTCCATGCGGCGCACTGAGTTAGTGGCTATTTGCAGTGTTTTGCAGCTCCCTCTGTTAGTTTCAGAAGCGTTTCCAACACATTAAGGTAGTTTTACTTGGAGGCGGATTAAGACAGCTTGCTAGAGTTTCTAGTGCGTCCTTTTCAAAGTCGGTTGCTTCAAATACATACAGACAACCAAATATAACTGGATGAATATCAATTTATTTCCCGAGGCTATAAAGACACGGTTTGACACGGTATATATATTGCTCACGGTCTCCCGGGGGTTAAGTATGCAGACTCGCCTTAAAAAGAAACACACACACAAGGGCTGCCGGCTAACTTAGCATAATCAGGGCAGCCTTACACAATACTTAGCTCGAGTTATAATTTGAATAAAAGGGAGTTGAAGCAATTGAACATTTTCAATAGCGCCTTTTGTTAAAACGTCCCGCGCGGACAAAGAACGCGCCATAAAAGCTCTAATATCGATCTTCCTTTATAGCTAACTGGACTGAGTATTTCTTTGCAGCACAGATAAAGGACATGACTTCGCAAACAGCACAAGATAACGTGGTTATTAGAGTTAAAACTGAGAGAGATGTACCCCCCTCTTACTGCGCAGGGAATCATGGCATCGTCAATCACACATTGGATTCCCCGCAGCTAAACGGTAGAGTGGCTAACGCAGATGGTTTCCATCACGCCAGACAACAAATGATCTTAAAAGAAGAAACTGTACAAGGTAGGGAAGTAGCGATGTTAAATATTTAAACGATTAACACCTCGAAGAATAATGGATGGCGATAGAAATTCCGCAATGGACCTCAATCAATCTATTGCATTACGCGCGTTGAATACACTTATCACTATTTTAAATCGTCATTAATTGTACACTGTAACTTGCGGAAACGAACATTAATACCAGGAAACTGGAGCATTAAAACTATCTATATAATTGTTTTCATTCCACATGAGTCAGCCTCGTACACAATATGATGATCTAAAATAACGGCGCAACTTATAAAATACCACATAGGGAATAAAGCCCCGGGCGTTATAATTCCACGAACACACGTTTACTTATCACGAACTCAAATAACATGGCAGTTTGCTCCAAAAACACTACGCTAGCAGAAGGAATTTTAACTGAACAAAATCATCCACTGCCTCTTTATGATCAAAGGACTCGTTCGAGACACACGCGGCGTATAACCTTCAGACAAAACAAACGCCTCATTCTGCCTCCTCAAGAACTATTTAAATTTCTTCAAGCCGGAAAGCGAAACCCTTCTCGGTCCTCGCGTATAAAATCAGTCTAAGCCACTTGCGCAAATGGTGTTAAAGCGAGACAAGAAAGGGAAAACAGCTTTCAGATCGAGTCATGCTGGGTTTTATATTTGACGATAGTAGAATAATTCCCTTGTTTGAGGTGGTGGTGTGGCTCCAGGCTATATGGTCACGCTTCATGCTGTTGTAAATCGGCTCTCAAAGAATAGATTATAACTTTTCTTTAGAAAGTTCTCAAGCCTGGTTTTTACTAGCGACGCGACGCAAGCACAAGCGCAAGCATAAGCGCAAGCACAAGAATTCTGCGCAAGTGAAAACGAACGCACTGCTCAAGCACAGGGTCAGTACAAACACAAGAACGAAATATTCACCAGCAAATATTTGATCATTAAAACCAAGTTGTTGTGCATTTGACTGACGAAAAACATTAATCTATTTCTTTTACTCATTGACTGAAAGCTCGAATAATTTGATTTTCGCTTCAACGTGAAACGAGCAATTTTCACTGCAACGACATTTTTAACCAGCAAAATTCGGAGAATCAAGGCAAGTGAGTGATGATATGATAAGCACAATTATAACCCACAAATAACTTTCGGAAGATGATTTTCTGAACTAACATTTGTTTTTTTCAAAAATTCCTTCAAAATAATATCAAAATCACTGCTTTTTCCTTGTGCTTGTATTATGTTCCGTTTTCGCGTGCGACGCAAGCATAAGCGCAAGCACAAGGATCAAAATATTTTGATCCTTGTGCTTTGTGCATGCTTATGCTTGCATCAAGCCCGTTTTCACGGTGAAATAAGGACTCTTGTACTTGCACTTATATGCTTGCGCTTGTGCTTGCGTCGCTAGTGAAAACCAGGCTTTAAAATACATTCAGAAGATGCTTGCTTAAGTCATCAATTCGCGCTAAAACGAACAAACCGACTATTATAATAAAGAAGAAGACTTACTAAAATCACTTGTTGATATTCATCTGACTTGTATAATCATTCTCCACGTCATTTAGAGCATGTTCAAAGAGTATACAAATCTACTGACTTCTGAAATGAACAGAAAGTCATATGTTAGAATGGGTAGTGTCTTTTGACGCTTCTCGTCAAGTCTAACCCTTAAAGGCCACAAAAGACCATGCATGCATGTCAATGTAAACTCAACTTAGCAAAGTAGCAAATTAAAGTTTCCCATACGCAAACGCTGGCCCATCTTTTCAATCTCCCGGCCTAAGACGGTACTAGCTTAGGTTTGAAGAAAAAGCTGAACAGCCGTTTGCAAAGTAACGAGTCACAGCGCTCAACAATTGATTTGCTCAAAATGGGAGCATTTTTTTAGATCTATCAAGCGACACTGAATTAGAGAGCTAGTATTATCCAAGTGTTTGGACCTGGATGGGATTCTTCTTTGGGCAGTCTTTTATTTAGTAATCGGGATTTCAAGTTATGACCTGAAGGAAAAACGAATTTACCTCGAGTTAGCGGGAGGTTAGAGTTATCAGGAGTTAACTGTATTCGTGTCAAATGCTTCACCACTTTAAAAAACGGGTAACAAACCAAAAGCCTGAGAGAAGATAGGTGTGGGCTGACTCTGACTACATGCAGACTGGACAAGATCGGCACGAAACTAGCTATAAAACTTGGCTTCTTAGTAACACATTAGCGTTATAAGGCTACGTAAATGATGTAAGTTAAGACCAGCACCACTGAATTGAAAGACTCTAGGAAGATTTATGCCATAAGACTCTGAGATGTTTAGCAGTAACTTAATTCATTACCGTAGTCGTTTGTTTATAGGTATCTACGTTTATGCTGCTGAAATAAAAGAGCTCTTAGACCTTCCCTGTATTCACCTTTTAGCTGCCGAATTTTAAAACGATTACGTGTACAGTCGATCCTCCTGTCTTCTGAGCGACCACTTCTCGTAAACCCCGGGCCAAACGCGAGAAGGAGAGTTCAACATTCTAGCCTACATAAACCTTCTGGCTATCGTTTGGCCTATACTAAAACTCTCATGCACTCTAGGCGATTCTCGTTGACTTTCATGCGCTCTCATCGAATTTCAACCTGCTCAATTTGTTTTCATGAAACTGAGTCGTCGAAACTTTTATCTCGTTTGGCCCTGGCAGACGAGAGTTGAAGAAAACTCTTGTGCATTACTCTTTGGGACTATCGTTCTCGCTTCTTATAATTGTGATGCAACCCAGCTATCGAAGGCGACTATCACTAAATTTTACGCCTGAGTTTTCATTGATATATATCCTTGTACTCTGAACCTTCGGTAAGAGACCACACCACAGAACAAGTAAGCTACCACTACAAATTCAAGTTATTGTCAACATTGTAGGAGGAGTACAAGGCGAATTTTTGAAGTGGAGTCTTGCTCCAACTTCGCTCAATCTTTTTTAAGGAGGGCCAATGACTCGCCATGTAACATGCAATGAATTATAGGAACAATTATTACCAAGACGGCATCGAGTGCAAGCATGATCATGCTAGAGCTAACGCGCGATTCAAAAGATCAGAAAAATGTCGATAAAACGCTGGGCTGGCAATTTTCGAGCGCTCCGAAGAAGGTCTAACGCTCGAAACGTCAGCTTTCCAATTTCACTACGGTGTTTATTTTACCTTTATCAACTTCAAGGTGGTTAATCAACTACTATAAGCGTTTCGCTTGCCCGCCAACGCATCAAAACAGTTTCTTTAGAAACCAGCTAATCGCGTTGTGAATGTTATTTATATCACCGAGTACTAAATTTGAATGAAACCAATTCCTATAACAATACAGATCGGTAATGGGTTCGGTATTCTGTGGCACTAAATTTTTGCGGGAATTCAGTTAACTTTGAGGATTGGCAATTTTCTCATGTGTTTTGCGGGATTTAATTTTTGTCATTGACAGAGACTAGTTCTTCGTGATGTTTGCGAGTCAGCAAGCCTCACAATTGGAATCACAGCATTACAAATTAAAGTGCTGGTTGGGGGCAGTTAAACTCTTCTGATGGCATCTGATCGTCCATCATGCTGTTTGATTTTCCACGTTTCGTACATAAGATTGCATTTCTATTTTTTTGTGCAATTTTATTGAGTTAGCTTCTTTTGTTTGACATGACTGAGCAGCCTTCAGTATTCGGGAGGTGCATGGTTGTCACTCAATATATATCAGACCTCCTACCTACAGTATAAGAGACCACTTAATCAACCTGACAACATTGGTAGTCGCTTACTGACACGTGAGATTTTAAGTATCCACTTTTCACAAAATATGACCTTAAATCCAGTATTTTCGAACTAATTTCTCGCTGTTAACCAAATTAATAATATCAGCCCTCGGACAATTGAACTTTCTCTGAGTTAAAGTACCAAGGTTAAAATGTTTCAAAGTTTTGACTTCCTTTCGTGATACTTTCTTATACACAGATTTTGAGTGTTTCATCGAGGCAATATCTCTTTAGTAGATGATGAGTTTTTAATTCTCAACACCTTTCTGCTTAACAACGTATCGACACCGTAAGGAGAATTTATACGTTCATTACGTCCTGAGTTCAGATATCGAGCCTCTTTCCTGATTGGCTTTCAAATATTTCTTAGTTTTGAATAAAAAAATCACGCGAACTTCAACTTGTCCTTATGTCTCTCCAACGTTCCCTTTTGCCAGTATTGTTACAGTGGAATCCAGTTTCTCGAACATCCAAGGGAAACGAAAATTGCTTCGAGAAATCGGAAGTACGTTCGAAATATCGGAGGTAAAATTACAGTGAAACAAATCCAAGGGAAACGACTTTTGGTTCGAGTTATCGGAGTTTAATATTTTCGAGAAATCGAGAGTTCGAGAAATCAGGAGTTCCACTGTATGCGGAGCTTCCAAATGTATCAAAGCTTCGTATTTTTAAAGATGAACTCGCTTTTCCTTTGTGAATGTATTTTCTCCTTTGAATCGACAGCATTATGAAGTAGAAACTGACAGCCATGGTCGCTCGTGACTCAATTCGGCTGCTTGCTTTTATTCTGGGATCACTCTTCCGCAGTATTCATACAATAAAAATGGTGGAAAATATACTGATCATTTTCACCATGGATGCGTCATGAAAACAGAATAGAGTTTGCCTCGGAGACCAAAGTGCCTTTTAGGAATACTATCTTTTTAGCGACGTAAATAAAACTGTTGCTAATTTGGCAATGCGTCAAGTGGTTCCGGTCGGTTACAGAATTCCAGACTAATAGATCTAAAGTAGCAATGTTGTAAAGAGGATTATATAGAAGCAAAAAGGAAACGAGTCAAATGAATTATCCCTGAGTGACAATACCTGGAGTGTGCATATCTGACATATCTAACATTGTAAGTACGAGCATGTTTTGCCGAATTATGAAATCAAGTCGTTCAATAAATCTTTACCTTTGTCCATGAAGGCTTTGGTTTCGACAGTGAGTAAAAGATCTTAAGCGATCCGAGAAAAGAATTGAGATGTTGTTGGATATATAGAACGCAAGTTGACCACTTCTGATATCGCCGACACCTAATTAGATCTTAATAGGATTTTTATGGCTCTTTACTCCGATTTCAAGCATAATATCAATCCGTTTGTTGCTAGGTTACATTAAAAAAAGAATTGTCATCTGACATACCCAGACTAAAGGAACCTAACCTGCGATCAGGCGTTCTTTTCCTTTTCTTTCTGGGAGCGCGGAGAGAGAGAGAGGAAAAGGAACGCCTGATACAATTATTTGCCGATTCGCTTTCCACCCACTTGTCAATGATCTGTCAAGCTGTCAATTTTCAAAATCTACGTCACAGTTCGTGACATTTGTACACTTGCCGTTCTCTTGAATTCGGTCTTCTGACCTTCTTTGCTTCAAGTGCATTTCTAACGGGCAAGATATGTTGTATTATGAGGAGCATTTTGAAGTAGAATAGAGCCTTCGACTGTGTTTTTGCCATCAATTTCATTCCGAAAACAGCACTGACTACGATTGCGTTACACGACACAAATTTGCATAATAACGTGGATCCTAGACATGTCTAGTCAGTCGTTATGGTCGAATGATTCCATGATTCCGTTTAGAAATTTGAATCAAATAACCATTTTTTAAGCGGAAAGCTTCAGCCATTTTAAATGTAAGATCTTTATATTGGCCTTGTAATGATTCAGAAGAGTCCTTCCCTTCGCAAAAGGCGGTAGCGGAGTGGGAAAGTAGAAGGCCTTTCTTGTACTTTAATCGAGCGTGCACGCCGGATTGACAAAAGCCATATTAGGTACGCATGATTGACGGAAGTATTGTTTTTCGACCAATCAGGAAAACATTCAGAATCTGAATGTTGTACATGCGATCCGGTAAGTAATTGTATCAGGCCCTCCTCTCATCGACCCAAGTAGTTAGAGGAGGGCCTGATCGCAGGTTAAAAGGAACCCAGAACCTCGTTCCCTGAGTGTTCTTGTTTTTTCAAGATGGCGGCTGACGCAGAGAAGACCCTGGCAAAGGCTGGGTCACGTGACATAAAATCAACCAATGGCAAGCATTCCGCCATTTTTAATTAATTAAAATATCCAATATACTTCTTCTCTCGCTGGGCCTCTCGCTGTCATTTTGAATACCGAGAAGGCCCTGGGCATGGGGACGAGGTTGCAGGTTACACCGGGCTCGATTAGGAAGTAGCCTGAATCCTAGCTTATGCCACCAATTGGCACCCACCACTCGCCTCAGTCTTCGCGCTATTTTCAATTTCGCAGCTAGAACGCCTGGGGACTAGTTAAGAATGGAATGGCTGCTGTTTTACGCCGCCGAAAAATACCGGTATTTTTCGGCGGCGTAAAACAACAGTCTGAAATCCGTCTGCTTTCTCAGGCTAATACTTTGACTGTTGATTTTTATTCTTCTTTAGGGAATGGGTCAGCTTTCTCGCAAATTGAAGGTACTTCCCGAATTGTAAAGCAAGAAGCAGTTGAAGCCGAGACTTGCAGCGATATCTACAATCGCAACAAGAAAGCGCCTGTAAGGAGCCGATCCAAGAGCGAAGGACAAATAAAACCGCCCCAAGATAATTCATTGCACGATCTCCGTGAAAGAACATCGCCAGAGAAAGTCAAAAGAGAATATTTAAATCATGTTTTCCGTCCTGGAAGTGTGTCCCGTCCAGAAAATACTTTCCGAGCTGAGAGTGCGTCTCGTCCCGTCCCTACCCGTCCCGAAGACATCATTACTTCCCAGCCTTCCTTGCGTGGATCTGAGTCTCGCTTGTTCCAACCAGAAGAACGAATAAGAAATCTTCATTTCGAAGCATTGAAAACCCCGCGAGGCTCGGCCTTATATGCCAGTGATTTGTCTTATCCCGCTAAACAGGTTTTCAACCAGTTTCAATTAGCCCCAACCATGGCTTCAAATTTAGCGCAAAATAGCTCTGTTGTGTCGCAACGAGGTTTTACAGCAAGAAGAAATGACGATTTACTGCCCCGCCATGAACAGCAACAGCCATTCCAGCGAGAGACAAACCATGCGGCATCTTCGGTTTACGGAAATAATGGTGTTCCACAACAGTTTATGCCCAAAGGTGATGGAAGCAAAGCCACTTCAGGTAGATTCCAAGAGGAGTCTCGAATAAACGGCTCACCGCCAGCCAGACCCGCGCAGAGCCCGGTCTCTCCACAACAAAATGGGTCTATTCCGCCAGAGAAAAATGAAACTAACAGCACTATTCACAAGAAGGATGAAGAGCCGGTGTGGAAGACATACCAGTGGTATAGAGATCGAAAGCGACCACATTCCCTGCAAACGAAACGACAGAAAGCCGAACAAACCATCTTCATGCAGTACAACGAGATACGGTGCAAGAGAGTTAAGGAGGGGAGGGTGGTGGATGTCAGAAGGAGAGCTTCGGAACCTTGGTTCTTCCCCTACAGTAAAGAAACAGACCAATTGCCTGCCAAGAGAGCTCGTAGTCCTCAGGAGGACACGTCCCAAATGAGCACCATTGAACATCTCGCCTCACAACCTCCACAGACACTGCGTTGCTTTTCAGCGAACCAAGATAGCTCTTCCATCCCTCCCATGGAGATCAGACATTTGGACAGTAACGTTAGAGCACGCAACTCCAAGAGAAGAAATAGCGAAGAAAGCCATTTTAACAGCAAAGGGAATTTCCACTGTGCTTGTGGAAGAGAACACGGGAACATTTCACAAGAAAAAACTGCGAAGCACGTGATCTTTTGCCATGAAAAATAAAACCAAGAAATCAGGATTACGTCATTAATTCCAAGGAGAAATCTCGCCTTGAAATCTTTGCAAATGAAGATGTCGTGTCCACTGAACACGATGATGGAGCTTCGGAGAGAATTAGCAGTACAACAGAAGAAGACAAACTCGAAGTTCTCCCGGATAAATTGCGTCGGTATCCCCAAGACGTTGCCAAAATTTTACGGCTCAACAGGATCGTTAAAGCCGTTAGAAACAAAAGCAAAAGGCGGGTTCCCTTTGGTAGTACGAGGAATGAACAACAAACAGTCATGAAAACGAGGCAATGCGAAACCAATCATGATCCAATTCGACATGGAGTCGAGGTTGAAGTGTTGTCGGTCGGGCGACACGAAATACAGCTCGAGATCCCGAGTGATTCCGACCAGGAGATTGACCAGGAGATTGACCAGAGATGCGACAATGAAGACGCACCTGACCAAACAATAGAACAAGATGAAGGAGATGATGATGATGATGAAGAAGAAGAAGAAGAACGAAATTCAAACGGAAACTTTGTCGATTGTTTCTTCCACCCTGACAGAGAGCCCCAACAAATGCGAAACGGACATGCTAACGATTTAGCCGCCTTGTCGCAGTCTATTTCAGACCAAGAATTGTTTACTGCAAGACAATTTAACGGTCTTGGTGAGATGCAAGCCCGCGACGACAATGATACCGTTTGCCAAGTTAACGGGCTTCTTTCCCTCCCCGGGTTCAAAGAGACCAAGTTTAACATCAGCCTTGGCGAACTCAAGAGACGGATGAACCCGCCTGAGACACTAACACGCGTCGAAATGATTTCATACGTTCGGCAGGCCAAGTCTTCTGGGAGAGTTCTCTTGGACAAGAACAACATCATCACTGCCAACCGCTCGCGTCCCACAATTCTTTCGCGCGTCTGCGAGAACGAGGCTCAAGTGCTGGCTGATGGGATACTCAAGATGAACAAGGAATATTTACCGCTGACAACGCTAGCACGCAAGACAGTTGAGGCTTACAAGGATGACGATTGCAAAGTCAAGAACTGTGAAGACTGCAGGCTCAAGCTGAGGAGACAAATTGTGGACGTCGAAATTACAAGGTTGGTGTGATGAAGTGGTGAAATGGGGGTGGGAGAGAGGGATGGGGAAAGGCGGCCTGAACTTCCCGCTTCCCGTACATTGCGTACATTTCACTCCCGGTTTTCCCCCTCGGCCAGAAGACCTCTCACAAGCATTGCGGGAATGTTCAATTCGATATACTGATCCATTTCTTTCTTGTTTCCATTCAGAAACTCACTAAAAGAGTTGCACAAGGTCATCGAGGAAACCAGGAAGGAAGAAGTATTCCAGACGTTTGAGCTTGCGTCCCATACTTTTGGCGTGGCAAACATTCTCAATCATTTGTCTCTGTTAGACGACTACTTTAGAACTCTGTTATTGACGATACAAGATGATTAACATGAACCGCCAGTCATAAATATCCATTTTCTTTATCTCGTTTAAGTAAATATATCAAACACGAGAGACGGTGTTTCATCCGCTTTCCAAACACCGAGAAGAGAGTTGAAAATACGACGCGAAGCGGAGTAGTTTTGGCAAAATTAGAGGTGTTTGGAAATCGGATGAAACACTGTTCGAGTGTTTGGTATGTCTTCTCAAGATCGAAACAAAAACTAAGGTGTAAACAGAGAAACAAAATGCCAAAGACCAGGTATCTCCTTCACGGTTATGATTTTTTTGTATAACTTGTTGAATTATTAATGAGTTTGAACATAAATTATTCGTCGCCCAAAGAGCTCGCCTCTCGAGACTGGGTGTCCTGTATAACAGGTTTTGTTTTAGAAACGTTGTTAGGGTTAGGGAACTTGTTATTATTGTTTTATTGCATTGGGTCTAATAGTTTACTAAGGTAGAAAAACACCAAAGAGGTGATAAGAAACCAAACAGGAACAAGGATGGTTGAGGATGGAGAAGATAAAGACGGATTGCGAATGGCGAACTTGAAAAAATTGGCCAATTTATTCAAGATGCACCATCCATGACGTAGCTTGCATGCTAATCAAATGTTCTATCTTTGCCTGTTTATCTGAATTGAAGAGTAAAATAATTGACGTTTAGCGTGCAAGCGGGATCTTCGGTTTGGTTGATAACTCGCGTTTCTTCCCATCCGGGCAGGTTAACCCTGTCGACCCAATGAACACTTCCCACAAATATAACCAGATCAATGAAACGCAAAATTCTTTCTGATAATGAGCGCTAAGCGTGCCAAAAAAAAAATACTTTTGAACCAAAATAAACCTGGGGTTGACTGGGGTGAATCGACATATCATGGTACAGTAGAACCTCCCGTCAGTGGACACCCTCGGGACCAGAAAAAGTGTCCGCTTAAGAGAGGTGTCCGCTTACGAGAGGTTAGAAATGTAGTGTTTGTATGTAGCTGGGTACATGACCAAGTGTCCGCTTACGAGAAGTGTCCGTTAGCGGAGGTTCGACTGCATGAATATTATTTATAGTGACTAGGAAAACTTTTATGTTGGGATTGGGACTTTGGATTAATACTTGGACCTTGTAAAAATACACCGGAGCGGGAGAAATAAAGTTTAATTTGTATAAGCACCATTGTCGTCATTTCTTTCCTTCTCTTTCATTTTTTATCATGTTTTGAAAATTTTCTTTAGAGCCGCATAGCGCATAGAATTCTCGCATTTCGTATTGGGACTTGATGGCCCGCGCTGGAGATAAACATAAAATTCACGGAATTATTTTCTCCTCGTTCATAAATGCTACGAGATTGAAGAAAAATTAATCGCTTGACTCGTGAATTATGGTACAGGTCAGCCCCTCGAGTCACGCTTAATCTCTCGTATTGCTCGATGAAACAACGAAGCCCTGCTTTTGATGATGGTCACATATCGACTATATACAGCTGTTTCGAGAAAGGTTGTCGGAAAAAAGCGCACGCGACAATCCCGAAAGGTATTGTGGGTAGTTTTAAGTTCACGGTCCTTGACTTCAGCATTTCAGGGAAATCTGAGAAAATGGCACGAGACGCCATGAACGTATGTTTGTGAGTGCTAAAAGAAAGCAACAAAAGTAGGTTCGACAGCTACAGTGTCAGGAACGTACCTTGCTGATCATATCCCAGATTACCTTTCGGGATTGTCGCGTGCGCTTTTTTCCGACAACCTTTCTCGAAACAGCTGTATAATCTGCGATCTATTTTATCCGCGTTCTTGATTACTATTTTCGTAAACAAGAGCGCGGGAAAATTGGGCCTACAGTCGACTCTTATCTAGAGTGATCGGCCAGGTGTGTGTAGCCCCTAACAATATTAAGGACTGTTTTACTTGCACGCCAATTTATTTAGACATTTCAGACACGGAAAACACAGTAAACACATTGCTCGTGAAAGACTTTATTTGCACATTATTAACTACATTTCATGCTGTTTTCTCATTTCTAACTTCACCATATCGGAGTCTTGAACAGTTTACGCGATGTACAAACGCCTTTTCCAGGAACAGTGAAAGGAACATCTTTGTAACAAGCGATTCCAGCATCGTTTGTCTGTAGATGGGGCTTTACTTGCTCCCAAACCTACAAAACAACATGTGTACAGCCAAGTGTCAAGTATTGAAGCTTGCTTAAACGTAGCGTGAGTCTTGTCCCTCACTGACGTCCCAGATAACGACTGCGAAGGAGCCC